>CM053030.1:473880859-474390823 GCA_028564925.1 Lithobates sylvaticus
TGAAAAGAAAGCCTTGCATAGTGTAATACCGTTTAGAATGATTTTAATAGTATAAAAACAGATTAAAAACACTCACATTTATGGAAGTAAAACAGGCCTGTTTAAAAATGCGGAGAAATGGCGTGGTGGTGACGTAGTTGTCCACACGACAGGGTGGACCACTACGACAGCACCACGCCATTTCTCCGCATTTTTAAACAGGCCTGTTTTACTTCCATAAATGTGAGTGTTTTTAATCTGTTTTTAGGGGTATCAGAGTAAAGGGGGCTGAATACAAATGCACGCCACACTTTTCAGATATTTAAAAAAAAATTGAAAGCCATTTATAATTTTCCTTCCACTTCACAATTATGTGCCACTTTGTTTTTGGTCTATCACATAAAATCCCAATAAAATATATTTATGTTTTTGGTTGTAACATTGAAAAATTTGGAAAATTTCAAGGGGTATGAGTACTTTTTCAAGGCACTGAACATGCTACTTGTGTACGTCACTCCACAGTGAGACATTTGTTCTATATGAGCAGTGATTGATCGTTCTACTTATCCACCTCAATAGCAGCATGGTATACCCCCTTCCTTTCCAGGTCATTTTCTAGTTATCAGTAATGTAATAGCTTGACTGACAATGACCTTGTCAGAAACACTGTACTTAAATTCATTTTATATCATTATTTTTAGAAAAATTTGTCTTTTCTTTGGTAGTATGTAAAAAAAAAAAAAAATATTTATTTATTTATTATAAGCGGCTTTATTATGATCCAGTGGGCTGCGACATTGCAGCGGACAGATCGGACACTTTTGACACTATTTTGGGACCAGTGACATTTATACAGCGATCAGAGCTAAAAATAGCAAAATTAATCGCTCTTCTTTTCTTTATAGCGCAAAAAATAAAAACCGCAGAGGTGATCAAATAAGCTCTATTTGTGGGAAAAAAAGGACGTCAATTTTGTTTGGGAGCCACGTCGCATGACCGCGCAATTGTCAGTTAAAGCGACGCAGTGCTGAATTGCAAAAAGTGCTCTGGTCTTTTGCCAGCCAAATGGTCCGGGGCTTAAGTGGTTAAACTTTGTATGAAGATGGAATAAAGAAAAGAATCATTGCAAGATATGGAGATTGCACCCTAATTTTTTGATGTTTATTTTGGGGGGGGGGGGGATATTGGGAACCCACTGTTGATGTGATCCCTGAGTGGTGGATTTGAGACACAGCAGGAGTGACTCCCTCCAAATTGAATATATATATATATATATATATATATATATATATATATATATATATATATATATATTAGACATACAGTGTAGCACTCCTATATTAACATGCATGTCACTGACAACACATAAAATATCCATAAAACAAAACTGTCAGTTTCTTATAGAAAGTGAATACTTGTCCAGGGTCATGCCATTAAATAAGACAGCTAATGCAAGGTTGCAATTCCTGCTTGTACTTGGATCTATTGTATCTGTGTCTTCCTGCTCCAGTCAAGGTCTTTATGAATGATACATTATAATGAATTTCTAATGCTTCTCCTTGTATCAGATACAAACCACACTAATCCTCTTTGTAGATTGCCAGCATCAAAGTGGAGGAGCAGAAAGGATCTCCTGCAAAAACTTCACAACATACAGAAAAAATGCATTCTCCTTCTACCATACAAGGTATGCGCCGTGTCATAACAAGTAATAAGTATGCACTACGGGCAGGATTAAATATGCCCCAATCAGCACATTCATCAAAATGTACAGAAAATGAAACACACATAGAAAGGTTCCTGCAGGCGAAAAGACAGCATGAAATATTGTTCCTTAATGCGGACCTAGCATCAGATATGTTTTTTTCGTATGTTATAAAGTTACATAGTAGGTGAGGTTGATAAAAGACACAAGTCCATCAAGTCCAACCTATATGAGTGTGATTATATGTCAGTATTACATTGTATATCCCTGTATGTTGTGGTCGTTCAGGTGCTTATCTAATAGTTTTTTGAAACTATTGATGCTCCCCGCTGAGACAACCGCCTGTGGAAGGGAATTCCACATCCTTGCCGCTCTTATGCCCCGTACACGCGGTCGGATTCTCCAACGGAAAATGTCCTATCGGACCATGTTGTCGGAAATTCCGACCGTGTGTGGGCTCCATCTGACTTTTTGCGTTGGAATTTCCGACGGAAAAAGTTTGAGATCCTGCTCTCAAATTTTCCGACAACAAAGTCCTATCGGACTTTTTCCGATCGTGTGTAGCGAATTCCGATAGACAAAGTGCCACGCATGCTCAGATCAAATTACGAGACCAAAGCTATTGGCTACTAGCCTCTACGTAGTCCCGTCGTACGCAACGAACGGCACCACGTTCAGAATGATCGGATTTTCCGACAACTTTGTCCGACCGTGTGTATGCAACACTAGTGTCGGACAAAATCCGTCGGAAAAAATCTGACGGATTTTGTGGTCGGAATTTCCGACCGTGTGTACGGGGCATTACAGTTAAGAACCCTCTATGTAGTTTAAAGGTTAAACCTCTTTTCTTCTAATTTTAATGAGTGGCCATGTGTCTTGTTAATAAACTCCCTTCCGCAAAAAAGTTTTCTCCCTATTGTGGGGTTCAGGGGCGGACTGACAACTCATGGGGCCCCCTGGCAATAGGAGATTATGGGGCCCCCAGGCAATCAGAGATTATGGGGCCACACAGTATACACACACACAGTATACAATCACACAGTATACACAGACATGTACACACAGTATACACAGACATGTACACACAGTATACACAGACATGTTTCTATTGGCTGAGAAGGTACTGGAGAGGTGGGGCAGCTATAATCTCTGGATTTTTAGACCAAAAGGATGTCGGTAAGGGACCTTTCAGAAACAGAAAAAAAAAACACAGATTTTTTACATAATGTCCCTGGTTTTCTTAGGCTAGTAACCCTGATGGGGCCCCCTAGTGGCCCGGGGCCCTCGGGCAGTGCCCGAGTGGTCGAATGGTCAGTCCGCCCCTGAGTACGTTATTTATAAATTGAAATCATATCCCCTCTCAAGCGTCTCTTCTCCAGAGAGAATAATTTTAGTGCTCGCAACCTTTCCTTATAACTAATATCCTCCAGACCCTTTATTAGCTTTGTTGCCCTTCTTTGTACTCACTCCATTTCCAGTACATCCTTCCTGAGGACTGGTGCCCAGAACTGGACAGATTACTCCAGGTGCGGCCGGACCAGAGTCTTGTAGAGTGGGAGAATTATCGTTTTATCTCTGGAGTTGATCCCATTTTTAATTCATGGCAATATTCTGTTTGCTTTGTTGCATTGCATGCCATTGCTGAGCCTATCATCTACTAGGACCCCCAGGTCCTTTTCCATCCTAGATTCCCCCAGAGGTTCTCCCCCCAGTGAGTAGATTGCATTCATATTTTTGCCACCCAAATGCATTATTTTTGTACATTAAATCTCATTTGCCATGTAGTTGCCCACCCCATTCATTTGTTCAGATCTTCTTGTAAGGTTTCCTCATCCTGCAGAGAAGTTATTGCCCTGCTTAGCTTAGTATCGTCTGCAAATACAGAGATCGAATTTGTGGACATGTTAACATGTCTTTCGTGTGAAGTGCATGCATGCTAAATGATGGGTGGTTTAACAACTGTAGATAAGATCATAGTACTCCCTTCTAAAAATGTCTTCATCTAAAAAAGGGCAGCGGTCTAGCCAGTTCCAAATGTAACAAGCATTTAAACATAAAATTGAACTTTGAATATACTGCTTACCAGTCAGTAGATGAGGTGGCTGCATTCCTTTTCTATGTTTTTTTTTCTCTTTATTTGCACCTGGTGATCCTGTCCTAAGGTGGCTATGTTCACTCCTCCAGGGAAATACACAAGGGGGCGCTAAACTAAGGGCAGTATTAAGATGAACTTGATTTATTAAAGTGGTAGTAAACCGCTGTGTGTGTGTGTGTGTGTTTTTTTTTTTTCAAACCTGCAAGGTAAAGCTATAATGTGCTAGTATGCATCACATACTAGCATATTATGAGAAACCTGAAAACAAAGCCCTCCAGTATCGCGCTGTTCACTGCTGAGAGGGCTTCCATCTTCACTTGGTCTTCCTTCCGGGTTCGCAGACTCTGCAAGCGTATGCGAGCATGAGCTGTGGCTTACGGCACGGGACTCTGAGAGAACGGCTCAGGTGGCTGTTTCTTCAGAGCGCATGCACCGGCACTGGCTGCATGTACAGTAAATATCTTCTAAACAGCGCACGTTTAGGAGATGTTTACAGTACCTATAGGTAAGCCATATTATAGGCTAACCTATAGGTAACAGTCATAAATGGGAGTTTACTCCCACTTTAAGAAGACAATGAGCAACTCACATGTATGTAAAAACAAGTGACGTGTTTTTAGATATCTACGGAAGCATGGCCCCCCATTGACGTCACTTCTGGTCCGGCACATCTGTGTTCCACCCTGGTTACTGCGGCCTTTAGCCACTACTCTGTGTCATCTGCCAAGCGGATTGTGCAGCACAAGTGCTGTACCTCACCGGGACTTGGAAGACCCCCTACACTCTGCCATGGACTACCAGATGGGCCTGTTTATTTTTACGTGAATTGCTCATTGTCTCTTCTTAAATAAATCAAGGTGATCTTAATACTGCACTTAGTTTGGTGCCCCCTTGTGTTATTCCTTTATATTTCCACAGAGTCTTTGCTCCACTCTATGGGGTGCTGCCTCTATTGTGACTAAGCTGCCTTTTTTTATGGAATTCCTAATTTATGGACATTCTCATGGACTTTTTAGTGGTTTTACTAGAAACTGTAAAAGCATCCTAGACTTCTCTAGCGCCATTTGTTTATTTATTTTATGTTCACTCTTGTACTGTATCTATGGCGTGAGCCATGGTAGCCATCCAGGCTAGACTTCAAACATTTGCCTTTGTTCATCTCTATTACATGGGGGCTGAGGGGGATTACTAGTTTACACAAGTAAAGCTGCCCTTAGATGGTTTGAATCTGTGCCAGTTCAGTAGGGACCAGCCAAGATTTGTACCATCTATGGGCAGGCTGATTGTACCCAAGTGGATCCTTCGATTGACTTAGGTACAACCAGAATGTCATACTTTTGGCAAGCGATTACTGTCAGTGGCTATAGCCGCTAGCAATAATCACCGTGTTCTCCTGGCTGGGACGGCTACCGGCGCCCCCTTCTGCTAGGACAACACAATAGCTCACTAACGTTTTTGAGATGTGTTGCTGTAATTAATTTTAAAATTACCTTAACCTCTTGACGTCCGCGCTATAGCCGAATGACAGCCACAGCTCGGACCTGAATCTCCGGGGGGCCGTCAAATACCACCAAAAGAAAACTCTATTTGTGGTAAAAAAAATGGTAATTTGGGTACAGTGTTATATGACCGCGCAATTATCATTCAAAGTGCGACAGCGCTGAAAGCTGAAAATTGGTCTGGGCAGGAGGGGGTTTAAGTGCTCAGTAAGCAAGTGGTTAATTTTCTCTTTTTAAACATTTGATAGGTTTTCTATTTTCTATTCTAAATAAAATATGGGTTTATGAGATTTGCAAATCATTGGATTCTGTTTTTATATAGATTTCTTCACAGCGTCCTTTTTTGGAATTAGGATTCAAATTTTATTTGGTTTAGTTATCCTCGAAGCAGCATGCAACCTGATCATGTGATGCTCACATCAGCTACATGGCTTGCAGTATGGAACCATCTATGACCACCGTAAAGCACATACCTTCTAGGCCAGGCATTACTAAATGGCGGTTGGTGTTTCCGATGCAGACCGAGTGACAGTCCCACGCGGACTGCCGCAGTCATGCTACTTAGGAGCTAGGATACTTTTATTAAGGGGGGGGGGGGGTGAAGGGGGCTAAGGACACTGTTATGAAGGGGACTAAAAACCCTGTTATGAAGTAGAGTGAAGGGGGCTAAAGACGCGGCTATGAAGGGGGGTGAAGGAGGCTAAGGACACTGTTATGAGGAGGGGTGAAGGGGCTAAGGACACTGTTATGAAGAGGGGTGAAGGGGCTAAGGACACTGTTATGAAGACGGGTGAAGGGGCTAAGGACACTGTTATGAAGAGGGGTGAAGGGGCTAAGGACACTGTTATAAAGAGGGGTGAAGGGGCTAAGGACACTGTTATAAAGAGGGGTGAAGGGGCTAAGGACACTGTTATGAAGAGGGGTGAAGGGGCTAAGGACACTGTTATAAAGAGGGGTGAAGGGGCTAAGGACACTGTTATGAAGACGGGTGAAGGGGCTAAGGATACTGTTATAAAGAGGGGTGAAGGGGCTAAGGATACTGTTATGAAGAGGGGTGAAGGGGCTAAGGACACTGTTATAAAGAGGGGTGAAGGGGCTAAGGATACTGTTATAAAGAGGGGTGAAGGGGCTAAGGATACTGTTATGAAGAGGGGTGAAGGGGCTAAGGACACTGTTATAAAGAGGGGTGAAGGGGCTAAGGACACTGTTATGAAGAGGGGTGAAGGGGCTAAGGACACTGTTATGAAGAGGGGTGAAGGGGCTAAGGACACTGTTATAAAGAGGGGTGAAGAGGCTAAGGACACTGTTATAAAGAGGGGTGAAGGGGCTAAGGATACTGTTATGAAGAGGGGTGAAGGGGCTAAGGACACTGTTATGAAGACGGGTGAAGGGGCTAAGGACACTGTTATGAAGAGGGTGAAGGGGCTAAGGACACTGTTATGAAGAGGGGTGAAGGGGCTAAGGACACTGTTATAATGTAGAGTGATGTCATGTGACGGATCTGAGTTGTCACACAAACATGTGATTCGGACCTCGGCTGGAAGAACATTTTACTAACTGGACCTTTTAATTCAATACCTCTGTTACCTCTATTACAAATCTCTTTGTAGACAGTGACAATGTCCAGCGATCAGCCATGTTCCATTCCCTGTAGATGGCAATGTCATCTCTGGCAGAGCAGGTTTTCTTCAGACGCTGGAGGCGCCAAATGTCACTCAGCGCGTTTTGCAACACTAAATCAGCCTTGGAGGTTCGTTATTTACTGCAAAAACCTTCCCGAAAACTGGTTTTTCATGTTGATGTGAGTTTTACTCAATTGTGCGGGAAGGGCAAGATAGGAAATCACAGAGCTTCCTCCCCTGAGATGTACATACCATGCAAGAACATAGTTTATCTCACAATGCAAACTGAATGCTTAGAATGTTTTACGGACTTAGAGGTTTAAACTTATCCGCTAAAAGGCTCCTGTATTCAGTAAAGATATCATGAGACAATGCTGACCTGAATATTCTATGGTCTAATTTTTGCCTAGAGTACTTTCTGAGATTTACAATTATATGCACGCTGAGTCTAATGATTGCCCTCCACAGAGATCACAGCACTCCTCCTGACAATGTTCTCATCTGCTTTTCTTTCCCCACAGACGGAACCATCTTTGTTTAAGCATCACCCAGGGTCACCCATCTACTTTCTGGACTGAGATGCTGGCTCAGAGATGATAAAAATACTGGTGCCTGTGTACAGTGCCGGGTTGTCAGGCGCCCAAGGCAAAGATGCTAAACTGCCCCCTCCTCTCACCCCGTTCATGATGTGCAAGCTTCCCAGCAGTTACTCGCTTGTCAAGATCACAGCTGCTGTCACTACTTCTGTCAGCCTTGGAACAGAAGGAAGGTGCCCCCATCCCTGCAGTAAAGCATTGTGCCCAGGACAGGCGTCCCTCTCGCCCACCCCTTCGCCTGGCCCTGCCTGTGCAGTTCTCAGCTATGCCGAGTCACAGATCAGCCTCTGCTGCTGTGTGATCAATGGGGGAGAGAAGACTGAGGAAATGTTTCCTCCTGCCTGACATCATCTCAGCCCATAGTTGCCAACAGTCCAGATTTTCCCGGGACAATCCCGATTTTTGGGACCCTCATCCTCTTCACTTTGGAGGGATTTCCTCTCACTTCCTGTTTTAGTTATGGGACAGGAAGTGAAGGGAAATCCCCCCAATGGGACACAAATGGCAAAAAAAAAAAAAACACTGACAGGGTTTAAAGCCCTCCCTTAGGCCCCTTTCACACCGGAGCGTTTTTCAGGCAGTACAGCGCTAAAAATAGCGCCTGTTCACCGCCTGAAAAAATCCGGCCCCTTTAACTCCAGTGTGAACGCCGGTGGGCAAAAAAAGTCCTGCTAGCAGCATCTTTGGAGCGGTATAGGAGCGGTGTGTTCACCGCTCCTATACCGCTCCTTCCCATTGATTTGAATGGGAAACCGTGGTAAAACCGCGGCAATACCGCCGCAAAGTGCCGCTACGGCGGCGCTCTGCGGGGGGTGTTTAACCCTTTTTCGGCCTCTCGCGGGGTGTAAAACCGCACCGCGAGCGGCCAAATACCGCGGTTAAAACGACGGTAAAGCAGCGCTAAATATAGCGCTGCTTTACCGTCACCGCGGCTCCCCGCCCCAGTGTGAAAGGGGCCTTACTCTACCAAAAATGAAAAAAAATTAAGTTTTGAATATAGTTCTACTTTAGGATGTCTAATAAAAAGTCTAGAGTTGCTTTTTGAGGTACCTGGACACATGGGATCATAATTATTACTAACAAGCATTCCTGTTATTTCTTATTATATATTGTCCCACTGAGTGCACTGAATGACATCTGATGGCATGCAGGGTCTGCGGACAGAATGTAGCAATTAACGCCTCCTCTAGAAATTCTCAGCAAGGAGCACAATGGGTTAATAAGACAAATTAACCTTTTAAATGGCTCAATTATCAGGCAGCTTTGTCTGCAGTGTAATTATGGCGTCACCAGCCACGTGTCCCTGTGCTAACCTTCCAGCTTACCCTCCTGGAGAGATGGCTGTTTACCCAGACGGGTCAGAAGTAAACACAGATAGGGACCTCCTCACTGCCTTCTTTTCAGTGAGATGGCAAATTGGCCAAATACATCACCTAAAAACACAAACATCTTCAAGTGATATTCAGGATTGGCATTAAAGGAAATAGGAAAAAAAAATAAAATATTTCATACATCTCTGTAAAACATATAAATCTCCCCATGTTTTATCCCTGGTTCACATTGGCGCGATTTGGCATGCGATTTGACATGTCTAATCGGCGGCAATGGCCCCGTCTGAATAAACAAAAAAAAGACCGACAGTATTGAAAATAAAACAATATTTTTTAATTTATGCTATAAAACACATCCAATAAAAAAATTTAAAAATCTAATTTATTCATCAATTTAGGCCAACATGTATTCTGCCACATGTTTTTGGTAACAAAAATCCCAATAAGCGTATATTGCATCTTCCCCTCTCATAGAACGGCGGTCTGTCTCCCCTGAGAACGGTCGCGGGGTGCTGGCGAACATCAGGGACGCCGGACTCGCTGATTGGTTCCCACTGTGTCCAATGACAGCAGGAGCGGGTTGCCGGTGGCGCACGCGCCCCAGACCCAGTGTACAGGTACGTGATTTTGTGCAGGAGGGCCGCCCTCCTACAGTATATCTGCATGGGGCTGTCCAAAAGTGGTTAATGGCACCCATTCCAATCTATGCCACTTTAATTGCAGCGTCTTTAACCAGTTTGACTATAGGCCGGACGGGACCGCTCTAGATCCAGGTGGATGTCATATGAAGTCCTCTCTAGAACAAGCATCGCGCATGCCCCACGGGCCACGCTGCGGTGCGATCTGTCACCAGCTGTAGCCACCAGACACAAGGGATGACAGATCAGTGTACCGGCCTGCAGCCGGTACCATGTGATCGCTGTGCCCAATCACAGCTGATCACATGTCAATTGTACACAATGGATGGCTTTCATTCATGACATTCATTGTGTACTATTGTGTTGATCTTTGTGATTGGTCACAGTGATCACATGGGACAGACAGGGCCAATTACAGCCCATCTGTACCATGTGATTAGCTATGGCCAATCACAATAGTAAACACTGAATGAATTGATTTCATTTAGTAAAAATTGTGGTTTATAACAGTGATATTCACTATTGTAAGAAATCATAGTTTGCAAAAAAAAATTAAAAATCCTGATCACTTCCCCAGAGAAGTACAGTGTTACTATGGTAACACTGTGTTGCTCCAATCATAGTATGCAAAAACAAACAAAAAAACAAAACAAACAAAAATATAATAAAAAAGAAAATATTGAATTTTTTTTTAAATTACGTCAAAAAAATTGCCATGCTTCTTACTAAATACCTTTGACTGTCTACTTTCCAAAAAGGGGTAATTTGGGGGGTATTTGTACTCTCCTGGCGTTTTCGGGTCTCAAGAAATTAGGCTGCCAGTACATCAGGATTGATCGATTTTCAGATTTATACACACCATTCGCTATAACTTTCCTACAGACTAAACAATATACACTGATTTGGGTTATTTTTACCAAACAAATGTAGCAGAATACATTTTGGACAAAATAATGAAGAAAGATTATTTATTTGCAAAATTTTATAACAGAAAACAAAGAAAATTCGTTTTCTTCAAGATTTTTTAGCTTTTTTCGTTTACTTAGCAAATTTTTTTTTTTTTTTATAAACCCAGCCATAATTAAATAACACCAAAAGAAAGCTCTATTTGTGTGAAACCAAATCATAAAAATGTCATATGGGTACAGTGTTGCATGACTGCGCAATTGTCATTCAATTTGTGAAAGCGCTGAAAGCTGAAAACTGGCCTAGGCTGGAAGAGGGTGAAAGTGCCCGGTACTGAATTAGTTAAAAAAAATTCCTACACTACTTTGATGCGACTTGAGTGCCATAGAGTGTAAAGTCGCATGAAAGTCACACTGGATAATACCTACTCTTTCAAGTTTTCTTTGTTAGTGTTGTGTAAAAACCGTAAAACAGATCTAGTTGTTGCAATTGCTTGTGGATAATGATAAATCCAGGCACTAGGTTAGCACATTGGTCCTACACTGAAATCACAAAAAGTTCACAAATTAATTCCAACCAAAATGTGTCAAAACATATAATACCTGGAGCCCCGCTCTGATGTGTCAGATGTATAAAGGCCGTCGCACCTTTCAATTAATGCGGCGAGGTGATAGCAGACAGCACAGCTGTAGGCTGACAATGTCAGAGGTCCGCGTCGGGCTGTGCAGTCAATCACTACAGAATTCGGTACATTCGCGAACTGTGAAGATTTTTCAAAGTGATGACATGTGCAAAGCACTGTGGGTATTCCATCAGCTAAAAAACATATTTCCTTCTCATTCTACTATTTCACTGTAGAAATGGGCCCGTCTTTCAAAGGAACAGTTCAAATACATATATTCATGTGCACGTCCCCCTGTGTAATGACCTGAAATGGGAACAGATATCACTGAAACAGAATGTTCCAAAAGAGACCACATACCTCTCCGAGACCCGCATAAATGATCCATTGTTAAAAGTTTCCACTTTTACTGTTCAGCCTCCCCTGCATGGTGACTGGTAAAACCTGGGAATTATAATTCCCAACTCTCTATGATATAGTGGAGAAATGCCAAAAATATTTCGGCAGAATTCCCTCGTTTTGTCTTAGCATTAGGAATTTTTTTTTTCTCAGAGAATAGGTACAGGTACTCACACCTTCTAAGTCACCCATTGTCTCTCTGCTTCTGACCCGCCTCCTAGCACCATCCCTTGGTTCTACCCCTACCCACCTTCTAACGTCGTCCCTTGGTTCCACCTCCGAGTTCCATTCCTTGGTTCCACCCCCTACCCACCACGAGCACTGTCCCTTGGTTCTACTGCCTACCCACCTCTGAGCACAGTCCCTTGGTTCCACCCCCTACCCACCTCCGAGTACCATCCCTTGGTTCCATCCCCTACCCACCTCCGAGCACCATCCCTTGGTTCCATACCATACCCACCTCTGAGCACCGTCCCTTGGTTCCACCCCCTACCCACCTTCCGAGCACCGTCCCTTGGTTCCACCCCCTACCCACCTTCCGAGCACCGTCCCTTGGTTCCACCCCCTACCCACTTTCCGAGCACCATCCCTTGGTTCCATCCCCTACTCACCTCTGAGCACCATCCCTTGGTTCCATACCCTACCCACCTCCAAGCACCATCCCTTGGTTCCATCCCCTACCCACCTCCGAGCACCATCCCTTGGTTCCATACCCTACCCACCTCCGAGCACCGTCCCTTGGTTCCGCCCCCTACCCACCTCCGAGCACCGTCCCTTAATTCCATCCCCTACCCACCTCCATGCACCATCCCTTGGTTCCATACCCTACCCACCTCCGAGCACCATCCCTTGGTCCCATCCCCTACCCACCTCCGAGCACCATCCCTTGGTTCCATCCCCTACCCACCTCCGAGCACCATCCCTTGGTTCCGTACCCTACCCACCTCTGAGCACCGTCCCTTGGTTCCACCCCCTACCCACCTCTGAGCACCGTCCCTTGGTTCCATCCCCTACCCACCTCCGACCACTGTCCCTTGGTTCCACCCCCTACCCACCTCCAAGCACCATCCCTTGGTTCCATTCCCTCCCCACATCTGAAGCATCATCCCTTGGTTCCATCCCCTACTCACCTCCAAGCACCATCCCTTAGTTCCATCCCCTACCCACCTCCGAGCACTGTCCCTTGGTTACACCCCCTACCCACCTCTGAGCACCGTCTCTTGGTTGCACCCCACACCCACCTCCAAGCACTGTCCCTTGGTGTCCCCCCCTCACTTCCCAGTACTGCCCCTTTTAGAGAATACAGCACCAAGTATAATTTTAGGATGCTAAGTAATTTGTATGGAATTTGATAAAGTGTTACTAAACCCAGGACCCGGCATTCTCTATATCTGGTCTCCCACAGTACACAGAACATGGAAATGCAGTTATTTTAGTATATATAAACTGCTAATAACCTTTTCCCATCAGCAGTATATAGCAGTCTTGTGACTTCTATCAGCATCTGGTTAAAGCTTGTAGGAGGAGTTTTCATTCGACTCTTACTGTCCTATGAGGCTGCAGGACCCCTGACCATCTGTCTGCATAGTGCTGATTGGCCCTGTGAAGATCACATGCACTCTCTGAGCACATGCAGAATGACTCGAGATGGTTAGAGGGCTGTGGAAAAGGGGGAGGATCAGAGAAGACAGGATCAAATAGCCTTTTTATGCAATGCAGATTATTAACCCCTTAGGTTCCACAGTAAGTATAACAACATATTTTTACTGTATCTGCATCAGTAACATCCCAGCAACAACAGATCCCCTGCAACAATATACTCCTGCCAATAATAGATCCCACCAGCAACAATACTTCTCCCAGAAGCCAGCAACAACCCCTACCTCAATAGTAGACCCCCCCCCCCAACAACAATAGATCCCCCACCAGAAAAAATATATCCCCCCACCAGTAACAATAGACCTCCCCAGCAACAATAGATCCCCCCAGCAGTCAGCATCAATGTACCCACTATCACTCCTTGCCATTAAATACTTTGTAGTATTAGGTACTCTGGCTAGGTGCGCAGTAGATTTTACATCACCCAACCGAACCCCCCTCTACTCCCCCCCCCAAGGCAAAAATGATCCCTCTGTTGCGTTCTGTGGGCAGTACCACCCGCCATATGTCACCCACCCCCTTGTCAAGTAAATAGGGCCACGCCGTAACTGGTCTGCAACAGTGTTTAATGCTTGTGCAAGCATAACAGGCTTCCTCACTGCCTGCCAATTACCCACTGAAAAGCAATCTACTGTGGACTGTGTTTGGAATAAGAGCTAGGGGAGGAGAAATAGCAGTACACTGATCTTTCCAGTGATTGGCTGTGCGGGGGGTCTGTGCTCTCATGCCTAACGTGGTCAGTTTTCAATAGGAGGGCGAAAGGACTGGCAGAACAATAGGGATTTCACACAAAGGAAGCAATACAAAGAGAACAGGAGACTTTATCATACAAGTACATGGTACAGCCGCCACATATCAGAAATATGAAGTGTTGGGTTTACATATTCTTTAATTAATTCACTATTACATTTTTTTGATGATTTTTTTTTTTTTTGATAAATGATTGAAAAACACAATTTTGCATGTGTTATTATTCAGGAATATCACCTTTATCTGTAGGCATTGTTTAAATGAAGATTTAATGTTTGCCTGTTTAAATGTTGAAAAAGTCAACAGTTTCCATGGGGTGTACCCCGTTTTTCACATGACTGTATATAAAAATCTGTACTTGTGATTTTTTTTTAATTCTATCTACTGAAGTTTTCACATAGTACATCATAGAAAACCAAAACGACCCCCTCGTCATAACATACCCCCATGCACCACCCTGTCCCACATCCTCCCTCATCTGATCTCTCCACGGCCTTTACCATAATATACTAAGTCTGCATCATATGATATTACTGAGAATTTAACAATTCATGTACTGTGTACGTCTGCTATGAGAGGGAGTACAATATAATAAACCATTAACTTCCAAAGCTTTTTTTCTTAGTTTCGGTTACACAATTATGTAAATAAGTAATTTTGCTCCTTCACTGATGTGCGCTGATGAGGCTGCATTGATGGGCACTGATGAGGCTGCACTGATAGGCACTGATAGGTGGCACTGATGGGCACTGATAGGCAGCACTGATGGCACTGATTGGCCGCACTGATGGGCACTGTTGGGGCTGCACTGATAGGTGGCAGTGACAGGTGGCACTGATGGGCACTGATTGGCAGCACTGGTGGGCACTGTTGGAGCTGCACTGATCATCAGTCATCAGGACTCTGATTTTTGAATAGAGGCAGAGAAATGCTGCTAAAAGCTAGTGCGGCCAAACGCGCATTGACGCAAATGCAAAACACTGATAAAGTCACGTTTTTAATGCTGCTCTTTTCCTGGCGTCGGTGCTAGCTTTAAAGCTCATTTTTATAATGCGCGTGGGCATGAGGCCTTGTAGTTGAGAATGAGGTATCCAGAGAAAAGTGGCCTTTTTTTAGCACAACTTCCAGAATTCACTTCCTTTTTAGAGCAGAACTCCAGGCAATTTTTTTCTGTATATCATGCAGTGGGGCAGTGCCCACACTACATGGGTTAACTGATTGTTTTTGTCCAGTGGTTCAGAGAACAAATATACTCGCCCAATCCTCCAAGTCTTGTGCGGTAAATTGTTTTTAACATCATCACGCCCATAGACCGGACAGGAAGACGTCAGGAAGAGTCCACTCCTGGATGTGGGGGAGCATCGTTTTCTGGAGAATCGAAGGATCGGTGAGTACAGGCTCTGTGTTCACCCCTAGACAAAATGAGCAGATAACCCATGCAGTGTGGGCACAGCCCCACTACATGTGAACAAAAACGAACTTTAAAGAGATCATAGGCTGTAAAGATTGTTTGGGTACACATGTCAAAATGATCAGCATAATTTATATATTGTTGCTGATATGTGTTAATGATTTAAACTCTTTCCGTCCGCTCTATAGCCAAAAGACGGCTACAGCGCGGACCTACTTTGCCGGGAGGGCGTCCATGGACGTCCTCCTGCTCGAGCGGCCTACGCGCCCACTGCAGGGCGTGCGCAGCGCGCTCTACGATTAGCGAGTCTGTGAGATTTGGCTGATCACAGATCGCGACCCCTTACCACGTGATCAGCTGTCAGCCAATGACAGTGATCATGTGATGTAAACAGAGCCGGTAATCAGAGCCGGTAATCTGCTTTTTTTTCTCCTCCTGGTAGCGTGAGGAGAAAAAAAAAGCCAATCACCGGCGGCTGTGAGAGGGACATCAATCCCGATTGTGGAGAGCCTCTGCAGAGGCTTCTGTGCCCACCTGTGCCACCTACCACTGCACAACAGTGACACCTACCAGTGCCCACCAGAGCCACCTACCATTGCCCACAGTACCACCCATTAGTGCCCACAGTGTCACCTATCAGTGCCCACAGTGCCACCTATAAATGTCACCAATCAGTGCCTCATCACCAGTGCTGACTATCAACACCACCTACCAGTGCCCATCAGTGCCACCTATCAGTGCCCATCATCAGTGCCACCCATCATTGCCCATCAGGGCCCATCAGTGCCGTCTTATCAGTGCCTATCAGTGTCGCCTTATCTGTGCCTATCAGTGCAGCCCATCAGTGAATGTTAATGAAGGAGAAAAATTACCCATTTGCAAAATTTTATGACAAACTATGAAACTTTTTTTTTAAAAAATGTCAGTTTATTTTGTTTGTTTAGAAAAAAATAAAAACCCAAGGGGTGATTAAATACCACCAAAAGAAAGCTCCATTTGTGTGAAAAAAATGATAAAAATTTAATTTGAGTACAGTATAGCATGACAGCACAATTGTCATTCAAAGTGTGACAGCGATGAAAGCTGAATATTGGTCTGTGCAGGAGGGGGGGTTAAGTGCCCAGTAAGAAAGTGGTTAAAAACCTGATTCTAGGTATAGTTGTATTCACACACTCATCTGCTTCTTTCTCAGTAGAGTGATTGCGGCTTTTTGATTTGATTTATCTAACAGGTGTCTCAGACAAAAGAAAAATGAATTACATGAAATACCGAGCAGCAGTGACTAGAGGGAGAATGTACAAAATAGCGCTGCATTGAAATGAAAATTTTGGTGCCTCAAATCAAAAATTCAGGATGCACTCGGCCGAAACTGAAGTTGACGGTTTTAAAAAATATCAATATATTTTTATAAACAATTGTATTATATTCAACTTTTTAATTAATATCACGAAGTTAAATGAATATGAATTTATTGTCGGCCATTATCGGCACCTTGCCTTTTCGGTGCATATTTGGCAAACCGCACCAAAAATGCACCCCCCCCCATTAAAATGCATTAAAAATGCAGTGAGAACGCATCAAAAATGCATTTTTAATGCATTTTTTGAGTCACATGACCTATGAAAAACACACCATAAGCAAGGCAAAATAGTGGCGAAAACACGGCAAAATCGCCCGGCGTTTTCTGCGGCCATTATCGGCCCTTTTTTTCTCTTTCGACACAACACTGAAAACCCTATTTTTGGCCGATAATTTTCGGAGGCCGAAATTTTGGTGCATCACTAGTACAAACCTTTATGTGTACAATAATAATGGAAATATGACACAACAAACAGGTAAGAAAGTGAAAGCCAGACTTAAAGGCGTATTAAACCCAAAAGCAAACATTTATTACATTGCAGCTTACCAATTCCCGGATATGGTGGCTGCATTAATTTTCTTTTTTTAACCTTTCTTTCCTTTATTTTCACCTGGTGATCTATCCAGTGAGTCTGTTGTTTTTCAACAGAACAAGCTGTTCTGCAGATGTAACAGTTACAAGGATGAGACAAACCATTTACCACAGACACCGACAGGGGAGCTTACAACGATCAGCTTTTATTTATGTAAAGCCTTTATCCCAAAAGGTAAAAAAATGTTGCTGTAACTGCTAATATTAGCTGGAGTTTGGCTTCAATTTGTTACTATATCGAAATCTGCTTGTACATCTGACACTCCCCCCCTAGACCGATGGTGCTGTGCAAAGGTGCCCCCTGTGCCTCTTTTATCCAGAGTGGGGGCACTCTAATACAGGAGATGTGTTACTGGACAGATCACCAGGTGAAAACAGAGGGAAAAAAACCCACAGAAAAGAAAATAAATGCAGCCACTACATCTAATGATTGGTAAGCTGCAATATATAACATTTTCGTTTTTTGGTTTAATACAGCTTTAACCTGCCATCTGTGGCAGGTCGGCATGTTCCTGCAAATCGCCGTATGTGTACGCCGGCACCTGTAAAGAGCCACAGCAGGCGCGTGCGCGCGCCCCCTGTGCTATGGAACCCGATGCACGTGGCCACGATGTCCGTCAGCCACCCGTGATCGCGGGAACGAGAGCCAGAATGGGGATCTGTCAATGTAAACAGACAGATCCCCGTTCTGAAAGGCAGGGTTAGAGAGAGATCTGCTGTTACCAGTGATTAGGATCAGCGATCTTTCTCCTCTTCCAGTTAGCCTAGCCCCCATACAGTTAGAAACACTCCCTAGGAAACACACTTACCCCTTTCTCGCCGCCTAGTGTTAACCCCTTCCCTGCCGGTGACATTTATACAGTAATCAGTGGCTCTCTTTAGCTCTGATCTCTGTATAAATGTCAATGGTCCCAAAAAAGTGTCAAAAGTGTCCGATCTGTCTGCCGCAATGTCGCAGTCCCACTAAAAATCGCAGATCATCGCCATTACTAGTAAAAAAAAAAAATTGAAATGCCATAAATATATCCCCTATTTTGTAGACGCTATAACTTTTGCACAAACCAATCAATATACGCTTATTGCAAAAATATGTAGAAGAATACATATTGGCCTAAACTGATGAAGACATTTGTTTATTTTTTATTTTTTTGGGGGATATTTATTATAGCAATATATATATATATATATATATATATATATATATATATATATATATATATTTTCTTAAATTTACGCTCTTTTTTCTATTTGTGTGGAAAAAAGACATCAAATTTGTTTGGGTACAGTGTCGCACGATCACGTAATTTTCAGTTACAGCGACGAAGTGCCGTATCGCAAAAAATGGCCTGGTCATTAAGGGGGGTAATCTTCCGGTCTGTAAGTGGTTAAACATCACTTTCTCGAAAAAGGATAGAACTGTAATCAAAAATGTCAAGTAACAAAAACAAAACGCGATTGTCCTTTAAATAAACCAATAACCATCTTTGCAAAGTTGCTTCATTTCATTACATTGGGTGGATAACTAATGACGGGGGCCAGGCACGATGCTGTTTACTGTGAAATCCTAAAACGTTTAGCCGAAAACCAACAAACTCATAATCCTGTGAAAACAAGCCAGGTTTTTTAATGCCTTTAAAATGGGTATTATTCACAGCTCCTCTGAGAACAGTACCCGGGGCTGTAATTTTTGTATTGTTCACATCCTGCTCATTATCAACAGATCACAATGCATCACTCAGCCTCACCTCAAACCCCAATCTCCGGCTTTCCACCAAAAAAAACAACATGAGTTCACGTAAGGCACGAATAAAAAGCAGTTAACGGCACAAAGGCTTATTTAACTTTAGTTAAAGTAATATTAAACAATTAGGCCCCTTTCACACCGGGGCGGGGAGCCGCGGTGACGGTAAAGCAGCGCTATATTTAGCGCTGCTTTACCGTCGTCTTAACCGCGGTATTCGGCCGCTCGCGGTGCGGTTTTACCCCCGCGAGCGGCCGAAAAAGGGTTAAACACCCCCGCAAAGCGCCGCCGTATCGGCGCTTTGCGGCGGTATTGCCGCGGTTTCCCATTCAAATCAATGGGAAGGAGCGGTATAGGAGCAGTGAACACACCGCTCCTATACCGCTCCAAAGATGCTGCTAGCAGGACTTTTTTTGCCATCCTGCTAGTGCACCGCTCCAGTGTGAAAGCCCGCCGGCTTTCACACTGGAGTGAATGGGGCCGTTTTTTTTCAGGCGGTGTACAGGCACTATTTTTAGCGATGTACCGCATGAAAAACGCCCCGGTGTGAAAGGGGCCTTAGTGTTGTTTAGCTAAACACATTGGGGGAGATTTACTAAAACTGGAGCACTCAGAATCTGATGAAGCTGTGCATGGTAGCCAATCAGCTTCTAACTTCAGCTTGTTCAATTAGGCTTTGGCAATAAAACCTGGAAGCTGATTGGGTTCTATGCAAAGCTGCACCAGATTTTGCACTCTCCAGTTTTAGTAAATAACCCCCATTGGGTACAATAAAATAAATATTCCTCAATAAACAATCTGTTAAAATTTGTACCCGAGCACCTGCAGTTTAAACTTTGAATACTGCTGGCTCCTGCTCTCTCAATGCTGCTTCCCTGAACTTCTGGTCTTCACAGGATAGAGTTAACTGTGGACAGTGTAGTCTCCAGTCAGTCTGTTAGTTTGAAGAATGGAGGGGGTGGGGGGGTTTAAGAAGAAGCAGAGGAGTACCTTGCCATCCTAGGCTATGGGGCTGACACAACAGGCGGTGGTCTCAGCGGGGAGCATCGATAGTTTCAATAAATTATTAGATAAGCACCTGAACGACCACAACATACAGGGATATACAATGTTATACTGACATATAATCACATACATAGGTTGGACTTGATGGACTTGTGTCTTTTTTCAATCTCACCTACTATGTAACTCTAGTCCCTGCATGCAAGGGTGGCTCCATTGGATGCTGCAATAGAAAGGAGCCACCCTGAAACTGGAAACCTGGAGCAGTGGTCACGGCATCATCGTAAATTGGAATATAGGCAAGGATTAAAAGATAAAGAAGCTGCATACTCAGCTGCTGAAAGTGCTTAAAAAGCTGAGAGATTCATATCACTGTAAGCTGTAACTCATAAGAAGGTCCCTTTCCAGTAGAAAAATAAATACTAGCTTAGTCTTCTTATGACCATGGCCACTGACAAAAAAAAAGTAGCCTTGTTGACGGGACCAGATACCAGTCACTGGTGTGTATTATGCAGAACACAATATTTTCACAATATTCATTAAGTTTATTAAGTTAAGTTCCCTTTAACTTGATATATCTGTGATATATTTTATTTTGCTAAAATTCAGAACCACAAAGTGAAAAAAGTTCACCTCTTGAGCTCTTAACCATAAGCCATATCTCACCCGGTTTCTCGGTGGCTTAGGTTTGTTGCTAAAGAAAGCCATGTCACTGTCATGGTTTTGACTATTAACAAAGCCATATAATAACCATGTTAGCACTGTTATGGCAATTAGATGATTTGGTTTTAAAAAAAGGGTAATGCCACATATACACGGTCGGAATTTCCGATGGAAACAGTCCGATGGGAGCTTTTCAACGGATTTTCTGACTGTGTGTATGCCCATCGGTCTTTTTCTATCGGAATTTCCGACGGACTTTGGATTGAGAACCTGTTCTTAATTTTTCCAACGGAAAACCTTCCTATCGGATTTTCCGATCGTGTGTATGCAATTCCGACACGCAAAATTCCGACGCATGCTAGGAAACAATTTGACGCATGCTCGGAAGCATTAAACTTCCCTTTTATAGTGCAGTCGAACGTGTTGTATGTCGCAGTGTTATTGACCATCAGAATTTGGTGTGACCGTGTGTAGGCAAGACAGTTTGAGTGAAATTCCGTCGGAATTCGGACGGGAAAACCATCAGAGCTTTTTCCAACGAGAATTCCGACCGTGTGTACACGGCATTAGAGTTGGTGTAAGTCAGCGGTCTCCAAACTGCGGCTCTTTGCTTGCCTTTATCTGGCCCTTGGGGCATCATCAGCATCCATCCACTGACAGTATCAAAAGGGCGCAATTCCTCCCACTGACCCCTACAATGTGGCATAATTGCTTCCACTGATACCAAACGATGGGCCACTATTCCTCCCACTGACACTAACAATGGGGCACTATTCCTCCCATTGACACCAACGATGTGGCATAATTCCTTCCATGAATACCAACGATGGACCACTATTCCTCCCTCTGACACATACCCTGTTTCCCCGAAAATAAGACCTATCGTGATTGCCGGTGATGGCTGCAATATAAGCCCTACCCCCCAAATAAGCCCTAGTTAAAGTCCTTGTAGGTCTTATTTTCAGGGTAGGGCTTATTTTCAGGGGAAACAGGGTAAGGCTTATTTGGGAGGTAGGGCTTATATTGCAGCCATCACCGACAATCACGCTAGGTCTTATTTTCGGGGAAACAGGGTACGAAAGGGCAAAATTCCTTCCACTGACACCAACGAAAGGGCAAAATTCCTCCCACTGACACCAACGATTGGGCAGAATTCTTTCTATTGACACCATCGATGGGGCACTAGTCCCCCCACTGATACCAAACATAGGGCATTATTTACTCCAGGACATTTTCTACTCCCACTGGCCCTAATCCAGACCACTAAAGTCTGAAGGACAGTAAACTAGCCCTTTGTTTAGAAAGTTTGGAGGCTCCTGGTGTATGGATTAGCATTGGGCAGCACAGTGGCTAAGTGGTTAGCACTTCTGCCTAGCAGCACTGGGGTCGTTGGTTTGAATCCCAACCACGGCACTGCCTGCCTGGATTTTGCATGTTCTCCATGGTCTCCAGGTCTAAATTTGCCCTAGTATGTGTATGTATGAAATGAATGTGAGTTGAGGACCTTAGATTGTAAGCTCCTTGAGGTCAGGGACTGATGTAAATGTACAATATATGTAAAGCGCTGTGGAAACCTGAAAGGCCTGGTATGGATTTTGGGGGCCCCCCCCCACGCAATTTTTTTAAATTTTTGGTTCGGGGGTTCCCCTTAATATTCATACCAGACCCAAAGGGCCTGGTAATGGACTGAACCCATGATGTTTTTTAAAAATTCGTTTTATCTATATTGCCGAGACCCGACAATCCATTACAGCCGCAATTCGTTTTTAATTGACTTTTTTTCCTTTAGAAATGTCATTTTGCTGTGGTATTGTTCTAAACACGGAAAACTGCGCCACTTTACAGACATACTATAGACTGCCCCCAGGCAAGATATTTAAAGGAATATTTCATTTTTATTGTTTCCCTTTGAGCATTATTAAAATCACTGCTCCCGAAAAAACGGCTGTTTTTAAAACTTTTTTTGCATTGATACATGTCCCCTGGGGCAGGACCCGGGTCCCCAAACACATTTTGACAATAACTTGCATATAAGCCTTTAAAATTAGCATTTTTGTTTTTTCATGTTAGTGTCCCATAGACTTTAATGGTGTTCCGCAGCTTTTCGAATTTGCCGCCAACACCGCATAATGTTCGCTGTTCGGTAAACAGGCGAACACCCAATGTTACTGCAGTTAGCATATCATCATTCCTCTCCGTCCTTGTCTGGTCATACACAGTTAGATTTTACGTTCATAGAAAATCAATCATTCACAAAACTTTCTTGCCATCTTTGGGTCAACTGATTTCTTTTGAAAGCCCGAACTAATATTTTAATGGAATCCCAGACATAATAAAAAGGTTTCATTATAAAATATGTATGATTTCTTTTCCTGAATGAAAACCACAGCTAGAAATGTGTTTGTTCGAGATAAATAATCCATCCCACTAGTTCAAATTTTCTCATCACTACAGTCAAAAACAAATGTCGATGTGACCCCACTAACCATTAGAAATTGAACCAACATTCCAAAAATGAACATTTTTGATTGAAATTCTACTGGCGTATGGCCAGCTTTACTGAGTCAGCCTGACACTGTCTTTACTCATGGCCACACCCACACAATGCGTTTACTGATCGCAATGGTCAATACATTTTTGTTAATACATACACAACCAGAATGTTTCGCTATACACAAATTTTAATTATATATAATCATCAGAGCACAAGTCACATGCCAATATCGCCGCAATATCGCAGTCCCTCTATAAGTCACAGATCACCGCCATTACTAGTAAAAAACAAATAAATAAATAAAAATTCCATACATATATCCCATTGTTGGTAAACGCTATAAATTTTGCGCAAACCAATCAATATACGCCTTTTGGGGTTTATATGTAGCAGAATACATATTGGCCTAAACTGATAAAGAAATTAGATTTTTTCCATTTTTTTTATTGGATACGTTTTATAGCAGAAAGTTAAAAAAATAAATTTTCTCAAAATTGTTATGCCACGTACACACGGTCGGAATTTTCGTCGGAAAAAGCTCTGATGGTTTTCCCATCGGAACTCCGATGTAATTTTGCTCAAACTGTCTTGCCTACACACGGTCACACAAAATTCCGATGGTCAATAACACCATGACATACAACACGTTCAACGGCACTATAAAAGGGAAGTTTAATGCTTCTGCGCATGCGTCGAATTGTTTCCGAGCATGCGTCGGTATTTTGCGTGTCGGAATTGCATACACACGATCGAAAAATCTGATAGAAAGGTTTTCCGTCGGAAAAATTAAGAACAGGCTCTCAATCCAAAGTCCGTCGGAAAAAGAACGTTGGGCATACACACGGTCGGAAAATCTGATGAAAAGCTCCCATCGGACTGTTTCCATCGCGTGTGCGCGGCATTAGTCTTTTTTTATATTTATAGCGTAAAAAATAAAAAAACGCAGAGATGATCAAATACCATCCAAAATTTGTGGGGGAAAAAAGGGCATCAATTTTATTTGGGTACATCGTCGCACAACTGTGCAATTGTCAGTCAAAATAATGCAGTGCTGCCTAGCAAAAAGTGGCCTGATCATGAAGGGTGGGGGGGGGGGGGGGGGGGGGGGGGTAAACCTTCCAGAGCTGAAGTGGTTACATTCTTGATCCCATTATGCAATCAGCAGCTGAAAATCAGTTCTTTCCATGTCTGACTCTGTACAGAGTGCTATGGACAGAACCCAATGCCCACATTCTAGAGATGCAGAGTGCAGAGTCAGCACAGTATTGAAAGGTTACACTGATCCAAATAGTAACAAACCAGGAAAAACAAGCTACTTTATGACATTACAGATCAGTTCAAGGGCAAGCACTCATTTATTGGTGATATTGATATACATGTATATTCCCATGACAAAAAATATCACGGACAAGTTTTTAAAATCTAGAAAACAAACATTTAGCAATTCTACATTTACAATGATCAGGAAAAAACAAAACTGAAATTACGGGACTAAAACACCAATATACACCATTTTAATATTTCAGAATTTTTTTTTTTTGTATAAAATAACCTTTTGCTTTTCTTTCGCAGTGAATGATTTGCCTTGTTGAACTAGACACTACCTATGTCTACACGCCTCCAAGGCTTTATTTAACTGTAACACAGGTGGTAAAAGTTTAAACCCACACGGCATTGTGCATCTAAAACGACAGATTTCCCCTTTTCAGGTCGTTGGCGTTCCTGGAAGCTGCGAAAGTAGCAAATTCAACAGCAACACTTTCATTCTGCAAACAAGATCTCGCACGTTTGCTCGATAAGAATGCACAGAATGCAGTCACATTAAAGAAAGGATTGCCAGAGGTTGGCATGCATTGGTATGTTGGTTTTTACCTGAGTGTTGGTGATCAGACATCCAGCAAAATCCTTAAGCCATCCAACCTGATGTCCTGAGTGTGACCATGAATACAAAGTTTTAATCCTTTTGCAAAGTCAGGTCCAAACTAGCCACATCTACCTCCTGTACTTGCTGGAAAACTGCTTGCAGCTTATGAGACTTTTTTTTTTTGTCTTTTTTTTAACGCTGTAACATGTTGGTTTGTCTGCCTTGACATGCTCCTCCAATCATGACATCATAATGTCTCTATGGTTACCTTAACCCCACCTGGCAGCCGGCTTGAAAAAGTTCTAAGTGGCCAATACAAAAAAGTTTTTTTTAAATCTTCTATTCTTTTTTTTTTTGTTGTTTTTTTTTTTTTTTTAGCATGTAGCCCTTCCTGACTTGTCAGCACCTCGGTTGCAGGCTCACAGCGAGCATTTCCTTTAGTGAAGAGTTCTGATGAGTTTTGCAGAGGGCCACCGGTCTTGAATAGAACAATGGCCTCTCTCGCTATCTGCCCCTCCCTGTCTGACTATGCTGATATCTGCTGAACAGTGCCACTATGTTTTGCTGGCAGGATGAGGGCTCTGCTTTTCTGCTCCAGCAGGTTTTTCTCTTTTTTACGCCGTGTGGCTAATATTCTAGCTGTTTTTTTATATTTCCACCATTCAGCATGTCTTTGTGTTACTGGGGGAGGGGGTCCCTTAAAAAATATAAGCTGGTTTGCAAGGGTTAGTAAGAATGTTTATGAACTTACAGGTACAAGGAGTTGATCAAACAGGTAAGTATAAAAATTAAGAATTAATCGCAAAAAGTGTGAAATGACCATATATTGGAGCAAAGCATGCTTGCTGTGCTTCCAAATGTACTCATACATATAAAGATTTTCAACTGAAAATGTAATTTATTATAAGAATTTATACGAGGGCTACATCGAAAGTAATGCAAAAGTGGGCATAACGTTTTTATTATAATATAACTAAAGGCAATATTTTTTTTCATTTTGGAAGGAGTAAGGGATCTTTTTATTTATTTATTTATTTATTTATTTATTCTTTTTTTTGGTAGGTGACGATACAACCAAAGGTCTATTACAATACATAGAGCAAGGCACCCTTTAAAATGATGCACAATCTAGAAGCACCCCATTTTTAAAATGTAAAAAAACTAAACTAATAGTTTTACATAATGCAACAACATCCACACATGTAGGACACCCAGCGTTACAGGTGATCTATTCTTGCAAGGCAAATACACCTTTGCACACTGGTACTGACCAGTATTCCAGGGTTTCTCTTTTCCCTCAGTTTCTCTTCCTCACTCTCAGCTAATGTGACTCCAGTGTAGACAGAGGGGGGAAGTGGTGGGGCAAACAAGGATGCTCTGCAGGTGCCCAGTGTCCTCCTTATCAACCAATGATATCATTGGTTGTTAGGATGCCGACGTCTAGACTAGCCATTCTCAACCAGGGTTCTGTGGAACCCTAGGGTTCCTCCTTGGTTGGCTAGGGGTTCCTTGAGCTGTGGCTAAATGACCTCCCATAGTTCCAGGTCCAACTCCACTTGGCAGAGCCAGTGAAGATGACATTCTTATCACCACTCCAATGGAGCATTTCTCCCACTGACCTCCACCTGTGTAACGGGTGCTTTTCCAATAACCCCCTGATAGACTAATCCCCGGGGGTTCCCTGAGACCTGAATATTATTTCAAGGGTTCCTCTGGGGTAAAAGCGTTGAGAAAGGCGGGTCTAGACTGTTGTAATGGTGCAAATGAAAACCTGTGGCTTTGTGTAACTAAAAGGCAGGCTTCATCCACCCGCTGGCTTGTATACAAATTTTGGGCCCCCGCCCCCTCTGACGTCATGGGGAAAGCCATAGGGAAGTCCCCATGATGTCCCCAAGCGCCAGAGCGGGGCGAGGTCACCCGGTGGCCCCGCCCTCCGTTATAAAAGAGCTGTCAGACGCAGTGAAGCCTCACATAGCGGGAGCCTCCTATTGCGCGGGGCAGCCCAAGAAGAGACACCGACACCGTGGAAGAAGATGCCGGACGAGAAGACCAGAGCAAGAAGAAGCGGATCAGAGGAAGAAGAAGATGGAAGAAGATGGAAGAAGAAGATGAAGAAGGGAAGAAGGAAGACCAGAAGAAAGAAGATTTTAATAAAGGAATTGTCAAAGACCGTCTCCTGTCATTTTTAACATTTTTGTCACTTTTTTGGTGAAATGGTAGGGGTACTTTTGTACCCCCTTACCATTTCACACAGGGGGGGGGGGCGGGATCTGGGGGTCCCCTTGTTAAAGGGGGCTTCCAGATTCCGATAAGCCCCCCGCCCGCAGACCCCCACAACCAATGGCCAGGGTTGTGGGGACAAGGCCCTTGTCCCCATCAACATGGGGACATGGTGCTTTGAGGGGTCACAGACCCCCAAAGGGCATGTGGCCTGGTACGGTTCAGGAGGGAGGGGGGCCGCTCTCGTCCCCCCCCCCCCTCTTTTCCTGCGGCCTGCCAGGTTGCGTGCTCAGTTTTATAGGTCACAGTTTATAGGTCACATTAAAGATGGAAAAAGTTCTGAAATGATTTATATTTGTCTAATTGTTTTTACATCACAGAAACCTGACATATTAACAGGGGTCTGTAGATTTTTCTATCCACTGTATGTGATACAGATGGCTTAGCTGTTTCAGAATGCACAGCTTAAATGCCAATAGTGGGGATCAAATTGGGTTTTGAGACTGGTGTTATCCTGGCAAAGCTTTTTGAAGATTCTGGCATGGCAAGGATGCCAGCAAGAATGGCAAACTGAGAATGCGTAAGCTTTATGTCAGATGCTGAAATAATGAAGAAAACTCTGAAAGGGAAAGCTTCAGATAACCAGTTGATATCTTGTATGTATACTGAATATTAAAAGAAAGTTTATTTACACTTTATAGTGGAAGTTTAAGCATGGCAATCTTTACATAGTTATATAGTATGTATGTGCCATATCTGTGGGAAGCTGAAAGTCACTGTAGCAGTCACCGCTACTACAGTGGTCTCCACTAGCTTCGGGGCCTGCTGCACTATAAACATAGGAGGCTGCTTACTTGGCATGAATGCCATTTAGGGAAGTACGTGGCATTAGAGGCTAACAGCCACCAACTGCCATTCCACTGTCCAATTTCCAGTAATATCCTCTCCTTCTGGACTCAGGTATTTGAATGCTATAATAAAATTTATGATGAAACGCTATCGATCTCCTCAAAGATCGCGCTCCTCTCCATACTCCCCGGGTCTATAACAGCACAAAAACGGAACCTCCTACACTTCTTTATGTCTTCAGCGAGACAGCTCATTCCATCATATTGGGAGACAACCACCACTCCACCCTTGTCACGTTGGGTCTCGATAATGAATGATACCATAAGAATGGAGGAGATGTTGGCCCTTGATTATGACACTTATGATAAGTACAAAGTGCTGTGGTCTATCTGGCTCCGCTTCTCCGCCTCAGATACCCTCATGAACATACTGTCGAACCCGTCAGGATTATCCTAACAGGCTTCCTACCTATGGGCTGCAGTGGAGCATGTGTCCACTAGTCCACCATCCTCTAACCTAACATCTACTTCTCTATACGAATGTCTCCTCAGCAGCCCTTTCATTCCTCCTTGACTTCCCCACCCCCCTTCTTTATCTTTCTTAATTCCCGTACCCCTCTAAATCACTTCTCCCCTTCCTTTTCTCTTTTTCTTCCTTTTCTCTCTTTCCTTTCTCTGACTTGGTTCTCTCTTTTTACTCTCTAAAACCTACATACGTTCATTTTTGTTATAAACATCAAGGCTCATTAGCCAGAATTATTCATTGTTACAAGAGACGGTCTTCCACCCTAGCGCAACAATGTTAGAGAATAGGAGTCAAGCTGTGGGCGGTAGCCATTGGGTTGGCTCCTTACCCATGTTTACTTGTGACTGTCTCTGGATTGTGATTTTTTTTATGTTGTTCACCGTGTTATAAATTTCCAGTAATATAGCTCTCATTGGACCGGTAGAAAGATTAGCATTTTTGTTTATATAATTTATATTACCGCATTTATCGGCGTATAACACGCGCCGACGTATAACACGGTGTTGCTAATGCTAATCTTTTTACCGGTCCAATGAGAGCTATATTACTGGAAATTTAGGGTTGAAAATATATGCAAATGACACTAAGAAGGCTGCAAGGAGTGGTAAGTTTAGGAGAAAATTTTAAGGAAATTTTTCTTTAAAGGAAAAAACTTACATTCAAATGCCCATCAATGCAGCCTTATCACTGTCCATCTGCAACCTTGCACAGCGTCCATCTGCATGCTTGTCAGTGTCATTTGCAGCCTTGCAGCCTTGTCAGTGTCATTTGCAGCCTTGCAGCCTTCTTAGTGTCATTTGCAGCCTTGCCCAGACTGCAGTTAAACTGCAGTGACATGTCAGTGTCATTGCAGTTTGAAAATTGGCGCCATTGGCCGCTGTGGGGCGGGGACGGTAGCAGTGTTGCCAACCGTCAGTATTTTTACTGGCAGCCAGTAAAAAATGGGCACTTTTTTCCTGCCAGTAAATGCCAGTGACAGGAAAAGGTTGCCAGTAAAAAATATGGCTGTGACGCTTGGCCTGGCCAAGACCATTTAAGTGCCTTCTACAGTGTGTTCGGACATCGCTGGCATGTGATGGGTCTGGTGGAATCAGTGCCTGAGCATTTTGTGTGATGTCATGGCACAAGAGAGCTTAGCCGAGCGGCTGGAACCTTGTGTGAGCAAGGCAGGCTGGGAGCGGGACTGTCAGTGCTGTTTGGACTAGAGTGGACTAAAGGGGCCATCTGGCATGGAGAGAAACTGTGACTCGGGAGGGGAAGTGTCATGTTGGTGAGGTGTCATCATCATCTGTGCTGCTGCACACTGCTGTCAGTGTCGCAGTGAGAGTCAATTTCACATGTGTGTGCGCCTGACCATTTTCACTTCTTGTCCTCCTTAGCTACTTACTAGTAAATCTTTCGTATTTACTACCGTAAATAAAAAAAGAACTTTTTTTTTTTGCCTTAATATCTACCGTAAATCACATTGCTAATTGCATTTTATACTTGGTTGTAGCCTAAATACTAAAATGTGCTCTTAAAATTGTAATTTTGTAACTTTTGGAAATGCCAGTAAAAACTTGGCTGTGCCAGTAAATTTTGGGTGTTGTGTCAGTAAATTTTAATCTGGTAGGTTGGCAACACTGGACGGTAGAAGTGTAATTTGCATTCGGGGTAGAGGAGGATGAGCAGCAGTGCATAGGGCTGGACAGGCGGAGTTCCGATCTGAGCCGAGAGCCAGGGGGAACAGATTTCGACGGGGAGCCATTCTCGGCACAACACCGTTCTCACAGCTTTCGGACATTCTTGGCAGCTTTCGGCCGCCTTCGGCCGTTCTCGGCAGCGGCTGAAGGCGACCGAAAGCTGCCGAGAAAGGCCGAAGGCGGCTGAAAGCCGCCCAGAGGCTCACAACGGCAGGGGATCGGCGTATAACACGCACCCCTGATTTTCCCCTGCTTTTAAGGGGAAAAAATTGTGTGTTATACGTCGATAAATACGGTAATGTGAGTGATCTACAGCTCCAGCATTAGAAAATGTATGAAGATTTTATTTCAGGTCCCTTAGGTTATAAAAATGACACAAGTTACTTTGTGTCGACTTGTGCCTCATCTGCTATTATAAAACGATGTGAAAGAGCAAGGATGGCTTGAATTTTCTAAATTGTTTACTTGTAACCAACCTGGACAGATCATAATGTTACATTACTCTACAAATATATCAATGAATCATAAAATATTAGAAAAAAATTATAAATTTTTGTAAGAACATAAAAAAAAAAGGTTTTAGTCCACCTCTCCTAGTCCAAGTAAAAGGCTTTGAGAATAAACCCAGCAGAAGTTATTAAAGGTGGAGGAAAAAGGGAGGAAGAATCCAAAAAGGACTAGGAAATGTGTATGTGTCCGTGAATGCATCCCGCCAGAGGCGTCCAGATTAACAAGCAGATGCTGCAGGAGGTAATTGTGTGGCAGTTAATTGTCTTCTCCGGGGTCACCGGGTGCCAGGGCAGGATTTCGCGCAGACTTCCTGCTGCAGAGCCACATTCAGAGCTGTCCAGCAGTGATATAAATAGAAGAAGGAGCATGCCTGGAATCTGTAGGGACAGCTCCTCCTAATAACAACCTTTGTACAGCCGAGCACAAACTGCACCATGCGTTTAACTGAGTGCAGCCAACGGCCCATCACACCTGTGTGTGGATTTATTTACAGTAAAATGTGTCTAAAATGTGTCTATTTTATGTTAGGAAAACGCGATTCATCCCAAGCCAACTTTTTATTTTTATTTTTTTATTGAAGCCGCCAATGGAAATCATGGGGCTCCATACCGCCTGCCTGACAGGGTCCCCTCCCATACAACCTGCCTGAGATGTCATCCCTACTGTGCTACTGTGCATATGCCTAAATTATTTAACCACTTGCCGACCGCTGCACGCCGATATACGTCGGCACAATGGCAGCGGTGGGCAAATGGGCGTATCTGTACTTCCCCTTTGATTGGCGGGTGCACCCGCCGTGTACAGCGTAACCGCGTCCGAGGGACCCGCGTACTCTATTGCGGCGTACACACGGTCGGAATTTCCGATGAAAACAGTCCGATGGGAGCTTTTCATCGGATTTTCCGACCGTGTGTATGCCCAACGGTCTTTTTCTGTCGGAATTTCCGACGGACTTTGGATTGAGAACCTGTTCTCAATTTTTCCGACGGAAAACCTTTCTATCGGATTTTCCGATCGTGTGTATGCAATTCCGACACGCAAAATTCCGACGCATGCTCGGAAACAATTCGACACATGCTCGGAAGCATTAAACTTCCTTTTTATAGTGCTGTCGAACGTGTTTTATGCCGATGTGTTATTGACCGTCGGAATTTGGTGTGACCGTGTGTAGGCAACACAGCTTGAGCGGAATTCCGTCGGAAAAAACGTCAGAGTTTTTTTCGATGAGAATTCCGATCGTGTGTACGCAGCATTTGTCTGCTGGTCTCCCGGCAATCGTGCCGCAGAACAGGGAGATGCCTATGTAAACAAGGCATTTCCCTATTCTGCCTAGTGACAAGACAGAGATCACTGCTCCCTGTCATCGGGAGAGGTGATCACTGTCATGTGAGTGGTAGCCCATCCCCCCCACAGTTAGAATCACTTCCTAGGACACACTTAACCCCTTGATCGCCCTCTAGTGTTGAACCCCTTTCCTGACAGTGCCATTTACACAGTAATCAGTGCATTTTTATAGCACTGATTGCGGGTATAAAATGACAATGGTCCCAAAATAGTGTCAAAAGTATCCGATGTGTCCGCCATAATGTTGCAGTCATGATAAAAATCGCAGATCGCCGCCATTACTAATAAAAAAAATGAATAATAAAAATGCTTTAAAACTATCCCCTATTTTGTAGATGCTATAACTTTTTTTTTTAGCAAACATATGTAGAAGAATACATAATCTGCCTAAACTGAGGAAAAAATTAGTTTTTTTATATATTTTTGGGGATATTTATTATAGCAAAAAGTTAAAAATATTGCTTTTTTTTCAAAATAGATTTTTTTGTTTATAGCGCAAAAAATAAGAACCGCAGAGGTGATCAAATACCACCAAAAGAAAGCTCTATTTGTGGATAAAAAAGGACGTAAATTTTGTTTGGGTGCAAGGTCGCACGACCGTGCAATTGTGAGTTAAATCAACCCAGTGCCGAATCGCAAAAAGTGCTCTGGTCAGGAAGGGGGTAAAATCTTCCGGGGCTGAAGCGGTTAAAGAGTCCCCGTCTGCTCCTGACCCCTACCTGAACTGACAGGGCCCGGGCCTAGTACAGGGCTCTACCCCCTTATTGGCGATACAAACATACGGCAACTGCCCCAACCTATAACTGGCCTTAACAGCAAGGAGCACATGGAAGGGCAACACATGTCAAACAACAACAAAGAAAAGCCCACTAATGGTGCGAAATACAAACGAAAATTCTTAGATAAGATTTTCAAAAGAAAATTCTTTCGAAATTCAACCCATGTATGGCCTGCCTAATACAGGAGGAGATTTACTAAAACTGGAGAGTGCAAAATCTGGTGCAGCTCTGCATAGAAACCAATCAGCTTCCAGGTATTTTTTTTTTTTTTGTCAAGGCTTAATTGAACAATCTGCTGTTAGAAGCTGATTGGCTACAATGCAGAGCTGCACCAGATTCTGCGTGCTCCAGTTTTAGTAAATCTCCTTTATAGTGTATTTTTAATGAACACATAGCTAGAGTTATTGTTGCACTATTACGTTTAAAGTCATTTGCTAATATCTGATGTGACATTTTAACTTTTTGTTCTTCCACTCTTTGTTATTGTACTAAGTATAAAAATTTGAATATCAGCCAGGTAATGAAGACTGTAACCAGTGCCAAGCTGGAGAATTAAGGGCATCTCCAGGCAACAAGTAAAAGCAACCAGCAAACTACTAATGTCCTTTAGAAAGCACTCCAAGAATGTGCTAGTGAGAAAGTCCGTCCTGTTGACATTTACATAAACTTATATGGTTCCCTTAAGCAAGGCTTTCGCAGTGCCTTTGAACAGTCAGTTTGCACCACAACGCATTGCAGTGCACATAAAAGCCCAATGATAGAAAGAAGAAGGAAGTAACCTCATGGGACAAACGCTTAGGATAAAAATGCATGTAAATATACATAAAAACACGAGTCAAATGCACGACAACACAAAGGCAAAAACATGCAGCAAATGCGCAATTTCTGGTGTGAATGGGCTATTAACCACCTCAATACCGGCACTTTCCCCCCTTTCTGACCAAGCCATTATTCAGCGATCAGCGCTGTCACATTTTGAATGACAATTGCACAGTCATGCTACACTGTAACCATGTGAAATTGTTATCATTTTCTTCACACAAATAGAGCTTTCTTTTGGTGATATTTAATCACTGCTGGGATTTTTATTTTTTAATAAAAAAAAAAGACAGAAAAGTTTTTCTTAGTTTCTGTCAGTACATTTTTGAAATAAGTAATTTTTCTCATTTACTGATGTGCGCTGATGAGGCTGCACTGATGAGGCGGCATTTAGGGGCACTAATTAAGTGGCACTGATGAGGAGGCACTAATATGCCGTACTTAGGGGCACTGATAGGTGGCACTGATAGGCAACACTGATGGGTGGCACTGATAGGCAGCACTGATGGGCAATGATGGGCGGCACTGATGGGCATCACTGATAGGCGGCACTGGACGCCCTCCTGAGCAAGCGCAGTCTGCGCGACCCACTCTGTGATCACCGAGTCTATGAGACTCGGCTGATCACAGATCCAAGTAAGGGGTCGATCCCGGCCCCTTACCACATGATCAGCTGTCAGCCAATGACGGCTGATCACGTGATGTAAACAGAAGCTCGGTAACCTGTATTTTATTTTTCCTCATGCTGTCCAATCACCGGCTTCTTTCAGAGGGACATCGGTCCCTCACTCAGAAAGTGGCGGCTGTGCCCACCAGTGTTTCCTGCCAGTGCCCACTGTGCCACCTATCAGTACCCACCAGTGCCACCTATCAGTGCCCTTCAGTGCCACCCATCATTGCCAACCATCAGTGCCACCTCTCAGTGCAACTTATCAGTGCCGCCTCATCAGTGCTTATTAGTGCCACCTATCAGTGCCCATTAGTGCCGCATTATCAATGCCTATCAGTGCCCATCAGTGCAGCCTCATCAGTGCACATCAGTGAAGGAGAAAAAATTACCAGTTTTCAAAATGTTATAACAAACTATGAAACAGTTTTGTTTTTTTTTTTTAGAATTTCGGTTCCTTTTTGTTTTATTTAGCAAAAAATAAAAAACCCAGCAGCAATTAAAGACCACCAAAAGAAAGCTCTATCTGTGTGAAAAAAATGATAAAAATGTAATTTGGGTAAAATGTAGTATGACAGCGCAATTGTCATTCAAAGAGTGACAGAGCTGAAAGCTGAAAATTGGTCTGAGCAGGAAGGGGGTTTAAGTGTCCAGTAAGCAAGTGGTTAAAGAATCTTTTGCTCAAAAAGTGTCTGACACAACATAGAAAATACCAGTTTAGCCTAATTCTACGTAATTCACATCGGAACAATACATGACTCTTCAAGGCCCTGTAATTGGAATGAGTACACTTTAAATCCTTTAACGAGGATCTATTGCAGTCTGGTGCCAGCAGCCGCGGTAATTCCAGCTCCAATAGGGTATAGTAAAATTGCTGCAGTTAAAAATCTTGTAATTGGATCTTGGGATCGAGCTGGCGGTCCGCCATGAGGCAAGTTACCGCCTGTCCCAGTCCCTGCCTCTCCACGCATCCCCAATGCTCTTGACTGAGTGTCCCAGGGGCCCAAAGAGTTTACTTAGATTAAAATTAGAGTGTTCAAAGCAGGCCGGTCGCCTGAATACTTCATCTAAGAATAATGGAAAGGCTTCTTCACAGTAAGAGCTGTAAAAATGTGAAATAGACTCCCTCAAGAGCTGGTTCTGTCCAACTCAGTAGAATGCTTTAAAAAAAAGGCCTGGATTAATTCCTAAATATACATAATATAACTGGATACTAACATTTATAGGTACAGTTGATTCAGGGAAAATCCGATTGCCTCTTGGGGGGGGATCAGGAAGGATTTTTTACCCCTGGTGGAGAAAATTGGATCATGCTTTTTAAAAAAAATGCGGGTGGATATTTATTATAGCAAAAAGTAAAAAATATTGTTTTTTTTTTTTTCAAAATTGTCGCTCTTTTTTTGTTTATAGCGCAATATTGCTTGGTTACAGAATTGCATGACCGCGCAATTGTCAGTTAAAGCGACGCAGTCCCGTATCGCAAAAAATGGCCTGGTCATTAAGGCCCCTTTCACACTTATACGACTTGTCCCACGATTTGGGACTGCAAAGTAGCATGACAAGTCGTTCCCCATGATTTCCAATGACAGACATTCATATTAGTACGACTTCAAGTCGTTCCGACTTCAAAGTAGTCCCTGCACTACTTTGGTCCGATTTTGATGCCACTTACACAGGCATTCCTTGAAATCGCGGCAAAATCGCAGCAAAAAACGCGGCCGCGAATCACAGCAAAATCGCGGTGAAATTGCGCGACTTTGAAGTCGCAAAAGTGTGAAAGGGGCCTAAGGGTAGGGGGCAAATCTTCCGGTGCTGAAGTGATTAATGAAATAGCACCCTAACATACGTTTCCATAGACATTGTTTACATCACAATTCAATGCACTAATGTATGTTGCTGCGAAAATCTGCATGGCAGTGCAACACACACATGGCGCACGCCTGCAGCATTTTTTTGGCAGCGCAACATAATACATGCATTGCGGGTGCATGCAGCATTTTTTGGCAGTGCACCACATATATACCTGCATTCATATTTGTTTGCTTGCCTAATTTTTGAGCAGTGCTGCAACCCATGTCCATTGGAAGGTGCATCGGGGTGCCATGTACAGCACCGTATCACAGTGACACGTTTAACATGCTCTGTAGTAAACTGCGCGGTAACGCACGTTGTACCGCAAAGCCACAGTGTGAACAGATCCTAATTGAAATAATGTTTCCCCACAGTAGGTTTCTAAAAGACTCTTTTTTATTTTTTATATCTATCCTTATAACCTGTACAATATGCATAATAGTGCCTGTTATCAAACTGCAGAATGCCAACACAGCGATAATAAATAGCATAGCAAAATGAACACGGAACCTAACACTGCCCGCACCATCCTCTCATAGCAAGTATGAAAATGGGAATGGAAATTGATGGCATGTTTAGAAAAGCTTCTCTAATTCATTTGTCCTCCCGTCAGTAAGACAGAGCTCTCTGCTCATGACTAGACATATGGTTAATCGTTAACACAATCCATTTCTGCCTTTATGCGGTTTATAATAAATTTCGTATTTTCTCTTTTTTTTTTACCGTTCGATTTTTTGTGAGACAGAAAAATGTGTGCGTACACAAGTACTGTATGTGTAGAGCGACTAATTCGATTTCACTTAGGTTTGCTGTAAGTAGATGTACATCTAATAGCCCTATGTATCATAAACAGCAGCCATTCTTTTTGTAAATTAAATATTTGCTTTCACCATCTGTTCATTTTATTCTCAGCTTCTTTGCAGCCACTTCCTTTCTACTTGCACTACTGCAATGGATGTAGATTGTGATAGCAGTGGACCCTGTGTGAGTAATACAGTAGTACCTTGGATTACGAGCATAATTCCTTCCAGAAGAATGCTTGTAATCCAAAGCACTCGTATATCAAAGCGAGTCTCCCCATAGGAATCAATGGAAATGCAGATAATTTGTTCCAGTGTCACTGCTAGTGTATGCAGTACCATGTGTGGCCAGAGGTGGGGGGGCGCCAGAGACACTTGGAGACGGTTGGAGACTCGAGTGTCTCCGAGTGCCACATGCGGTACTGCAGTACTGCAAACCCCAGAGGCTTGAATACTGCTCGTCTTGCGAGACAACACTAGCAAAAAAAAAACAGCTCGTATTGCAAAACCCTCGTGAACTGCGTTACTCGTAGGGTTGCCACCTGTCCGGGATTCACCCAGACAGTTCGGGTTTGGAATCATGCATCCGGGTTTCAGACTGCCTGAAACCCGGACACATGATTCAGACTGGACTATGGCTTCCCAGCAGGGTTGCTGGCTGCAGTTGTCTAAGCAGTGTCTGTTACACTCTCTTTCATGCTGCCCAAAGCCAGAACTAACAACCCCCCTAACACCCCCCCCTAAAACACACACACAGACGGGAGAGGAGAGAGGGCTCGATCTGCACTTCTTCCTCCTGCCCCTACCCCTCTGTGTCTGCCCACACTCCAATCCCCAGGGATGTGCCTCAGAAAAGGAAAGTCCAGCAGCCTCAGATACATCTGGATGAGAGGTGCTGACTGGCAAGGGGTGATTGAGCTCACCATCCATCCCTGTCTGTGACTGAAGTCTCCCCCTTCTCTCTCCTGCCTCTGAGTGAGTACACTAAGGTAAATCAGAGTTCTCAGAGCACCCCTTACATCAGATGTCCCCTTTACCCCAGAAGCCACCTTACATCAGAGTCCTTTCCGTAAATTAGCGTTCTCAGTGTTCCCCCTTAAATCAGAGTTCCCAGAGCATCCCTTACATCAGAGTCTGCAGAGTCCTCCATTACAGTGAAAGGGAACTCTGCGAGTTCAGATGTAAAAGAGGAACTCTGTGGACTCTGATGTAAAGGGGACTCTTGTTATTAACTTCATATGATTAGAAATGTTATTTAATAGAAAAATATATGTATAGTTTATACTATAAAAAAAAAATTGTGCACCGCTAAAGTGTTCGGGGTTTGACTTGATGAAAAGGTGGCAACCCTAGTTACTCGCATTCCGAGGTTTTACTGTATGTGTTAAAACAGCCCCACGTGGCAACGTGACTTCATCCATTGAGCAGATAACCTCTAGCAAGACTTCTTTCCCTGGCTCTCACCCTTGGGTGCTGTACCCTCCTCGACCAGGCGGGGCAGCTTGAGGATTCTGTGTTATGCCCAAACAGGCTTCTGGCCTAATTAGCACACAAACTGCTCACACCTCCCCAGGCTGCAGCTCATGGAGGAAGCTACCTCACCAGGCCACTTGTTTATATACTACTTATTTACATAGTAGAACAGTCAATCCTGTTCAACCTGCGTGGGTGTGGATGTGTTTATGTCTAAATCATTAACCATATCCCTGATATTGCATTCGCTAAGATGCCCATATAAGAGTTTTTTTATAATAATCCACACTTCTCGCCTGGGTTGCCAACCGCCAGTAAATTTACTGACAAATTGTAAAAAGCAACGATTTTTTACAACTGCCAGTAAATATTGGGGCTGATAATTTCATGTTGTGTTGACTTTTTAAGTATAAATCAAGTAAATTACTTTGTTTATAGGTATTGTCAGTGTTTCCATATCATGTTTATATATTTATTAAAAATGTGCTCCGCCAGTAAATTTTCCATGTTTTGTCAGTAAAAAATGCTGCGGGAGGTTGGCAGCCCTGCTTCCCGCTGACACCACCAATTGTGGAAGGGAGTTCCACATCCTTACAGTGATGAACCCCTTACGCAGTTGAAGGTAAAACTACTTCTCCTCCAACTTCATTGAGTGGCCATGTATCTTCTTAAAGGGTAAGTTCACCTTTGTACACTTTTATTTTTCTTCTAAATTCCAGCTCCCCTATGTACCAATATAGCATTCATGTACTTTTTTTGCAAAAAATATCAAAGCTTTCCATTAAATCTACAGTCACTTACATTTCTTGTCCTAATCCACGTTTCCAGACGTTTCCATTATTAATGTATTCTTCCTGATCAGACTGTAGGTCATGACACAGGAAGGAGTTGAACAGCTGACCTCATTAGCACACACCCTGCATCATCCACCCTCCCATTCACAATCAATCAGTGATCACCCTTCTCACTAAATACACAATCAGATTACATAGTGTATGGCCATCTTTATAGAAGTTCATAGGAGGGAGTGGACAGAAACACTCAGCTATCAAACCCTGTTTACAACTCGCATTCAACATGCATATTTTTTGTTTTGTTTTTTTAGCAAGGGGGAGGTGTTTTGGAGCATTTTTACTCATCACACATAGGACAGCCCATCCACCTGAATGGGCTGTCCTACACACAGCAATCGCCCCAAAGAAGCTTCAGAACTTTTTCAGAACTTTTTTTAGAGTGGAGCTTGGTGCGTTTTTTACTGCGCTTTTTGGTGCATTGCATTTCTAAAATGCAAGGAAACACAGATGTGAATGGAGCCTCATTGTTCTTGTGTTATCGCACCAATTTCACTTTCAGGCCCCATTCACATCTAGCATAGTGAGAGCGAACGTTTTGTCCTGTGACACTGATAGGGCAGCCTGTTGAGTTCAATTGGCTGCACTACATGTGGTTAACGGGACATTTTGGCGTTTTGTGGGTTGTGTGTTTTTTACTGTGCGTTTTGCAGCATTTGCCCCTTGTTTTTTCACATGGCAAAATGTTTGTTTGCTTCTGTGTTTGGTGTGCCGTTAACAATTAATGGCACTGAAAGCGCAACTAGTAATTTTAGGTGCATAAACATGGCCATACACTATGCAATCTGATTGTATATTGTGTATTTAGTGAGAAGGGTGATCACTGATTGATTGCATTTCATTTAAAAAAACATGCAGCTGGGAATGGGAGGTTGGATGATGCAGGGTGTGTGCTAATGAGGTCAGCTGGTCAACTCCTTCCTGTGTCATGGCCTGAAGTCTGATCAGGAAGAAGACATTACTAATGGAAACGTCTGGAAACGTGGATTAGGACAAGAAAATTAAGTGACTGTAGATGAAAAGCTTTGCAAAAAAATGACATGAATGCTATATTGGTGAATAGGGGAGCTGGAATTTAGAAAAAAAAAAGTGTACAAAGGTGAACTTACCCTTTAAGCTCCTCTCCAAGTTTACATCACTGGCCATGAATCTCCTAGTGGTTGACCAGGGGGGACATAAATATTTATAACCCCAAATTGTTACTGCTATGTCTATTGCCCCAAGTGTCAATGACTTGCATGTCATTTTACAGTTTTCACTGTGTTTAATGAGTTAAAAAGATTAACCTCTGTGGTGTTCAACCCTACTGCACACCTTTGAGGCAAAAGAATAAAAGTACTGCACCCGTCGGAAGCTCTCCTCTCGTTATTTACTCAAATCAAATGGGGCCGCTACAAAGCACTTTGCTTCAGCAGCCAGGACAAGTATTTGGCAATTGGCAAAAGGACTCTGGGCCAGCAGATACATATGATGAGGGGTGGGGATTTGCATTCCCCGCTTCCCTCATTGGCTACTGGCAGGCGCCCTGCGTGAAACCTCCTTCACATCACTAAACCATCAATTTCACCAGCGCTTAGGATAAGCAAAAATTATAAGAATAATATAACAGGTCAAGCAGCTGGGCTATACTCCCTAGTTTAGGGGTATTATGATGTCATTCTACTTTATGAACAGCACTGACCTGTGATAATCAAACTGTTTCATTACTTATTGGTTCACTTATCCACACAATCCCTTAAAGTGAAAAAGTGCCAATACAAAAATACTATACAAAAACAGTCCACAAAAAAAGGTGCATTCAGCAAACTGCAAAGTCTGTACTTTACATATAACAAAGTGCCAAAGTGTTCTGCCAGTAAAGTGGTATCCAAGACTACACAAAAAGGGCTTCCAAAAGTGCTTCAGTGCTCCACCTTTTCCACGCTAGAGAACTCACCAGATTGCCATTACTACAGGTAAGTCATATAAAGCATGATTATGTCAGGGGGGTTCCATTAGCTGTGCTATTTATCAGCTTCCATCAAGGGATTCTACTTCTGTCTGTACCGTTGGTCAGTATCGCTTTTACATGGATTATTCTGGTGTTACATATAAAGGCAAGGGGGATCGAAATAGTGTAAAACCTTTTAAACTTTTATTAAATAACACTTCCACTCCTCCTACTCACATTGTTTGGTGCTATACCTCGCACTGAGGAATGTTCCCCACAAAATACATAAAATGACTGCAGTGTAAAGTGATATCCTCAATATGCCGACTATGCAGTATGCATACCATTCTCACTGTCTCATTTCCCAATTCTCCCAGGTATACTGAGTGCTACTTCCAGGTGTATGCTGCACGATGGCGTCACTTCTGGTTCCGCCCCGATGCGTTTCGTCACATCAACGTTACCAAGAGGCGTAATGATTTATATCACTTACCTGTAGTAAGTGGTTATGCCAATCTGGTGAGTTCTCTAGCGTGGAAAAGGTGGTGGAGCACTGAAGCACTTTTTGCATTGTCTTGGATAGCACTTTACATGTACAGCATGTTGGCACCTGTTTGAAGGACCGTGGAGTTCTGTAAAGTACATACTTTGCAGTTTGCTGAATGCACCTTTTTTGTGGACTGTTTTTGTATAGTATTTTTGTATTGGCACTTTTTCACTTTTATGCTCTGTACACACGATAGGATTTTCCGACAACAAAATCCATGGGATTTTTTCAGACGGATGTTGGCTCAAACTTGTCTTGCATACACACGGTCACGGTCACTTTTTCACTTTAAGGGATTGTATGGATAAGGGCACTAATATGTAATGAAACACAGTGTAATTATCACAGGTCAGTGCTGTTCATAAAGTAGAGCTCCTTCATATCACCTTGCGCCTATTATGTGATGGGGCGCAGTGTGAAGGACATTACATTTAAATAAAACTGCCCCTGAATGGCATGTTTAATAAGGAGGAGGGTTTATTCATCCCCCATACCTCCTCACTGTCTACAGTCTTGCTGGTACCTCTTCCACATTGCGCCTGTATGATGGGGCACAGCATGAAGGACGTCACGTAACACTGAAAATTTGAGCTGTCACTAAGGCCCCTTTCACACTGGGGCGGTGCGGCGACGGTAAAGCAGCGCTATATTTAGCGCTGCTTTACCATCGTTTTTCCCGCGGTATGCGGTCGCTAGCGGGGTGGTTTTAACCCCCGCTAGCGGCCACAAAAGGGTTAAAAACCTCCGCAAAGCGCCGCTGCAGCGGCGGTTTGCGGGCGGTATCCCCGCGGTTTCCCATTGATTTCAATGGGAACGAGCGGTATAGGAGCGGTAAATACACCGCTCCTATCCCGCTCCAAAGATGCAGCTAGCAGGACTTTTTTTACCGTCCTGCTAGCGCACCGCTCCAGTGTGAAAGCCAGCCGGCTTTCACACTGGAGTGAATGGGGCCGGTTTTTTCAGGCGGTGTACAGGCGCTATTTTTAGCGCTGTACCGCCTGAAAACCGCCCCAGTGTGAAAGGGGCCTAAATGTCAATGAGGGGGCAGGGTTATACATTCCCTGCTTCCTCTACTAGCTACAGGCAGCTGGCAGGTGAGGCATACTACAATCTTCACGATGCACCCGGTAGGAGAGAGTGGGCAGCGTTAGGGAAATAGAAGACAGATATTTGAAAACTCTGAATCCCTGGAACGTGACCGGAGATTCAGGTTCTTCCACCACCCCCCCATCCTGATGCCCTAAGGTGGCTGTCTAAATAACCTTATGCTGGCTCCTGCCCTGTAGGCTATCTATGGGGAACTTCTAAAATACAATACAACTACAGATGAATAAGTAACAGAAAATGACTCGCTTTGCTGGGTGAATATTTAAAGGAGTTGTAAAGGCAGAAGGTTTTTTTTATCTTAATGCATTCTATGCATTAAGATAAAAACTTTTTGTGTGTAGCAGCCTCCCCAGCACCCCCCTAATTACTTACCTCAGCCCCTTCTCTCCAGCGATTACCACGCATGTCTACGCCATCTGGGACACTCATCCTGATTGGCTGAGAAACAGCAGCGGTGCAATTGGCTCAAGTGCCTGTCAATCAAAGTCAGTCAGCCAATCAGGGGAGAGAGGGGGCACTGTGTCTGAATGGACACACGAAACTGTGACTCGGCTCCAGTACCCCCATAGGAAGCTGCTGACTGTGGGGGCACTCGATAGGAGGGAGGGGCCAGGAGCAGCAAAGAGGGACCCGAGAAGAGGAGGATCCAGGCTGCTCTGTGCAAAACCAACTGCACAGAGGGGGTAAGTATATCATGTTTGTCATGTAGTTATTTTTTTTTAATCAATCACTTTAATTCACCCGATTGGTGAGTTAGTAAAAAGTGGTTTAGCAAATTCAGCATCTCACACATTGAGTGACTAAAATAAAGTCTCCCTTCCCCTTGGGGATCCCTGTTTTTCCAGCGAGAAACAATCGGGAATCTGCTTTTACTATTGCAAGGGACAAGAATGCTCACCCTTGATGATATCATTATCACACCCTCTAATAATGATTTTGTTATAGGTCCCAGATATTAATATTGATGTCCTTAGACATTGTCATATCATATAAAGACGAGTCATTGGAAGAGTCATGGTGCCTAGAAGGTGCATTGTCCTACCTGTTCTCTTAGGCGCTCCTGGTGACCCATTATTGCTGTGGCATGATGAGGGTATTTGTATTTCAGATGCTCCAGAAATGCCTCCCTTTTCCGGTCCATGTCGGAGGTCTGCATTCCCAGGATTTCTTTTGAACTGCGAGGCCCACCTACTGTGTGTCTCCGAGGAATATTCCGTACAGCTTTAGGTGGGATGTTTCCATTAGACAGGTTCTCTTTAGACTGCTGACATTCGGTTTCATCTAATGAGCTGCTAAATGAACTGTTTTTCTTCTGACCTGAAAAATATGTAAAACATAACATCACATTAGCGGGCAGTATGCAAACCTTTATATGGCAGAAGGCTGCCAGACATCATAAAAGGAGGTGATAATTGCATTTTATAAACCTTTTTTTTAAGCAGCTTGAGTATTTTTTTTCAGTTTGCTTGTCAAACCCTTTTCTGTTATATTCTCAAAATACAGTTAACGTTAAAAAAGTGCCCTCCTGTCTTCACCCTTTACAGAGCTTTTAACTTAAAGTGGCATTAAACAAATTCAATCTTTTATTATACTGCACCGTGCCAATACTTGGATGTGATGGCTGCATTCGTTTTCTTTTTTAGACTTCCTTCTATTTTCAGCTGGTGATCTTGCCTATAATGCCCCGTACACACGATCGGACTTTCCGACCACAAAATCCGTCTGATTTTTTCAGACGGATTTTGTCCAAAACTTGTCTTGCTTACACACAGTAGCACAAAGTTGTCGGAAAATCCGATCGTTCCGAACGAGGTGACGTACAACACGTACGACGGGACTACAAAGAGGCCAGTAGCCAATAGCTTTCGTCCCCAAATGTATTCTGAGCATGCGTGGCACTTTGTACGTCGGAATTCTATACACACGATTGGAAAAAGCCTGATCGGATTTTGTTGTCGGAAAATTTTAGGTCATGCTCTCAAACTTTTCCCGTCGGAAATTCCGCCGGAAAAAGTCCGCTAGAGCCCACACATGATCGGATTTTCCGACAATGTAATCCGATCTGACTTTTTCCGTCTGAATTTCCGACCGTGTGTACGGGGCATTAGTCTGTTTTTATTTTCCTTTTAAAAAGAACAAGCTGTTCTGCAGTTGTAGCAGTTACAGAATTGAGACAAACCATTTACCACTGACAGGGGTAGTTACAATGATCAGCTTTTACTTATTTGTGTAAAACCTTTATCTCGAAGGGAAGAAAGCTGTTTGCTGGAACTGCTTATAAAGTATTAGCTGAAGTCTGGCTTAAATCTGTTAGGCCCCTTTCACACTGGGGCGTTTTTCAGGTGGTACAGCGCTAAAAATAGCGCCTGTACAGCGCCTGAAAAAATCCGGCCCCATTCACTCCAGTGTGAAAGCCGGCGGGCTTTCACACTGGAGTGGTGCGCTAGCAGGACGGTCAAAAAAGTCCTGCTAGCAGCATCTTTGGAGGGGTATAGGAGCGGTGTATTCACCGCTCCTATACCGCTCCTACCCATTGATTTCAATGGGACACCGCGGTAATACCGCGGCAATACCGCCGCACAGCGCCGCTTTGCGGGGGATTTTAACACTTTTTCGGCTGCTAGCGGGGGTTAAAACCGCACTGCTAGCAGCCGAATACCGCGGCTAGAACGACGGTAAAGCATCGCTAAATATATCGATGCTTTACCGTCGCCGCCGCTCCCGCCCCAGTGTGAAAGGAGCCTTAGTGTATCTAGATCTGCTAATCCATCTAACACTGCCCTCCCCCCAGACTGAGAATGCTGCTGTCCAAAGGTGCCCCCTGTGCTCCTTCATCCAGAGCGCCAGATCACCAGGTGAAAACAGAAAAAAAAAAGCCTAAAAAAAGAAAACAAATGCAGCCATCATATCTAATGATTGGTAAGCTGCATTATATTACTTTTGTTTTTCCGTTTAATACAGCTTTAATAGCTGGAAGTATAATAAGGTCAATGTTCCTATTTTTGAACATGGGAATTTGTAAACCCTTTATTCTAAAGACAGATCTTGAGACTGTATAGACTGAGGATCCACAGCCTGGAAATGGAGTCAGGGAAGCACAGACAGACCTACATCCCCAGGGAGCGTAGACTGTGCCATTGCTGTGATCAGGGGGCCCCCGAAGAGGCCCACTTCTTGCTATGGTGCCCCAAGTACTCATCAGTGAAGGACACCTAATTCCAGAGCTTCTCCGCTCTTATCCCAGATTCCACCACCATAAAAGAGAATCTTCTTCCATCTTCTACTAGGACAAGAGGAGACATCAGGGAAAACAGCTGCACAATATGCATAGCTCCCAACTGTCCCTGATTGTGAGGGACTGTCCCTGATATGGCGCATTGTCCCTCTTTCCCCCTCATTTGTCCCTCGTTTTGATCTGATCTATATATTTGTGTTTAAAATGCACTATTTATCTTTCAAAAAATCTTTCCCAATGCTAAACCTTTCTTCCAATTTCTAAATTGCTGCATTTGTAAATTTCAAAAACCAGTATAAAGGAATAGTAGTGGTAAAAAAAAAACAAAAAAACACTTATGGGTTAACAGAGTCCCCTCTTCATCACACCCCAACCCCCCCCCCCCCCTTCATCACATCACAGCCCCCCCCCCCCATTCATCACATCACAGTCCGCCCGTCATCACATTAAAGGTCTCTATATCACATCAGTGCCCCCCCCCCCTATATACATGAAAGCCCCACCATCACATCAGAGTATCCTCATAATATCTCAGTCCCCCCTTCATCACATCTCAGTCCCCCCTTCATCACATCTCAGTCCCCCCTTCATCACATCTCAGTCCCCCCTTCATCACATCTCAGTCCCCCCTTCATCACATCTCAGTCCCCCCTTCATCACATCTCAGTCCCCCCTTTATCACATCTTAGTCCCCCCTTCATCATATCTTAGTCTCCCCTTCATCACATCACAGTTACCTCTTCATCACATCACAGTCACCCCTTCATCATATCTCAGTCCCCCCTTCATCATATCTCAGTCCCCCCCCATCATCATATCTCAGTCTCCCCTTCATCACATCTCAGTCCCCCCTTCATCACATCTCAGTCCCCCCTTTATCACATCTCAGTCCCCCCTTCATCATATCTTAGTCTCCCCTTCATCACATCACAGTTACCTCTTCATCACATCACAGTCCCCCCTTCATCATATCTCAGTCCCCCCCCCCCCCATCATCATATCTCAGTCTCCCCTTCATCACATCTCAGTCCCCCCTTTATTACATCTCAGTCCCCCCTTCATCATATCTCAGTCCCCCCTTCATCACATCTCAGTCACCCCTTTATTACATCTCAGTCCCCCCTTCATCACATCTCAGTCCCCCCTTCATCATATCTTAGTCTCCCCTTCATCACATCACAGTTACCTCTTCATCACATCACAGTCCCCCATTCATCACATCACACTCCCCCCTTCATCACATCGCAGTCCCCCTCCATGAAATGACAGACCCCCTCCATCATATCAGAGTACCCTCTTCACCCCCCCCCCCCCCCCACCATTCATCACATAACAGTCCACCCGTCATCACATTAAAGGTCCCTATATCACATCAGTGCCCCCCCCCCCCCCCCCCTATATACATGAAAGCCCCACCATCACATCAGAGTATCCTCATAATATCAGAGTCCCCCAACAAAGTGTCCCTTTTTCCTATCAGAGCCTTTCTTCACGGCTCCAGAAGCATGGCAGAGGGTGGGCAAAGGTGCATGTCTGTCCTCTCCTTAATTCTAGAGGCGACCCTGCATGCTGCTTGTTTTGGATCAGTGTCATTCATTGCCCTGATGCACCATAGCAACGAATGACACTGCTCATCCTGGCCCTAGACCAGACCTTCATTTGTTGTTATAGTGCTGCCAACCATCCCATCCGCACTATGGCAACGCAGAACCCAAACGGCACCCTGGTTGAAAAATGCTGATCTAGACAAACAGCATATCAAGCATTTGATCAAATTGGGCCTATTAGTTTTATCATTATTAATAGCATTCTAATTTACTGGTATTATATTTTAATGACTTACATGTGCCTTCACAAACTTCTTTATTAAATCAGAACTTTTATTACTACTATTATTATTGTTTTCCTATACAGTATTCGTTTTTTGCTGACTTGTTGCTTTTGTACCTTCCTACACGCTCATTATTTTTGCATTGTACTTTCCATAACAGACCCCAGCCATAAGGAATCCCTGGAATGTGCTGGTAGATTTTAGCTGACGTTTCCTGCAGTGACAATCCTCAGTCACTTAATTATGTGGAAAATCAGGGAACAGATCAGCCAACTGTGAAGGAAATATCATATGGACGTCGCAGCATGTCTATTAGTCGAGCCATGTGCGAGGGGCGGCTTCGCAGATTTGCTGTGAGATTTGCAGCTGCTGTGAATAGTAAAGGATGGGGGTGGACACTAAAGCCTCGTACACACGATACGATTGTTGGCAGGGGATTGTCTGTTGACAGATTGTTGTAATAAAATGTTACCGTTTGACAATAGTTGTCCAACTTTCGGCCAACAAATGTTGGATGGCAGGCTAGTAAATTTTCGACGGACAACGGTCTGTTGTCTGATTTTTGTATGGTCAATACACAAATCTGTCACACAAGTTCAATATTGAACCCTACGGACTAATGCCGCATACACACGGTTGGAATTTTTAATGATTTTGTGTATGCCCATCTGTCTTTTTCTGTCGGAATTTCTTTGGATTGAGAACCTGTTCTTAATTTTTCCAACGGAAAACCTTTCTATCGGATTTTCCGATCGTGTGTATGCAATTCCGACACACAAAATTCCGACGCATGCTCGGAAACAATTTGACGCATGCTCGGAAGCATTAAACTTCCCTTTTATAGTGCAGTCGAACGCGTTGTATGCCGCAGTGTTTTTGACCGTCCGAATTTGGTGTGACCGTGTGTAGGCAAGACAGTTTTAGCGAAATTCCGATGGGAAAACCATCAGAGCTTTTTCCGACGAGAATTCCGACCGTGTGTACGCGGCATTAGACTGGGATTCCATTAAAGTTCATGTGCGTGTAAAGGCAGGCGTCCCAATACTTTTTGTAATATGGTGTATGTTCATATGAGCTGAAATGCAGTATGGATTACTTTTTTACTCCTGTGTAAATAATGTACATCTTTGTGCATAGGGCCTATATTGAAGGTTTGATGCCTATATTGAAGGTTTGTGGCCTTTAATGAAGGTTTGAGGCCTGTATTGAAGGTTTGAGGCCTTTAATGAAGGTTTGAGGCCTACGTTGAATGTTTGAGGCCTATGTTGAAGGTTTGAGGCCTATATTGAAGGTTTGAGGCCTGTTCGGCCATTACATTTAGTCTGATCACAGGGGAGCCGGACTAAACTCTAGTAGGTAGCAATGTTCAAGGATCACTGAGCACAGACACAGAGACAAGCCTATAAAGTGTGTTGTTGTTTCTCTTGCCCCAAAGCATAAATCTATAAAATACACCCGCATGTTGCATTACTGTACACAGACGTGACACACGGCCCAGGAATCCCAAATACCTCTGCCTGGGGGGAGCAGCGGGTAATGTTTACGTAGATTTTCAAAGTTCCTGATGCGGAGTCAATGGCATGCCTCGTTTTAAACATCTGCTGTTTTGCTAAAGTGGACCCATATGCAGGAGCAAAACTATAGATCATTACAAGATTTTGATGCAATAATGACCATTGCATACCTCCGGACTGTCCCCAATTCGGCACAAAGTCCCTCCGTCCCTCATTCCTCCTCATATGTCCCTCATTTTGGTCTGATCTATATAGTTGTATATAAAATGCACTATTTATCTTTTAAAAAGTGTTCCCCAGTGCTAAATCTTTCATCCAATTACAGTGGAACCTCGGATTATGAGTATAATCCGTTCCAGGAGAATGCTCTTAATCCAAAGTACTCGCATATGAAAGCGAGTTTCCCCATTGAAGTCAATGGAAACGAAAATAATTTGTTCCGTATTGACTTCAATGGCATGCAATACCGCATGCAGCCAGAGGTGGGGGGGGGGTGCCGGAGAGCCTTGTAAGTGGTCGGAAACGCCCGAGGACACCTTGGCTGACCTCGGCAAACCTCGGAAAGACTACGTGCCCGAGGTTTGCAGAGGTCAGCCGAGCTGTCCTCGGCCTTTCCATGCATTTCCGAACAGCGCTCGGCTCCAGTGCCCCCCCACCTCAGGCCAAACGCGGTACTGCACACGCTTTGACCTGAATCATGCTCGTGAGACAAGACTCGCAAACCGAGTTACGATTTTTAAAAATACAGTGCTCGTATTGCGAAACGCTCGTTAACCGCATTACTCGCAATCCGAGGTTCCACTGTACTAAAATGCTGCATTTGTAAACTTCAAAAGCCAGTATAAAGGAATAGTAGTGGTAAAAATAAAGCACTTGTGGGTTTAACTAATCATTTTTTTGTACAATTCTCCTTTGAGGGGGTGTGGCCTATGCCTACATACATTTGCTAATAGGGGTCCCTCGTTCCCATCTCAAAAAGTTGGGAGGTATATCATCACAATCTTTTATATTATGACATAGTTATTAGAATTCAAGCACACAATTACTCTAGAATCCCAATATAAATGGCTTTCAGCCTGGATTCACACTATTGCGAAAACAGACATCGCATGTGATTCGCACCGCATTGCTGTGCAGATCACATGATGTCTGTGCAATGCGAATTCAGCCATACAGTTGTACGGCTGAACTCGCATTGGAATCGCACTAAAAAGGTGCAGGAACCTTTCACTGGAATCGGATCCCATGGGTGTTCACCCCCATGTGATCCGATTTCTGTCTGAATTTACAGTTCGCACTGTGATATGCAAAACCGATCTGAGGGTGTCATTAACAAATATACAAATATTGATACCCACAGCTGTGAACTGCCTGCGAGGGAAATGCGATGCGGGAACTGGCACTGGAATCGTGCTGGTTCCCATATCGCAATAGTGTGAACCCGGGCTTAACTGAAATTTTCCAAAATGTCTTGGTATGCTGACGCCTTAAGAGTTCCCTTCACTGGAACTAAGGCCTCTTTTTCAGGCGCTACAGCGCTAAAAATAGCGCCTGTATAGCGCCTGAAAAAAGCGGGTCCTTTCACTCCATTGTGAAAGCCAGAGGGCTTTCACACAGGAGCCGTGCGCTAGCAGGACAGTAAAAAAAGTCCTGCTAGCAGCATCTTTGGAGCGGTGAAGAAGCGGTGTATTCACCGCCCCTTTACCGCTCCTACCCATTGAAATCAATGGGACAGCGCGACAATACCGCGGCAATACCGCCAGCAAAGCGTCGCGGGGGGTTTTAACCCTTTTTCGGCCGCTAGCGGGGGTTAAAACCGCCCCGCTAGAGGCCGAATACCGCGGATAAAACGACGGTAAAGCAGCGCTAAATATAGCGCTGCTTTACCGCTGACGCCCGCATCACCCCAGTGTGAAACCGGCCTAAGAGGCCATGTTCAACCCCTGAAAAACAATCCCACACCACAAACAAAGCAAGGTCCATAAATATATGAATAATATTGGGATGCCATTAAGGTTCATGTGGGTGTAAAGGCAGACGTTCCAATACTTTTGGTAATACAGCGTATATCTGTGACTGATAGAGTAATGGGGCTACCATCAAAAGTGTTTTTCTCTTTTTTCTTCTCAGAAGTGGTTGGTGTTGAACATGCTCTTGGATTATATTATGTGGCCAGTGAAGGTGCAGGTAATGCTTCTCCGAGTTCCTCCTCCATACAGGGGGCCTATATTGGTATTTGTAATAAGCGCTATACAGAATTCCCCAGGAACTGTATCTCCTGGTTCTGAAGAGCTCACAATTTATTTGTTGTTCTCTCCAGCGGGGATGACTCACACGCAGACAGGCCAGGCTTCCTGATTCAGACAAAGTCAGTCTTGTTAAAAAATAAACAGCTCCCGGTTCAGCGGATACAGAAGATTATGGTGTATCTTTTCTTTATTATGAATTTCTATTCTACAATAATCATGCCTTTGTTGGTTCTGAATTTGAATGTAGACAGAATGCAGCGCACACATTAATTAAATGCCCGTCCTGTGACCTGACATGCCATTAACAAACTGCCAAAGCGGTTCTGCATTTACCGTGATCCCCGCCGCCTGAAATCTTTACAATCACCTTCTGCCAGTGTTAATTTTGGCAGAAAGTTTCTATTTAGTTTTAGTCTTATGCCCCGTACACACGATCAGATTTTCCGACAACAAATGTTGGATGTGAGCTTGTTGTCTGAAAGTCAGATCGTGTGTACGCTCCATCGAACATTTGTTGTTGGACTTTCTGCCAACAAATGTTGGCTAGCAGGTTCTCAAATTTTCCGCCAACAAAACTTTGTTGTCGGACTTTCCGATCGTGTGTACACAAGTCCATCGCACAAAAGTCCATGCATGCTCGGAATCAAGGACGAGACGGAATCGCTTGATCTTGTAAAACTAGCAATCGTAATGGAGATATCACATACGTCTAGTACGTCTCTACGCTCGTAATTGTTGGCCAACATTTGTGTGACCGTTTGTATCCAACATCCTTCGAACAAAATTGTTGTCGGAAAGTCCGATCGCATGTACGAGGCATTGGTCTTAAGCCCCATACACACGGTCGGACAATCCGCGGACCAGGTCGGTCGGATTCTGTCCGTCATACTTTGTCTGATGTTGGTTTTGCGTACACACGGTCGGACAAAGTTGTCGGAAAATCCGATCATTCTGAACGCGGTGACGTTTGTTGCCTACGACGGGACTACGTAGAGGCTAGTAGCCAATAGCTTTGGTCTTGTAATGTGATCTGAGCATGCGTAGCACTTTGTCCGGTCGGACAACCGTACACACGATCGGATTTGGTGTGATCGGACCGTGTTGTCGGCAAATCTTTCCAGCAGGAGGTAAGACTTTGTCCGTCGGACAATCCGACGTACACTGTCCGATGGTGCATACACACGGTCTGATTTTTCAACAACATTGTCCGATCGGACAGAATCCATGAAAAAGTCCGACCGTGTGTATGGGGCTTAAGGACTAAAATGGCATTTTAGTTTTAGTCCCAAAATGTCTTCTGCAATTGTTTTAGTTTTAGACGTATTTAGTCGATTAAATCTCCAGGACATTTTAGTCGACTAAAATAATTTTAATCGACTAAAACTAATTTTAGTCATCTAAAATTAAATGGGTGTAGTTAAATTGTACTATATTATTTAAGCATTTCTCTGCAATTTCCAAACTCCTTATATACTGCTGGAGTGAAAAATCAAATATATTATTATTTATGTTATTGAGCTATGGACATGCACTACAGACCAGTGTTACACGTACACACGGTCGGAAATTCCGACCACAAAATCCGTCCGATTTTTTCCGATGGATTTTGTCCGAAACTGGTGTTGCATACACACGGTCGGACAAAGTTGTGGGAAAATCCGATCGTTCCGAACGTGGTGACATTCGTTGCGTACTACGGAACTACGTAGAGGCTAGTAGCCAATAGCTTTGGTCTCATAATTTGATCTGAGCATGCGTGGCACTTTGTGCATCGGAATTCCCTACACACGATCGGAAAAAGTCAGATCGGATTTTGTTGTCGGAAAATTTGAGATCCTACTCTCAATTTTTTTCCGTCGGAAATTCAGACGGAAAAAGCCCGCTAGAGCCCACACACGATCGGATTTTCCGACAACATAATCCGATCAGACTTTTTCCATCATAATATCCGACCGTGTGTGTACAGGGCATTAGTCTTTTGACTAAAATAGCATTTTAGTTTTAGTCGTATTTTATTCATCTCAATTGTTTTAGTCATATTTTAGTCGACTAAAATGGTATTAAGTTAGTCGACTAAAATGTTTTAGTCAACGAAATAAACACTGCCTTCCGCTAATCGCTGAGCCATTAAAAAGACATTTCATATTACATTCAGCCAACCACTGCTATCATTTGTAGAGGACTTAGGAGTCGGAAGGGAGAACAAATTCTGCATGCTAAATGCCACTGACACCCAATACTCGGCAACAGCGGACACATACCGGACCACATTTATAAGACTGCGTAAAGCTGAACTCCAGGCAGATATAAAACACACACAATAAGTCAGCTCTGTATTCATTATTGCACCATTTTTTTTTTTTTGTGTAAGCAGTGCAAGTACCTGAATTTGGCTTGATATTGGACTGTACAGCAGAGCTCAGTGAAAAAGAAGCAGCACAAGGATACAAACTGATGTACTGCAGTGCAAGGAGCATGCTGGTAGGAGGATGCAGGTCCGGGACAAGGGGTGGGCAGGAGGGGGCGGATGCCCTGGGTGCTGTGGTATTAAAAAACACAAAAGAAAAAAGCTTTACAATCAGTTTAACTGCAGCAGAGAAAAATTTGGTCAACTGGACTGCCAGACAGGGCTGTGTTGTGTGACAGAGCTGTGTAGGGCCAGCCATACACAGGTCGAATCCCGGCAGGTTTAGCAGGATCTCTGTGTGTTTTCCTGTTTGACTGGAGGTTAGCTTTAAAGGTATGCTGGACAATTTGCCAGAGAAATACAATAGAGTGTATTTATGAAAAAAAAATCGGAGCTATTTGTATTTGAAAAGTCATGTACATTTGTTTGTCTGAATTCCGGCATAAACAAATAAATGTTACTAGGCTATTTTCTCTCCAGGTCGGATGTTCTTCATTCATAAAAATAGCATGAACCAGTAAAAAAAAAAACACATTCTTGCCATTATATTGAGCTGGCGATCATGTTAAGTATTTATTTCCTATGAATATCAGCTCCATCTAATGGCCATAATGCAGTTGTAGTTTTACCTGGTGATCCTGCCAGTGATAACCAGCAGATGGCCTTATTACCATAGAGTGACAGCACTTGCTTTATGCAGGAGAACATTGTCACCATGTGCTGCACAATAGTTAAACCATTGCCTGTTGGGGTACTAGAGGCTCCTGCAGAATGGACTGGCTGCTACATCACAGGAAGAGATGTGCACCTGCAACTAGGATGCTGAAAAGTGAAAAGGTATAAAGCTGCAGCAACACGCCCCACATACACCCATTGTTTGCACATTCTGGTATTTTCTTGTAAAATGGAAAAAAAAAAGTTTAACTCCAACTATTCTTAAAAACATTCCCTTTCCCTCCTCCTATCTATTCTGTTCACCCTGTGCGCAAAACATCTGTGTACTTAATTATTTTAAATATTCTCTGGTCCGGTCACATGATCCTGCAGCTCCAGCTCTCATGCCAGTAAGTGGCTGCTGCAGAAAAAGGGGGGGGGGGAGAGCCAGACCAGTTGAATAAAGGTGAGTACACAGATTTTTTTTTACACGGTGTATCTGACTATTGGTCAGCATGTCTACTTGAACAGGGATGGCACAAGGATTTTTGACACCCTAGGCAAAACCTAATTTTGCAGCCCCCCCTGGCTCCACCCCTGAATCCACCCCCTTTGCCCTGCCCATGTATACCCCACCTTTTTAATGAAGCGCCCATCAAATGCAGCCTCACCAGCGCCCATCAATGCAGCCTCACCAGTGCCCATCAATGTAGCCTCACCAGTGCCCATCAATGTAGCCTCACCATCACCCATCAAATGCAGCCTCACCAGCGACCCATCAATGCAGCCTCACCATCACCCATCAAATGCAGCCTCACCAGGGCCCATCAAATGCAGCCTCACCAGTGCCCATCAATGCAGCCTCACCATCACCCATCAAATGCAGCCTGACCAGCGCCCATCAATGCAGCCTCACCATCACCAATCAAATGCAGCCTCACCAGGGCCCATCAAATGCAGCCTCACCAGTGCCCATCAATGCAGCCTCACCATCACCCATCAAATGCAGCCTGACCAGGGCCCATCAAATGCAGCCTGACCAGCGCCCATCAATGCAGCCTCACCATCACCCATCAAATGCAGCCTCACCAGGGCCCATCAAATGCAGCCTCACCAGGGCCCATCAAATGCAGCCTCACCATCACCCATCAAATGCAGCCTGACCAGGGCCCATCAAATGCAGCCTCACCAGTGCCCATCAATGCAGCCTCACCATCACCCATCAAATGCAGCCTCACCAGTGCCCACCAATGCAGCCTCACCATCACCCATTAAATGCAGCCTCACCAGCGCCATCAAATGCAGCCTCACCAGCGCCCATCAATTGCAGCCTACCAGTGCCGATCAATGAATGTCTGCTTACTTCAATTCATTCAGGAGTAGGGGAGTAGGGGGAGTAGGAGAGTCCTCTGCCGCCGCTGCGCCTCTGACGCTATGTGCGAACGACACGCCAGCTGCCTGCTGATGCTGAGACTTAGCTGCTTGCTGCATAGAAAAGAGAGTAGGAACACCAGTGGCCGTGCGCCCCTAGGCAGCAGTGCGCAAAAATGCAAAATGCACCTGGAATATGCAAACTGCAACCTGCATAGGAAAGAAGAAAACAAATGCAGCCACCACATCTAATGATTGGTAAGCTGCATTATATGACATTTTTGGTTTTGGGTTTTTTACTGCTTTAAGTCAACTCATTAATTCCCTTATAATGTATTCTTCTCTAATAATCCCCAGGAACTCTTTTATCTAATACACCAGCCTGTAGAACACACAGCATCCCTTTCCTGCTGAAACACATACCTGTACGGAGTCGGTTACGGCAGAACAACGCAGTGTACCCACACAAGGCATACCGATCCCTGCCATTGTAGGACCAGCATAATCCTCTTACTCACCATTCAACTGGCTGCTACCCAGCAGAGACATGATCTGCTCCGACTTGTGGCTTCTGAGCTCCTCCATTGTCTGCAAGCGGTGACTGACGCCTCTTAACAGAACTTTAAAAAACAGGAAGGGATGGAAGAAACATGCATTGCAGCCGGCTGTGCTCCCACTCCGGGGAAGAGAAGTCTGGCAGGGCTGGGGAGCTCGGCTAAACTCTGCCTCTGTTGGTTCGCTTCCAGAGCAGCTCTCAGCGAAGGGCCCCAACAGGTGACGGCCTGCGACGTGGGTACAGGCCGAGTCTGCATGCTTTCCAGGACTGCCCGCTCCACATATAGCTACAATTACAGACGCATTACAGAGGACAGAACTGCAGCGAATTAAAATAAAAAGCCTTGTTAACTCTCCGGTGACCAGAGGGCCATGTGGATCATAGTGCTTGCTCGAAAAGTAGAGAAAAATCAGGAGGGGCAAGGAAAAGTGATCAGGGCTTCCCTTTATTATTTAGGCTCCATGCACACTAGTGTTTTTCATAAGCTCAAAAAAAAAAAAGATAGAAAAAAAACGCTGGATGAAAAGTGACCTTTTGCGACTGGTCCTGCGACTTGGGACCCATGGTTTCTAATGATAAGCATTTATATATGTGCCAACATCAAATTAGTCCCTGTACTACTTTGGTCTGACTTTCTTGCGAGTTGAGGTCCATAGATGCACTACAGCCCCTTTCACACTGCCACGGCTTGAAAGTTGAGCGATTTTCCCGCGATGTCAGGGGAATACCTGTGTAAACTTGAGGTCTATGGACCTCAACTCACATCAAAGTCAGACCAAAGTAGTGCAGGGACTACTTTGAAGTTGGTGCGACTTGAAGTCACACAGATATGAATGGTATTCATTGGAAATCATGGGGTATGACTTGTCATGCCCACAAGTGTAAAAGGGGTCTAACACATTGAAGCCAAACTCCAGCGTAAATTTTTTAAACAGTTACAGCAAACATTTTTTTACTTTTGGGATAAAGTATTTCCATAAATAAATAAAAGCTGATCATTGTAGGCACCCCTGTCAGAGATAAATGGCTTGTCTCTTTATCTGCAGGACAGCGTGTCCATGATCAGTTTTTCAGTAAAAAAAAAAAGCTGAAAAGATGCATCCCTTTAACCACTTCCCGACCGTCGGCCGTCATATGACGGCCTCCGGTTTGCGGGGGTATATCTGAATGATGCCTGTAGCTACAGACATCATTCAGATATTGCCGGTTTCAGCCGGCGATTCCCTGCACCATAGGAACGATCATAGCGGCTGTTCCACCGCTTGACGCCCCCCCCTCCCGCCGCCCTCCGGTGCTTCTACCGACTCACCGCTTCCATCGGTGAGTCGGACACAGGAACCGCCGGCACCGGATGATCACTATAGAGATTTCCGGCGGACCAGATGGTCGCCGAAGTCTCTATGATCGTTCGGAGGCCGGGCGCGATGTGATGACGTCACGCCCGGCCTCTGCATTCGAATAACGGCGCCGCCTCCGCTGGGAAGCGGTGATCGTTTTTTTTTTTTTTTAAATTTTAGGCTTTCCAGCCTAGAGGTGAGATGTGGGGTCTTATTGACCCCATATCTCACTGTTAATAGGTCCGATCATGCCATATTCCTATTACAAGGGATGTTTACATTCCTTGTAATAGGAATAAAAGTAATCAATTTTTTATTTTTTTTTTAAATAAAAGTCAAATTAACAATAATAAAAAAAAAAATAAATTTTTAAAGCGCCCCTGTCCCCGTGAGCTCGTACGCAGAAGTGAACGCATACATAAGCCCCGCCCACATATGAAAACGGTGTTCAAACCACACATGTGAGGTATCGCCGCGAACGTTAGAGCGAGAGCAATAATTCTAGCCCTAGACCTCCTCTGTAACTCAAAACATGTAACCAGTAAAAAATGTTAAATCGTCGCCTATGGGGATTTTTAAATACCAAAGTTTGGCGCCATTCCACGAGCGCGTGCAATTTTGAAGCGTGACATGTTGGGTATCTATTTACTCGGCGTATCTTCATCTTTCACATTATACAAAAAAAATTGGGCTAACTTTATTGTTTGGTTTTTTTTTAAGCATGAAATAGTTTTTTTTTCTGAAAAAAACGTGTTCGAAAAATTGCTGCGCAAATACCGTGCGAGATAAAAAGTTGCAACGAGCGTCATTGTATTCTCTAGGGTCTTTGCTAAAAAAACATATATAATGTTTGGGGGTTCTATGTAATTTTCGAGCAAAAAAATTATGAATTTTACATGTAGGAGAGAAATGTCAGAATTGGCCTGGTTGCGAAGTGGTTAAATCCTACGGAACTCTTCACACTGGCTTGTTGTGTTTCAGTTTTTAGGCTCAGTTCACATCTATGCAGTTTACTTTTGATAATTTACGCAGTGCTTTTTGCACGCACGATTTTACTGTGATTTTGCCGCAATTTGTGTTTTGCAATTTGTATGCTTTTTTTGGGCCAATTTGTTGTTGGGCCGATTAAAAACCGCAAATCGCAGCAAAAACGTGGCAAAGACACACTACAAGCTTTTCTGCAGCTTCTCCATTGAAGTATAATAAACCAAAATAACAAAAAAAAGCAACATTTTGCATTGAAAAAAGTCCCTGACCCTTTCCATAAAGGCAGCAGCTGAAAAAATAGATAGAAAGAGATGTGAACGTGCCCCTTAGCAAACCACGTTAAATGAACTGTAGTGCGTTTCTGAAAAAAAGCATAAAAAATGCATAGGTGTAAACCGAGCCTAAAACACAAACAAGCTGCATTTTTGGGGCATGTTTGGTGCTGTTACAAAAAAAAACTTAATTGAAATTAATAGAAATAACACATCAAAAGAGCAAAGCACCTGTGGGAAGTGCTTTGTGCAGTCACATGTCCAGGGAAAAAACGCACCGCAAACACTTCAAAATGCTTTAACTTGTTCAGATCCGAGCTATAGCTGAATGATGGCTACAGTGCGGACCTACTTTTGCCCGAGCAGCCTGCGCGACCCCTGCAGGGCGTGCGCGCTCTGTGATCAGCGAGTCTATGAGACTCGGCTGATCACAGATCGGAGACCCCTTACCACGTGATCAGCTGTCAGCCAATGACAGCTGATCATGTGATGTAAACAGAGCCGGTAATCGGCTAATTTTTCTCCTCGCGATCAACGGCGGCTCTCAGAGGGACATCGGTCCTGATCAAGGAGAGCTGCTGCCGAGTGATCAGTGCCCATCTGTGCCATCTGCCAGTGCCGTCTATCAGTGCCCACCAGAGCCACCTACCAGTGCCCACAGTGCCACCCATCAGTGTCACCAATCAGTGCCTCATTAACAGTGCTGCCCATCAGTACCATCTATCAGTGGTACCTATCAGTAACACCTATCAGTGCCACCCATCAGGGCCCATCAGTGCCATCTTATTAGTGGCCATTAATGCCGCCTTATCTGTGCCCATCAGTACCGTCTTATCTGTCCCCATCAGTGCCACCTTATCTGTGCCTATCAGTGCAGCCTATCAGTGCCCACCAGTGCAGCCTATCAGTGCCCACCAGTGCTGCCTCATCAGCGCATATCAATGAAGGAGAAAAATTACCTGTTTGCAAAATTTTATAACAAAACTTTTTCAAAATTTTTCATTTTTTTTGTTTGTTTAGCAAAAAATAAAAACCTCAGCTGTGATTAAATACCAGCAAAAGAAAGCTCTATTTGTGTGAAAAAAATTATACAAATTTCATTTGGGTACAGTGTTGTATGACCGCGCATTTGTCATTCAAAGTGTGACAGCGCTGAAGGCTGAAAATTGGTCTGGGCAGGAGGGGGGTTTAGGTGCCCAGCAAGTAAGTGGTTAAAGTGCAAAAAAAATTCAACACATTACTGCAAAAATGTACCAAAAACGCAGCCAAAACACACATGACTGCAGACTTATTGAATGACGTTTAGCTTGCTAAAGCACTGTGTGCCATAAGCAACTGTCTTTTTTATTTTTTTAAAGCTTAATTCCAGGTGTACATATGCAAAAAACGATCCCCACTGTCGCATTTGATGGGTGGTACTGCACTTTACCGGCACTGTAACGTGGCCCATTCAATTGAATAAGGGCGCCCCCTTCCCACTTTTGTACTCAGATTGTAATGTATGTGGCCAGCTTCAGAACCTCAACTCTCTGTGTCTCTGTTGGAAAGATTCCCCTAACTTCCTGTGTGGTCACCAGGACAGGAAGTAAGGGGAATTCTCCCCAACAACCACGCAGACATGAATAAAATCCCAACATCATATCTAGTCATACTCCACTCGACATATTGCTGTCTATGTCGCTGTTAGAGATGTCTCCTCACTTTGTACTATTAGAAAAAAAAATGGAGATACAGGCGACATTAAAAACCTGTCACCCTTTTATCCAGAACAAAAAAGAAATTGTCTGGAGTTTCACTTCAAGCACATGCATTATAATAGGGCAACTTTCCATTTTTTTTAGGTAATGGGTAGGCTCAGTATCGGTCTTCATACTAAATGGCTGCTTCCATTGTGTACACTTGATAAAGTCCACTTTAAATATTTTACTAAAAATACCCGATATTATCAACACGTCTCTTTTCATAGGAACGGCAGTAATTCCAGGTAGTAATCCTTTCATTTGGGTATCAGAAGTTGGCCTGGCTCCCAGACAGCGGAGTCTGCAGACACAAAGAGTTTATAGAATTGAGGTCAGGTCAGGGATAACCTGACTGCTCATCTGCTACCTGTATCCATTCTTCCGAGACTGGCACACTTTCTAGACGTCTCGGTACAAATGCATGTATTCCGATCCAATGTCACATTACCCCTTCCTATGGGAGGCAATTTTTACTTTTATGGAAAATGCAGTAAGCCCTACACATAACTCCCAGACACATACTGCAACATTTAAAGTGGTTGTAAACCTTTACATATACCCAGTGAGGTGACCGGCCTCAGGTGATACAAATCCTCATACATAAGTAGTACCTGTTTATCTGCATTCTTCTTTTCCCTACATCCATTCAAAGTGCTAAATCTATAAGCTTGTCTACAGGGCTGGCCAAAGAAAATGTGCAGCCTGGGTCCTAGAATAAAATGATGCCCCCCCCCCCCCTCCAAATAAACTCACGCCCACCAAAAGGCTCCCACATCCATTATTTTATATCATGATAATTAAAACTAAAATTAAATTGATCAGGAAGTTAGATTTTGCACTAAACACATAAGTGTGAACCTAAGTTTAGGGCTAGTGTAGTACATAGACAGGCTAGGGTAGTAAATAGACAGGCTAGGGTATATAGACAGGCTAGTGTAGTATATAGACAGGCTAGGGTATACAGACAGGCTAGTGTAGTATATAGACAGGCTAAAGTATATAGACAGGCTAGTGTAGAATATAGACAGGTTAGTGTAGTATATAGACAGGCTAGTATAGTGTATAGACAGGCTAGGGTAGTAAATAGACAGGCTAGGGTAGTATATAGACAGGCTAGGGTTTATAGATAGGCTAGTGTAGTATATAGACAGGCTAGGGTAGTAAATAGACCGGCTAGGGTAGTATATAGACAGGCTAGGGTAGTATATAGACAGGCTAGGGTAGTATATAGACAGGCTAGGGTTTATAGATAGGCTAGTGTAGTATATAGACAGGCTAGGGTAGTAAATAGACCGGCTAGGGTAGTATATAGACAGGCTAGGGTAGTATATAGACAGGCTAGTGTAGTGTATATACAGGCTAGGGTTTATAGATAGGCTAGTGTAGAATATAGACAGACTAGGGTATATAGACAGACTAGTGTAGTATATAGACAGGCTAGTGTAGTATATAGACAGGTTAGTGTAGTACATAGACAGGCTAGTGTAGTATATATATGGGCTAGTGTATTATATAGGCAGGCTATGGTATACAGACAGGCTAGTGTATATATATAGACAGGCTAGGGTATACAGACAAGCTAGTGTTGTATACAGACAGGCTAGTGTAGTATATAGGCATGCTAGTGTAGTATACAGATAGGCTACGGTATATAGACAGGCTAGAGTAGTATACAGACAGGCTAGGGCATACATACAGGCTAGGGTATATAGACAGGCTAGGGTATACAGACAGGCTACTAGGGTATATAGACAGGTTAGAGTATACAGACAGGCTACTAGGGTATACAGACACACTACTGGGGTATACAGACAGGCTACTATGGTATACAGACAGGCTGCTAGGGTATACAGACAGGGTACTAGGGTATATAGACAGGCTAGTGTAGTATATGCAGAGCTTCCTTGTGCTGTGTACTGTCCCTCCCTCCCTCCTGCAGTCCAGGCTGACCCTCCTCCAGATCACTCTGTTCAAGAATGGGATGTCAGTGGAAGATCAGTTGATCTCGGTGCTGGATCGGCTGATCAGTATGATGACTTTCTACACTTCTCCCTGACCCCCCAATCCTTCCCCCCTTCCCTTCTTCCCTCCTTCCATGGCCTGCACTCACCTGTTGCTACCTCTGCTCAGGAGTTTGTGTGAGAAAGTTCCTCTTGGCTCTATCATATGGGCGGAGCAAGAGGGAGACTCGCTCTCACGCTGATGTCTGGCTGTCACTGAAGCATCGGGAGCAGACTCAGTGAGAGTGCCGCGGCTGTGCGGGACAGCGATGTGTCAGGCAGCCCGAGACACTCTCACTGAGTCTGCACCCGATGTGGATCATGTAGGTAGTGGTGGCCCTGCTCTGCCGCCCCTCTCAACTTGCCGCCTGGGTCCCATGGATCCACTGGAACCCATGGTAGGGCCGGCCCTGCTTGTCTGAGAGTTCAGAAAAAGAGGGCAGAGAGCTGCAGTTAACTCTGGAGAACTCAGAGTTGATTGGAGGGAAGGGACACAACCCCTTCCCAAGGCACACAGGAACAGAGCTGAGGCTGTCAATCAACTGGAGGTCCCTCCCCTGTCACCATTTTTCTCTTGGTGTCAGGAAAACTTGTCAGAAGTGATTCATGCTGATAGCAGAGGAACAAAGCAGCAAACATAAATGACACCTAGTACACACTATACAGGGATATGCTTTGTTCATATTTCATGTCTGAGGTTTCAACTCTTGGTTCACAGTCGGGTGCACATAGCACAAGTTGCACTGCGCCTGCTGAATGCCTGGCAGTCTTCTGGAACCTGTGATGTCCCAGAATACTGTAGGGAGGTAGAGGGAGAGGAGAACATAGGTTTGGATCGTCTAGGCGATCTGAGTGGAAGTGGGAGTGGGTACCTGTAAAAACTGGGCACCCACTCCCCCCACAGAAAAACGACATGCCAAATGTGGCAGAGGGGGGGGGGGGGTGACTGCTTAAAGTGGAACTTCCCCTTTTGGGTGGAGCTCTGCTTTAAGTATCTACAGCCAGCATGCTGTAGAGAAGGACCCTTGCCCTGTGTGTGGAAGCAGTGGTCCCTCTGCAGAGTTAGAATCAGACCTAGAGCTCTCCAATCATTCATGAGCGTAATCTCTGCTGATTGGAGAGCTCAAGCTTTGACACAGCAGAGAGCATGTTAAACCTCTGCAGAGAAACCACTGCTTCCACACACAGAGCAAGGGTCCTACTCTCAGCATGCTGTCAGGGGAATGGCTTTTCTACTCATTTTTTTTTAAGGATTATTTCCTTTGTTTTCACTTGGTGATCCTGCCAGTAACACATTTCCTGTTCTAGGATGAGAGCACTCACTCACTGTATTTTATCTATGGGGAAACAGCATTGTCATCTTAAGACTGGATTACAGAACACCTCTACCTAGCCTCATTTCCATAACATGGGGGTGTGGTTTGTAGTTCACAGAAGAGAACTGGGAAAGCTGATAACATTGAGATTTCAATACAGTGCACAGGAATTTACAAGGATGTAGGTTTTCTGTACTTTAGGTCCTCTCCTTTCTTTTAGTGATCATGTGTTGATAAGATCACTGGCTCTCTAGCGGGATTGATTAAAAAAAAACTGCATGAAATAGGTAGAAAGGGAAATTGAATTCCACTGATATTTTTAATGCAAAAGCACGCCATTCATATTCCTATACAGTAGTAAGTAAACATGAATACATAAGATGGTATATGCTTTATCTGCAAAATTTTAAAATACCGACATGTCTTGAAAAGTGTCACTCATGAATTACTATGACATCCGAGGAATCCGGTATTTCAAGATGTATTTATTGCAGAACATGACATGAATCTGGCGTGAACAAAGCACGGTTTATTCTTCAATGTGGGAATTTTTTACATGTGTTCTTAATTCCGTAAAATATGCCTTCAAAATAACATGTTCAAGTTTGAGATCTTTAAGGTAACTGAACCTTTAGAAAAACTCCAGTCATGCCTATCACTTTCCGGCTCTGACCTAAGCTCACACCTACCCTCTCCTAGATGCATGTTTATCTGACCTAAGCTCACACCTACCCTCTCCTAGATGCATGCTTAACTGACCTAAGCTCACACCTACCCTCTCCTAGATGCATATTTATCTGACCTAAGCTCACACCTACCCTCTCCTAGATGCATGCTTATCTGACCTAAGCTCACACCTACCCTCTCCTAGATGCATACTTATCTGACCAAAGCTCACACCTACCCTCTCCTAGATGCATGCTTATCTGACCTAAGCTCACACCTACCCTCTCTTAGATGCATGCTTATCTGACCTAAGGTCACACCTACCCTCTCTCAGATGTATGCTTATCTAACCTAAGCTCACACCTACCCTCTCTTAGATGCATGCTTATCTGACCTAAGCTCACACCTACCCTCTCCTAGATGCATGCTTATCTGACCTAAGCTCACACCTACCCTCTCCTAGATGCATGCTTATCTGACCTAAGCTCACACCTACCCTGTGCTAGATGCATGCTTATCTGACCTAAGCTCACACCTACCCTCTCCTAGATGCATGCTTATCTGACCTAAGCTCACACCTACCCTCTCCTAGATGTATGCTTATCTGACCTAAGCTCACACCTACCCTCTCCTAGATGCATGCTTATCTGACCTAAGCTCACACCTACCCTCTGCTAGATGCATACTTATCTGACCTAAGCTCACACCTACCCTCTCCTAGATGCAAGCTTATCTGACCTAAGCTCACACCTACCCTCTTCTAGATGCATGCTTATCTGACCTAAGCTCACACCTACCCTCTGCTAGATGCATACTTATCTGACCTAAGCTCACACCTACCCTCTCCTAGATGCATGCTTATCTGACCTAAGCTCACACCTACCCTCTGCTAGATGCATGCTAATCTGACCTAAGCTCACACCTACCCTCTCCTAGATGCATGCTTATCTGACCTAAGCTCACACCTACCCTCTCTTAGATGCATGCTTATCTGACCTAAGCTCACACCTACCCTCTGCTAGATGCATACTTATCTGACCTAAGCTCACACCTACCCTCTCCTAGATGCATGCTTATCTGACCTAAGCTCACACCTACCCTCTCCTACATGCATGCTTATCTGACCTAAGCTCACACCTACCCTCTCCTAGATGCATGCTTATCTAACCTAAGCTCACACCTACCCTCTCTTAGATGCATGCTTATCTGACCTAAGCTCACACCTACCCTCTCCTAGATGCATACGTATCTGACCTAAGCTCACACCTACCCTCTCCTAGGTGCATACTTATCTGAGTAGGGGCCCGCATGAATATTCAGAGCCAAAATCTTTTTTCCCCTGACCGCGCTGGTGCAGTCGAACGTCGTACACTGGACCCGTCTCCCAAGAGATGTTTAAGAACCAAAAAGGTAACTTTTTTTTTCTATTTAGTTATGGATAGAGCAGGGAAAAGTTACAAATGTAAATTAGGTTTTCTCTATTGTAATAGTTATATGTTGAATACATCATACTATGCAAAAATATATACCCTGCTGATTTTGTATGTTTGCCCACATTTCTTGCCCACAAAGAAATGACCAGTCTATAATTTTAATGGTAGGTTTATTTTAACAGTAAGTGACAGAATAGCAACAAAAAAATCCATAAAAACGCATTTCAAAAAAGTCGTAAATGAATTTGCATTTTAATGAGCTGAAGATCTAATGAAGACTAAGATCTACCCCTGCAGTCTTGGCCCTCTGCTGACTAATCTTGTTTGCACCCAATTTTTTGGTGAATACAAGGATTTTTTGGGGAAAAGTCAACGGGAAAGGTTAAATTAAACAGTTTTTTTATTGCGCAATGGACTTAAAATGGCTCCTGAACGTTATGGAAGCTCCTTCCAACTATTCTGGACAAGTGCTTGTGCCAAAACACAGCTCTTATTAGCCATATTACCTGGTTAATTGTTAGTAGATCCACTGATTCCTCTCTAGTTCTGAACTTGCTGCACCTTCTCTCTTCTGTCGCTAGGTGGCGTTATGCTGGTGACATTAGATAGACAAGGGCTTAGCAATGTCAGGTTTGGATGGATGGATATGGTGTCTCAGCCAATTGGTGGGGGTTTCTTTAGTCTCTTGGCCTGCTGGGAGAGCCTATTCACTGCCTACCACTGTCTGAGTGGGCGTGTGTTATGCTGCCCCGAGCTGCTAGGCTGGAAGCCTGAGGCCTGTCCCGGGGACATCTGGCTGCTAGGCTGTCTGAGGGCCTATCCAGAAGCAAGAGAAGCAGCTTAGGGTTGGGAATGCAGGATTGGAGTCCAACTGAGAGTAACGGTTCAGCTGGACGGGGAACCAGATGTGGTCGGAGGTAGAGGGGAAGCTGTCGCCACTAAGGGACCATCCACCTTGTTACCAGAGACCACTTTGAGTAAGCTGGAGCCAGTACCAGAGCAGTCTTCTCACCAACTGGGGACAGTGAAGAAGTAGGAAAACTTCAGCAAGTGCCAAGCCAGGGATCCAGCGGGACAGCAGAGGTGACCCTTGAGAAGTATCTGTGAGTGCCAAGCCAGGGACCCAGCAGGGAAGCTGAGGTGACGCTTGAAAAGGATACCGAGTTAGCAAAGGGGGGTCAGATATGAGCTGGGGGTGCTTTGGGAGGGAAGAGGACTAGTGCAAGATGAGGATGGGGGTGTCGAATATGTGTTGGGGGGGTGCTTTGAAAGGGGTAGTGCAAGGGGGGTGCTTTGAGAGGGGAGAGAGCAAGTGTAAGGGGGGTCGGGGGTTATATATGTGCTGGGGGGGGTGCTTTGGGAAGGGAGAGAGATAGTGCTAGAATGGGTTGTCAGATTTCAAATCCAACCAACACTTCTACCATGTCTTCCCCCCCGCTAAAGCCCCCCAGCACATATCCCCACGATCACTCCACATATTTTCTAAGTTGTCCTTCTTTTCAGCCGCTCTCTCCCTTCTCCCCTGTCCATCTACAGAGCATAGAAAACTTTGTACAGACCTCGATCAGCATGTCCCTACTCCCTCTCCTCCTCCTGTGTGTGTATACAGAGCGGAGAAGGAGGAGGAGAGAGGAGCTTTGATTCACTGACACTCTGCTGAACCAGAATGCCATCGTGGGGGGGGCATCAGATTTCACTCTTGGTGCAGTCCGGTGTGAATGATATGTCCAGGTCTAAACCTAAACCTGAACACATTGTTTAAAAACTGGACTGTCCGGGAGAAAACCGGACAGGTGCAAGAAAAAATTCATTGTTTTTTTTTCAATAACCATTGCATGTGATTGGGTATCCAGAGTGAACACAGTCCTACTTTATTTTTATTTTTTTAACTAAGCTTAGACAGCAACCACATTGCTAAGTGCACAGTCTCAGCTCCTTTAATAAATCAACCCTTTAATGTCTTTGAGCTGGAAGAGTACAAAGTCCCCAATAATGACAGGCAGCTGTAATGAGGCCTCCTATGCCCGGTGCAGAGGTGAAATGATTGTTTATGGTCTGGAGCCTGACTTTAGAATGAGCAGGCTAATGAGGCTTTTCTTGATGACTATTTTAGTCCCAGGAAATCAGATCTCAGCACAAGGCTGCATACCGCTTCTGTGTAGCCTACGAAAATATCAACTAACTTTTTATTTTTTACAGGGATAGTTTATTAAAGGGGTTGTAAACCCTCGTGTTTTTTCACCTTAATGCATCCTATGCATTAAGGTTAAAAAACTTCTGACACTGACTGGCCCCCCCAGCCCCCCCATTTTACTCACCTGAGCCTGTTTGTTCCCTCGGCAAAGATGCACTCTACCTCTCTGCCCGTTGTTTCGGCTCTTGATTGGATAGATTGATAGCAGTGCAGCAATCAGATCCAATGACGCGGCACCAGGGGGAGGGGCCGAGTCCAGGACTCTGTGTCTATGGACGCAAATACTGGACTTGGGAGCGCACCCGTGCGGTAACCCCCTGGGAGAGCGCTTCTCCTGGGGGGTTTACTGATGCGGGAGGAACTGATAGCACCGCTGGGGGACCCCAGAACAGGTGGATCGGGGCCACTCTGTGCAAAACTGCACAATGGAGGTATATATGACATGTTTATTATTTTAAAAAAATTAAAAACGAGGGTTTACAACCCCTTTAACCTCCCTGGCGGTATGATAATGTCAGATTTTTGATGCTGAAAGCAGTAAAATTGATTTGCATGGAAAGTTGGCATTTTATATTGTAGGCCTGTAATTCTTAGGAATAACTCACTTAAATCTGTCCAAACAAGAGTCTAGTAGACATCCCGGATATGATAAAGTTTGAAAAACAAAATCATAAATTATAATATAATAAATAACTATAAATAATAACAAATAATAATATAATAATAATACATTTTAGTCAATAATATAATCAAATCAAAAACACTGAAAATATTTTGGGCCAATCAAGGGTGCAATATTACTAGTCATAGTGCTCCAGTAAACATCCCGGGTATGATAAATTTTGAAACGTGGGACTGCACAAAGTCCGATGTCACAATCAGGACAATGAAACCTGGTTTCCTCTTTTTTTCTTTCCACTGTCATCACGCTTTGAGCAACATACCACGCACATCTTCTAATAAATAATAAAGAGTGCACGGTGCAAATATTCAAATCTCAATAAAAAGTGCAAAAATCTCAAAATAATGTGCAAGTATTCCAGGTAATAAACCACTTGAATATAAGAAAGTGCTATCCATGAAATAAAGAGGAGGGATCCGTGAAATATATAATAAATAATAACCCAAAAATAGGTATATAAATAAATAATATTTGAAAAAATTTCATAAAAAAATATTGGTGAACAACAAGTCCCAGCAATTTGTGCAAAAAACAATGTGTTGCTGGGACAAAATAGCTGGGACTTGTTGTTCACCAATATTTTTTAATTTTTTTATGAAATGTTTTCATTTTTATTTATTTATATACCTATTTTTGGGTTATTATTTATTATATATTTCACGGATCCCTCCTCTTTATTTCACGGATAGCACTTTCTTATATTCAGGTGGTTTATTACTTGGAATACTTGCACATTATTTTGAGATTTTTGCACTTTTTATTGAGATTTCTATCTGAATATTTGCACCGTGCACTCTTTATTATTTATTTGAAGATTTCGTTATATTTTAAGTTGGAAGGTTGGAAGGTTTATTCAGCGTATTATCAATATTGCACAGTTATTTTATTACACTAATACATGTTTTGCACATAAGGATACAGAATATTTGCACTATTATACCTGTCATTTAACCGAATAAGAAGTTTTTATTTCTTAAAGCGGAACCACTAAAGTGGAACTTCCGCTTATCGGATTCCTCCCCCCCTCCGGTGCCACAATTGGCACCTTTCAGGGGGAGGGGGGTGCAGATACCTATATAATACAGGTATCTGCACCCACTTCCAGGACGAGATAGCTGGAGCTGTCCCGCCCATATCCGAAGATGCCCCGTTGTGTCTTGGGAAACACCGTTCCCAGGACACAACGGGGACCAATAGAGATGCGCAGCGCGACTCGCGTATGCGCAGTAGGGAACCGGGCAGTGAAGCCGTTGCGTCTTCACTTCCTGATTCCCTAACAGAGGATGGCGGCGGGGGCAGCCGAGAGATGAGCGGTCGCTCGTCACATTCTGCCGACACCGCTGGACCCTGGAACAGGTAAGTGTCCATTTATTAAAAGTCAGCAGCTGCAGTATTTGTAGCTGCTGACTTTTAATATTTTTGGTGCGGGTGGACATCCTCTTTAAGAAGTTTTTATCAGGAACCCTTTTGAAGTTAACATTTTTTGAGCACCTTATTATTTATTTATTTGTTTATTCAGAGATCCTTGTTGTATAGTGGTTAGCGCCACATACCCTTATAACCCATTTTTACTTTTACTGTGCGAGATCACTTATATGTCGGCAGCTTCCCATTAGCTCACTCAAGTAAGGTTGAGCGCACTAGTTATCCCCTTACAATACCGCGCACATCCTTGTGGGTGATGACTTTTTTTCAGTTGGTGGTATGTGGTCCATGAAGTGACGACCAGTCAGGCGTTCCGGGTTGACAAAGCCAGCAGAACGATGTCCAGCTCTATTCACAGCCATTGGTGTTTGGTGGTTCAGAAAGATCAGTTTGGCAACTTTCCAAACAAAGTCGGCATGAACCACAGGCTTGTCACTTTTTTTTTTAGCAGTGCTCAAGAAGATCTTCTTGTAATACTTTTTTTATTGTTTTCTCATGGCTGGATAAAATGTCAATGCTTGGTCGGCTCTGTCAACACCTCCCATGGTGTTGTTGTAGTCTATCACTACTTGTGCCTTCATGATGTCTTTCCCACCCTTTGTGCGTACCATGACAGCGGAGGTGTTATGGATTGTACTGTATTAGGCACACATCTTTTTTTGTCAAGCCATCGCAGTGCCATCATTTTGCTTTTCTGCCAAGCAACCATTTCTCCTGTCTTGAGCTTCTTATTGCCAAAGATTGTTGGCATGTCACGCGGTTTAGCCCTAATGGTTCCATAGGCGTCCGTTTAGTTCTGCAGAAGGAATTCATAAAGTTCAGGAGATGTGTAAAAGTTGTCTGTAGTTACACAATAGCTCTTATTTAGCAAAAGCTCAATCAGTGAAAGAAGGGAAGATGTTGCCATTCCATAATTACTGTATTTTGGGTTGAATTTGTTTCCTTTCCCAGTATATAGGACTGAATTCCAAATGTAACCAGTTGTTGGTTCACATAGCATAAAGGATTTTATGCCAAATCCTGCTCTCTTTGATGCCATGTATTGTATCCTGCTGAGCCTTCTCTTGTAGGCCATTAGACTTTCATCTATGCTGATGTCTCTATCTGGCACATATCTCTTTTGATGTATAGATGTATAGGCACGCTTTTTGGATGCCATGGTCATTCTCCAGTTTCCAGGCAGAAAGTAAAGTAAAACTGCAGGCAAGGGCACTGGACAAAGCACTGGGGGCGCGCAAAATGAGGTCAAATTATTTGATACAGTAATGTAATCCAATAAGGTTACAATGTATTGTGTGTGTTGTGTTTTACATATTTTAAATCTGCCGCAGGTTTCACCCCCCTGTGTTGCGACGCTCGCAGGGAAGCCGCAACACACAGAGCTTCGGGCAGAATTAAACACAGCGGGAATACATCGGGGGATCCCAGGGACAAGGTAGGTCACCTCTTCCAGGATCCAGCGATGCAATCCCGAGTGTGGCTCTGGGCTACCACTAATGGTACTGAAATTTCACCCCGAGCAACATTCGGGAATACCGCCAGGGAGGTTAAAGTCATAGTGTCTCCCCAGGATGATCCCCATAGTGATTCCCACGATGTTGAATATCTGTTCTGGAAAGTGTTTGTCTTAGGAAATGTTCCTAGCATTTTGTACTGACCAATCATATACACCGATCAGCCATGATATTATGAACACCATACCATGATGATCGCCTACCTAACATTAAGCAGGTTACCTTTTTGCGGCCAAAACAGCCCTGACCCATCAAGGCATAGAATTCGCTAGACAAAGCATCACACTGCCTCCTCTCACTTGCCTTCTTCCCATAGTGCATCCTGGTGCCATCTCTTTCCCAGGTAAGTGACACACACACACCCAGTCATCCACAAGATGTAAAAGAAAAACCGTGATTCGTCAGACCAGGCCACCTTCTTCCATTGCTCAGTGGTCCAGATCTGATGCCCATTGTAGGCACTTTTGGCTGTGGACACAGGACAGCATGGGCACCCTGACCAGTCTGTGACACCTTTCTGTCAGAAACAGCATTAACAGTTTCAAAAATGTGAGCTACAGTTTGGGGGGCTGCAGCACTACAGAAGGTTTTTCACCTAAATGGATAGAATGCATTCGAGCACTTTCACACTGAGACGCTTTACAGGCGCTACAGCGCTCAAAATAGCGCCTGCATAGAGCCTCTCCTCTAACTCCAGTGTGAAAGCCAGAGTGCTCTCACACTAGAGCGGTGCGCTTGCAGGACGGTACAAAAAGTCCTTCAAGCAGCATCTTTGCAGCGCTGTAGGAGCGTTTTTTTCACTGCTCCTAAAGCGCCCCTTCCCATTGAAAACAATGGGGCAGCTCCGCTAAACCGACGGCATAGCGCCGCTGCAGCGACACTATGCCGGCGGTTTTAACCCTTTTTCGGTTAAAACTGCCCCGCTAGCAGCCGAATAGCGCTGCTAAAACTACGGTAAAACATCCCTGAATATAGCGCTCCATTACTGCCGACGCCCACAACGCCCCCGTCTGAAAGAAGCCTTAAAGAAAAAATTTTTTTTTTTAAAAGTCAGCAGCTACAAATACTGCAGCTGCTGACTTTTAAGAATTGGACACTTACCTGTCCCAGGGTCCAGCGATGCGGGGGAACGAAGCACCCCCTCGTGCCTCGCTCCGCGCTGAACATCGTGATACGTCGCACAGTCATCTGGGACCTATCACGTGTCCCAGATGACTGACTGCCGAGAGGAAGTGACGTTTCTAGCCCGGGCTGAGGAAGAGGCAGATTTCGTGGGACCACCTAGCAACAGGGAGAATTAGGTAAGTGAATTTTTTTTTTTTTATCCAATTCTTTTTTATTGTTAGATTTAATGTAAATAGTCATAATGTTGTCATTTTGGTGGAAACACCACTTTAAGGTGAAAAACCAAAGGGGTTTGCAACCCCTTTAATATAACCCAACCACTTTCAGAAAGTCATTGTAACGAGATATTCAATGTTATTCACTTTACCTGTCAGTGGTCATAACGTTATGGCTGATTGGTGTAAATTTCCCTTGAGAAAACAGGAGAAAATTTGGGATATTTTTAAAGAGTAAATGTTTCTGTCAAGTTTTTTTTTTTTTTTTGCACATCTCTGACCCTACTGGGGAAATTTAAATTCACTTCCTGTCCTGGTGACAGACGGAGAAGAAATGAGGACAGCAAGGTTTTAACCCTTCCCCATTGTACTAAAATACAGTGTTTGGCTGCAGTCTTTTTCCCTATTGGAGAGCTTCCCCCATCACTTTCTGTTCTCACAGCACTTCTGGGGTCATTCCAAATTCATAGACAGGTGTACTTGATGGGCTGTTGACTTCTTTCTGACTTGCAATTGACCTGTTTCAAGTGGGTTTTGCATTTGCATAGACTTTTATGGGGAATGCAAAACCCGTGTGACGTGAGCAAAAGTCCGTCACCACAGGCTCTTGAGCTGTTATAAACTAGAAGAATTTTGTTTGACATTTTGTGTTAGTGGGGTCAAATTGACGTTCATTTCAAGTACAGTGACAAGAAAATTTGAAGGAACAGGATTGACATTTTTTTTCTCAAAATGAATTTCTAGCATGTGATTTCTATGTATGTGATTTTTTTTCGGACGACATTCGTCCATTCATTGAATGTACAATTTTTGTACAAATCTTCGTATGAATATTCATATAAATGTTTATTTGAAAATTTACTAGTGTATGGCCAGATTTAGTCTGACATTGCTTCTCTGTGCCTATTGCAATTTTGATTAACGGCTTCCCGACCGCCGCATGTAAATATACGTCACGGCTAGGCAAAAGCACGTATATATACGTGCCCTTTAATTGCCTAGCCGTGGGGTCGCGCGCGCGCCGCTGGCAGAAAGTAAAAGCTATTGCATTTTTTTCAAAATCGTCGCTTTATTTTTGTTTATAGCGCAAAAAATTAAAACCGCAGGGGCGATCAAATACCACCAAAAGAAAGCTCTATTTGTGGTAAAAAAAGGACGCCAATTTTGTTTGGGAGCCACATCGCACGGCCGCGCAATTGTAAGTTAAATCGACGCAGTGCCAAATCGCAAAAAGGGGCCTGGTCCTTTGGCTGCCAATTGGTCTGGGGCTGAAGTGGTTAAAGTGGTATTAGAGCTTTTTTTTTTTTTTTTTTATCACTTTCCCCCCTCCTGCCCAGGACAATTTTCAGCTTTGAATGACAACTGCGCGGTCATGCAACACTGTACCAATTACATTTTTATCATTTTATACCCACAAATTTCTTTTGGCGGTATTTGATCACCACTGGGGTTTTTATTTTTTGCTAAACAAACTAAAAAAGACCGTAATTTTTGGGGAAAAAAAAGCTTTTCTTTGTTTCTGTTATAAAATTTATTTTTTTCCTTCACTGACAGGCACTGATAAGGTGGCACTGATGAGGAGGCACTAATATGTGGAATTGATGGGCACCGATATGCAGCACTGATCAACACCAATAGGCAGCACTGATAGGCAGCACTGATGATGAGGTACTGACATGCCTTACTGATGGGTACTGATTGGCATCTGTGAAGGGCACTGAAAGGAGTTACTGATGGGCACTGATTGGCACTTTGTTGGGCACTGACTGGCAGCTGATGGGCAGTGATTGGCAGATGTATTGGGCACCTCTGATGGGGGCTGAGTTAATAATCAATGCTCTGATTATCAGCGCAGACCCCCGCTCTGACAGGAGAGCTGCCAACCAGCTCTTCTGTCAGTTCAAACCCAGGAAAGCCATTTACCGGCACTTCCTGGTTACACGCTGTGATTGGTTACAGCTGATCATGTAGTAAAGAGCCTATGTCATAGGCTCTTTTATCACGTTCGGAGTTGTAGTGTGTCAGAGTGACACACCACAGCACCGATCGCCGCACTGAGTGCCCCCGCGGGCACATGATCGCGGCTTATCCTGCTGGATATCATATAGTCAGCATAACTTAACCACTTTGCGCACCTCATTCTGTTATATGGTGGGCAGGAAGTGTTTAAATAACAAACATGTCATACTCTCCTCATTGGCTCCCTGGCTGTGATTGACAACAGTGGGAGCCTGCTGCTGTCTCAGCCAATGAGGAGGGAGAGTCCCAGGACAGCTGAGGCTACCTTAAAAATCGCTGGATCAAGGGAGCTCAGGTAAGGATTGGAGGGCTAAGGGTGGCCAAAGCACACAGACGTTTTTGTTACTTTCATGCATAGAATGCACGAGGGTAAAAAAAATCTTCAGCCTTTATAATCACTTTAAAATATTTACTGGCCTGGCTCAATAAGACACAAACTGCCTGCAAGTACTTCCTTCCTTGTGAAGCGACAGGCAGGTGAACAACAGACTTGTTGAAAAACAACAGACTTACTGGCCACATCACCAGGTGAAAAAAAAGACAGAAAGCCCAAAAAAGAAAACGAATGCAGCCATCACATCTAATAATTGGTAAGCTGCAATATTATAAACGTTTGCTGTTGGATTTAATACCCTTTTAAATGTCAGATACAGTGGAACCTTGGTTTATGAGTATTTTTTTTATTTATTACAGGATTTATATAGCGCCAACAGTTTACGCAGCGCTTTACAATATAAAAAGGGAGACAATACAGTTATAATACAATAAAATACAAGAGGATTAAGAGGGCCCTGCTCAGAAGAGCTTACAATCTAATAAGGTAATGCGGTTAACGTGCATTTTAAAAGACGAGCAACTTTTTGTTTTAAATCTGACTCGGGTTGCGAGTGTTGTCTCGCAAAACGAGCAGAATTCAAGCTAATGGGTGGTGCAGTACCGCATTTGGCCAGAGGTGCGGGGGTGCCGGGGACACTCAGAGCGGTTCAGGGCCGTTCAGAAATACTTGGAATGACTCGGAAATACTCTGAAACACTCGGAAATACTAAATTCCTGAGTATTTCCGCTCTCCGGCCCCCCCACCCCTACCTCTGGCCACATGCGGTATTGCATGTAATAGAAGTCAATACGGAATTAACTTTGTTTCCATTGACTTCTATGGGGAAGCTCGTTTTGATATGCGAGTGCTTTGGATTACAAGCATTCTCCTGGAACGAATTATGCTCATAATCCTAGGTTCCACTGTAATTAAATTTTTCTCATTGAACTTTTGCATAGGATCTGTTTAAATGTCACGTGTTTTAAATCATAAAGGTAAAGAAAAGGCCAGATCTGGAGTATTCTCTTATAGAGAGGGTCATATTGAAGGGCCTGTGTATGTTTTTTAAATAATTGCTGGAAACGTCAGCTGAATGACTTGAGTGGTCACAAATAGCTCCGCAGACACTAGATAACTCAGTGACCAGTGTTTTGGATCCCAGTCATTCGACTAAGAAAATCTTGGACAAGATGAAGTGTCGAGTTCAGTCGCCAGTGGAGCCAAGGTCATCATCCGCTTCCGGTTTTGATTTCAGCCCATAAATCCAGGGCAGAAACTGAGACGTGCTGATTTAAAATTCAGATCGGGAGTTTCCCATGTAACAGAATATTGGATAAGAGCAACCAACAGAGAATTGATAGTTATCAGCGGAAGAAGCAGCTTATGAGGTTGAGCCCAGGTAGGCGGGTTTGGGCTGTATGCTCACACTAAATGGGGAAAAAAAAAAAATCTAAAGAAAAACCAAGCAACTGATACAGGAAAAAACATCATATAGGACTTCAACCTCTTCCGGGTTGGGTGACATCCAGAATCAATCAAACACTTCCTGTGAGTCGGCGATGAGGATGGAGCCTTGACTCCCTGGAATGCTGCAGAGAGCGGAACCAGGTCATTATCCGTTGCCATTCCCTGCAGAATTTAGAATCTTCTTATTGCCAAGAGGAATAAGAAGATGAAGAAGAGATGCAACATCACGGGACTTGGCCAAAATACTTTACAGATATTTTTTTATAAATGCAGGGGGGTTTGTGGGGGTCTGGAGTTGGACTTTAAATTACCCTTCAAATTTTCCCCCACTCCCCTTTGTGTGCACTGCCTTTGCACAAAAAAATTGTCGGTTGTGCCCTATGCCTACTGTGCAGCTCACTCCATTCATTCCTACAGCTGGGGCCATCCCACCCATCCACAGGACTACGGGGGTAGGCCCCTTTCACGCTTATATGACTTTTCCCACGATTTGGGACTGCAAAGTAGCATTACAAGTCGTTCCCCATGATTTCCAATGACAGCCATTCATATTAGTGCGACTTTAAGTCGTTCTGACTTCAAAGTAGTCCCTGCACTACTTTGGTCCAATTTTGATGCCACTTACACAGGCGTTCCTTGAGATTGCGGCAAAAATCGCGCGACTTTGAAGTCGCACAAGTGTGAAAGGGGCCGTAATCTTTTAACAACAACTTCACTAAGGGCCCATGTACGTGTAGCGATACCCCCGAAAGAGCGGCTTGAGTTTATTCAGTCCGTTACTCTGCCTCAACCCCAAAGAACTGTCTCAGCCCCTCTGGCACACCTAGCAAACAGTGGACTTGCAAACACAGTAAAACAGACACAAATGTAGTGAACAGGAAGTTTGTTTACTGGGAGACTTTCCACAATCAAACAAACAGTGATCTGGTAACTCAATAGTCAAGAATGGCAAACCGTGGTCTTTAATATTGTTAATCAAACCCAAAATGCAGGACTTCAAAATAACACAGTTAAAAATGTAATAGGTCTAGAGTGGCCTATGCACTCAGGCATAAAGGGGAACTGAACTGACTTAAAAACGGTCTGTTTCCCTCAAATCCTGAAATCACACACCCAGGCAGTTAAATGTGAGGCAATAGGCCACAAATGCAATTTATCACTTGAATAATTAACGTGAGAGTTCCCTTTTAGAGGTAGTCACTGGAATCACTAAATTACTGATACTGCCGGAGTAACAGAAAGGGTCCTCAAAATGGAGATATCCAGGATCTTCAGCTAGCCTGGCGTTGGCGCACTTGGTGTCCTGTGGAGCAGGATAAACAAAGGGGGTACTTGAAAGTATCCTGATAGGCATAGCGGGATGTGGGATGCTAGCAGGATCCTGATAGGCAAAGTAGAATGTAGTGACTGTTCGTCAGGGTGCAAGTGTTCCTACAAATGTGGGCACTAGTGAGGCAATATTGCTTGACTACCATGTCTTTAAGGATGGGCAAACGCCCGTTCACCCATCCTGCAACCAAAGGATCGAGCGACCAGTTCCCCGAAAGGCCAGGCTGGCCACCTTGTAACCGTATCGGCCAACGCCCTCAGGAACACTTGGAGATATAGCGGGGATCCCTCTCATGCTCGATGTCCCTCACCGTCTGATTCCTTGAACCATGGCAGGATCAGCACACCGACCTTTGGAACTGTGGCTGGATGGATCCCCTCCGTGGGTAACAACAGCCCCTCAGATCATGTCTGTGTCTCTCTCACTCCCTCATCAACTGGGAATCTCCTCAGAACACAAAATGCAGTCTTTAGCCAGCCCTCTGTCTGTGTAGGAAACTGCATGTCTCAGAATCCATTGCAGCTCTTCCTGCAGTTCAGTACAGTCTCTCTCATTGGCTGCTGTAACCGTGCCTTTAATTGGCTTTCTTCTTCCTGACAATAGGGGCACAAGAGAGGCTACTGAATGCAGAGCTCTGTGTGTGTCAGTTCACGTTACATTACTCAGTAAAAACAGGAGGGGGGGGGGGGTGTGAAAAAGCCCATGCAGACATGACAGCCAGCTCTCTTCCCTCTTGCAGTCTGGAAAGCCTGTGTACAAGCAGTCATCTGTGTTAATGTAAGTCTTTGGCTGCAATACCCGCTACACACATCTTTTTGGTGTGTTATCAGTAGGGATGAGCTCAGGCGTGTTCAGATCCTAGTCCCAACCCACCTGAGCAATCCCGCCAAGAAGCCGTCACTGCACACCGCCAATCATAAGCGACTGAGGCATTTCCCGGCCCGCAGCTGCACATACACATGCACCCTAAGCTGCTCATGATTGGCAGTGTTAGGTGACGGCTTCCTGGCGGGATTGCTCAGGTGAGTTGCAACTAGGGTCCGAACATGCCTGAGCTCATCCCTAGTTATCAGGCCTTATATCTTTCATTAACTGCTTGCCAACTGCCCTATAGCAGTTTTACTGTTACAGGGCGGCAGGTGTGCACAGCATCACGTATATATATATACGTGATCCTGCACTTACGGGGAGCGGGCGCGAATGCATGCTGCCAGTGGCTTGCTCCCGATGTGTGTAATCAATGTCCACCGGCACCTGCCCATTATCCTGCAGAGAGGCAAACAAGGAGGAAAGCAAAGTAGGCACACAGTAAACACTTTGATCGCCCCTGATGTTAACCCATTCCCAGCCAGTGTCATTGGTACAGTGACAATGCCTATTTTTTTTAGCACTGATCACTGTATTAGTGTCACTGGTTCCCCAAAAATGTCGGTTAGTGTCAGAGTGTCAGCCACAATATGGAAGTCCCTCTGTTCACTGGCATAACTAGTAAAAAAAATAAAAATCCCATAGTTTGTAGCCACTATAACTTTTGCGCCAACCAATTAATATACACTTAATAAGATTTTTTTCCCAAAAACTTTTTATTGGAAATGTTTTATAGCAGAAAGTAAAACATTTTATTTTTTTTTAATGTTGTCCTTTTTTTGTTTACAGCGCAAAAAAAAAAAAAAAAAAACACAGAGGTGATCAAATACCACCAAATGAAAGCAGTGCACAAATGTGTGTGGCCGCTCAAATTACAACAATGCAACAAAATAAATCCCGGCCTAAGGATGACTTCAAACTTGTGTATGTAGCCCAAAACAATGAAAATGGTAACGCTCAAATGCTCCCCAAACCTGTGTCAGTCTGATCAGCTTGTGAATAGACAAGACAGATGCAAGGTGCAAGACGGACAGGATTGGCTTGTCAGACTCTATTAGATTTCAACAAAATGGTGACCGTTTGCACACAGACACCATGAGATGGGTAAAAGATGGCTTCAGCTCCTGTTCTTCAAACCTGTTATACTCACCTGCTTTGTGCAGTGGTTTTGCACAGGGCAGCCCAGATCCTCCTCTTCTCTTCTCGGGTCCCTCTTCTGTGATCCTGGCCCCTCCCTCCCACAAAAACATAAATTGGCATCACATCACACAAAAACATATATGGCACCACATCACACAAACGTTTCCACAACATAAAACACAACAGTGTGAATGGGCCCTTACAGAAAAACTCCAGGTATGGATATTTTTACATAGTTACAGGTCCAAGGTCCAGCTTGGATCAATGCAATTATGCATGTTCTACATCGCTACTACAGTGATCTCCACCAGCTTCCAGGTCTGATAAATGAGGTGGAGAACATGATGTCAACATCCTACCTCTCCACCTCATCCAATCAGAGAACACTTTGCAGTCCTTGAGAGCTGAATGGTGCCTGTGCCGTGCAAGTAACCTCCTGTGTTCATAGTGCAGCAGGGCAGCCACTCGGCATGGAACCCAGAAGCAAGTGGAGATAACTGGAATAGTCATACCTACTACAGTGATTTCCAGCTTTCACAGTGATCCCACAGGCAGGGCTGGTGCTACCACTAGGCAAACTAGGCAGGCGCCTAGGGCGCACTGCTGACTAGGGTGCCCGGTCACTGGTGTTCCTACTCCCTTCTCTCTGCAGCAAGCAACTAAGTCTCAGCATCAGCAGGCACTCGCCGCTCCGTTCGCACATAGTGTCAGAGGCGCATCGGCGGCGGAGGACTGTGCCTGTGTCCCGACTCCCGAATGAATGGAAGCAAGCAAACATTCATGGATGGGCACTGGTAGGCTGCATTGATGGGCGCTGGTAGGCTGCATTGATGGGGACTGGTAGACTGCATTGATGGGGACTGGTAAACTGCATTGATGGGCACTGGTAGGCGGCATTTGATGGGCACTTCATTAAAAAGTTGGGGTACCACAGGTGTGGTATATACATAGTTACATAGGTTCAAGCTGCACCAATGTAAAAATATACCATGCCTGGAATTCCTCTTTAGGGTTTATATCTACTTTAAAAGTCAGCTTTTAAAACTTGACAGCTGAAAGCATTATGGTGATATAGAAAGATACAGACGGGTTTGCTTTCAAAATTCATCTACGTAGGTGTTATTTTCAAAGCATGGTTGTCAGTTCACAAGCTTGTCTTCCAACGTTATATTACACATAATTTATTTTTGATTAGCGCCTTTTATAGGTAACAAATGGTGCACAGTCTCAGGAGCCGCTTGTGAAGGTGAGAGGATTAACATGATAGATTGCCGTAGAGCCGAGTATTTAATGGATGGGGACGATCATATCTGACAGCACATTTATAACACATGGCTTTTATACAGTTTGTATTCTAACTCTACTTACCCAGCTGATGCAAACTGCTTTTATTTCTCCCCAAAAAATGAATTTATTTATTTTTTTAAACCTAGGCATACCTATAATATTAACCTCTATGACAGGGGTGCCCAACCTTTTGAAGAGTGAGGGCCACTTAAACGACTTAGTAACCAGTGGCGGGCCAGAATGAGCGGAGTGGGCGGATGACAGGTCTCTGTCCACTCTATGGGCCCTCTGATCAGATCAGATGGAAGGGGACGGATCCACTTCTGTTTTTTTTAGCAGATCGGATCTGAGGTAGGTGGGTGTAAATGGACACAAGTCTGTTTTCATCTGCCGCTCCATAGAGGTGAATAGAGGGTCCGATTTGGTTGGACCGATCGTGAAAAGGGGCCTAAGGCAGCTTTTACACTGATGGTTTGTGGTCTACCCATGCCGCAGGTGCAGCACAGTTCCCCTGTGGTTTTCCTGTGGGTTAGCTGCACTTTGTCATACAATTCTATTATATCCTGCAGGTTTGGTGCACTTTCTGAAAGCGCCCCAACCCGCAGGTAAAACCAGAAGTCTATGGCTTGGTGCAGGTAACCCGCAGGTGCACCTGCGAATCAGTTTGAAAGCAGCCCAGTAACCACTGCAGAACAGATATGCCCTTACATACACTGTGATTTTAGTGAGTTCCATTCAGTTATCGCCAGCTGCTGCTGTCCCAGGCAGAGCGCATTTGGTATCACTCTGCCTATGACAGGAGGCGGCGCTATACAGGAAGCTTTGGCTTATGCGGCTCGGCTCTGCAGGCACTTGCTTCCTCTACCGTTGGCTTCATTCACAACACTGATGCTCTGGGATGGCGGGTCGGCAACCTGCAATCTGGGCTTGCCAACTTGCGATCCCAGGGCAAGAGGTCGCGGGCCACATCAGAGGGCTCTGCGGGCCACATGTGGCCCCCCGGGCCACTGGTTGGGCACCCCTGCTCTATGATGTAAACAATTGGATCAACGTATGTTAAAGCTTTAATGTTTATAGGCATGATCTAAAATTATAAATATACATGGGGGCAGCCATATTTACTCCTTACATATGCAGGCTCTGCTCTCTGTTTTGTAGTGCAATGCAGCAGCTCTATCTCACAATGGAAACCCATCAGTCTTACTCATTAAAAACAATAATCTTAATTTAATAGTCGATAGGACTATTAGGAGAACCCTCTAGTAGTTAAAGTGATTCTAAAGGTAGTTTTATAAAATAAAAAACATGTCATACTTACCTGCTCTGGGCAATGGTTTTGCCCAGAGCAACCCTGAACCTCATTTTCTTGGGTCCACCACCAGCGTTCCCATCTCCTGCCCCAACCTGAGTTCCCCTATAGCAAGCTGCTTGCTATGGGAGCACTTGTGCAGGCTGGATCCTGAGCTGGGTTATGTGTATCCATTGATACACAGCGTGGCTCAGCCGCACCCTTTGTTCTCTCCTTAGAGGCTGTGATTGACAGCAGCAGGAGCTAATGGCTCCTGCTGCTGCCTCCATGGCCAGTGAGGGAGGGAGTAGAGAGAGCCGCTGCTCTTGAGCACAGCGCTGGGTCGAGATCGGGCTTAGTAAGTAAGTCATTAGTGGGGGGTTGCGTGGAAGCAGAACACAGAAGGTTTTTTTACCTTAATGCAGAGAATGAGTGGTTGTAAACCCCTTTGTCTTACTTTTATCTAGAATAAGGCTTACCTATAGGCAGTGGAAATATCTCCTACGTGCACCGTTTAGGAGATATTTCACTTGTAGTGCGCCAATGTCATCATCGGCGCATGCGCTGTGAAGACAGGTGAAGACTTTTAGTTGACAGGTACTCGCTCTCATTTCTTCAACCCTCAGCTGGGAGAGAATGACATGCACTCCATCCACTCTTTACAAAGCGAAACGTGTTGGAGTGTTTGTACCTTGGATGGAGTGATTTGTACTTTTGATTGATTAATAAATGATTCTGAGGCTTCTAATATGGTCAGTGGTTCCCCCTTCTTATTTGGAGCTGTTATAGATTATCCTTGTGGCTAAACCAGCTCATGTTAAAGATGATATAGCCTGGGGATTGGAGCCTGCAGCAGAATATTTTCCTTTGGTCAACTCAAAATATGTTCTCACTGGAAATACACAATACTTTACCTTTTAAAGTGATGATATTAAAAGCTATGCTTTAAAAAAAAAAAATAAACAACAACAAACATGTCATACTTACCTGCTCTGTGCAGTGGTTTTTGCACAGAACATCCTGGATCCTCCTCTTCTTGGGTACCCCTCTGGCTCCCCTGGCCCTTCCCTCCTGCTGAGTGCCCACAGAGAAAGCAGCTTGCTGTGGGGGCTCCCGAGCCACTGCTCTGTCTGTCCATTCAGACACAGAGCCAGGTTTGCCCCCCCCTCCTCTCGCTCCTCATTGGCTCACTGATTTTGACTGACAGCAGCAGGAGCCAATGGCGCCCACTGCTGCCTCAGCCAATGAGGAGGGCGAGTCTCCAGAGAGCCAAGGCTCTCGTACACATCGCTGGATCGAGATGGGGCTCAGGTAAGTATTAGGGGGCTGCTGTAAACAGAAGTTTTTTTTTTTATCTTAATGCATGGAATGCATTAAGATAAAAAACCTTCTGCCTTTAGAACCACTTGTGCAAACTACTTTTCTTATCTACACAGATTATATAGTGGTCCCTATAGACATAGGATGATAACAATATAATGCCCATGTTGTCCATGCATATACCACTAACCAAGGCTCTAGGGGAGCAATACTAATCAGAAGACTTATAAAACCTTGTCTGATTGCTATTGCCTCCACTTACAGTATGTGGCTGGTGTTCGAGGTGTCTACAGTGCCTGTCCCCTTCCATAGCCAGAACACAGTCACAGGACACGAAAATGTCTGGGGAAATACTTTTTTGGGCAGTAGGGTGGTTTGCAATCACAATTTTCCATCTCATGAAAACTCATTGCATTGCAAACAAAGCCGGTACACATGGTTGTAGATGCATCACTGTGCTATCGTTCACCAACAATCATGCATCTCTGCAATGTAATTGTGTAGTATTGGAGATTAAAGCCCAAGGCCCAAACTTTTAAATAACTTTTAAGGATTTAGCATTTGTTTACCACTGCAGTGGAGTAATCTAATCTTTACTTTCTTCTTATAGCCTAAAGTGGAATTCCAGGATAATATTAGAAACAAACCAATAGTGAAAGAAACAGGGATTTTAAAGGTGTTGAATCCTTCTCTTAGAATGAATATGCAGATTACACTTACATTCTTAAAAAAAAGTATATATTTTATTACAAATTTCCTAAAAAGTAGTGAATGGGGCTAAACATCCCCTAAAAGCATAAAAGTAGTTCAGCAAGCCATATTCGGTATTGCAACCACTGGTAAAGAGGCAACTCCCCTGATGAACATAGTCATACACCATGCTAATATAGAAATAACATCTCAACAAATTCAATATCATGTATTCCAGTGTAAAGAGGTAAGGGGGCGTCTCGTCCCGACGTGTTTCGCACTAGAGACTTCCTCAGGGGTTCGTGGGGTGCAGTCAAGTATGGTTGATAAGTACTGAAAAACAATCTCCATCAACAGAAACAATGATGATTCGTTAGACCATAGTTTGGAGCGCTAATGGCACAGAGCAATAGTGACGTGGAGGCGGTGCCAGGGCTCCAATCCCCAGGGAATCCCAGATGGTGCCCAAAGGGAGGAGTCACGGTAGGTCATCAGTCCCCGTTGAGTGTACTAGGGTCTGCAACCGTGAAGAGCCTCCAAAATGAGACCAGGACACCCTAAATTAAAAACAGATGCCTGACTATTCTTCAACTGAAGTGGGTCAGAATTCTGTGCCAAGAACGAGGTGTCCTCACAAAAAAAAACACATGCGGAAATCAGAGTTTTTGCTATGTGGAGATGTAATCGAGGCATGACAACTGAGTGTCTCCGTCCACTCCCTCCTATGTAATTGTATAAAGATGGCCATGCACTTTGATTGTACAATCCCTGTACAATTTCCTTTAGATTTACCAGAACTATGGAATAGAGGACACACCTGAACAATCCATTAAATTTGTATCCAATCAGACAGGCCCTTGTAATACATAGCTGATGGGAGATCTAAAGCAGATTGTACAATCAGATTGTATAGAAAGTGGCTGGAAGGTGGTATTGTGATGAGGGAGGTGTCGTCCAGAGTGGTGAAGACGCCCTATCACGCCCTCCTCTGTGATGCAACAAAGAGGAGAAGTCTTCTGGGAGATGACCTAACGGAAGTGAAAGCTGAGTGATGATCTACAGGAAGTGAAAGCTGAGTGACGATCTACAGGAAGTGATGGAATCTGAAAATCATTTTAAAAATACAAATAAACTAACAAAATTTTAAACCTGTGGATAAGGTAAGTGAGAGAAAAGCACATTGGGATGGCTGGGCCAGAAATTGCATTGAAAAACACTTCTATGCATTATGAAAACTGAAATTCTGCCCGAAAATCCATTAAGCTCCCAAAATAAAACCTAAAAACTGACTGGTTACCATGCACAGATTCTGTGTGCACCAGTTTTAGTACATCTCCTCCGCATGCCTCTTCTGCAATCAAGAGCCTGTCTGCTCACAGTTTTTAAAAAGGAGACTTTAGTTACTGTTTTCAGTAATATTGTTCAAAGTCAATGATAAAATTACTCAAACTCTAGGTCAGGTAATTTTACTATTGACTGCTTAAAGTATTAATTTAAAGCTGAAATCCAAGATGAGCAGATATTGTCTAAATACAAGACTCGTGTCTATTATACCTTGAATGTTGGTGGGCTTTGTGTGTTTCTTCCAGATCAATGCAGTAATCCAGTGTGGAACTTTCCCTCTGTGCAGGAACTTCCTGTAATGAAGACCACTCACTGCTGCTCTCCCTAATTGTGCAGGGTGACTGGTCTTGTCTCCGCCCCTTTCTGTAGTTTTCTGCAGGCAGCCTGTAGTAGGTGGGGCCTGCCGGGTCTTTATGCTCTGTGCATGAAATTTACAGCATAGTGGTGTCACTGCTAATTTTTCAAGGTTATAACTGGGTGGACTTATGTCATTTGTGGCCATTAAAGAATATATTCAATTTAAAGCTTTGATTGCTGTGGTTCAGCTTGAAATAAAATAAAATGTTATTTTTATTACAACCTCATAAGATGAAAAAGAAGGGTCCATTGTCTGCCAGTAGGATAACCCTGCTGTCTCCATCAAGCCTGCAGTTTTCTGTTTTAAATGATTTACTTGCTGCAGTGACTCTGCTAGATCTGTGATTCCATTCACATGTTCTGCTGGCTTCTGTGTCCACCTATGGGCACTACCTGCACTACTGTGGCTTTATATCCTTTTCCCTTCTATCACTTCCTGGCCCACCTCCCAGGCTGCTTTCCTATATATAGTATAGCTTTATAAAGTTGTGCTAAATAAATGAACATAAAAACTCCACAAGTGATGTGTTCTAATATTCCTGGCAAATATCACCACCATCAAATGTGATCCTGTGTGTCAACACCATCACAAGGCTGAAAGGCACGCTTACCAAATTATATGGACCTCTCATTACAAAAGGTCGCAAGCACTTGTGGCTCTATACCCAGGCATGGCCTTTATAACTTCAGAGGATCTTCCAAACTGACACATAAATCTACCTGAAAAGATTGTCATAGGAATCCCCCAAAGCATAAAAGGCTCCACATAGTGTAAAACCACAAAAATGTTATTATACATAAATATAAAAGTTGCACTTACAGTGAAGATGCAAGTAAAGCGCCTTAAATCATATGCATAGGCCGCCTCACCCTATGAGTTTCGTCATATGTTGAAGTCATTCAGGGGCACATGTGCTGCTGGCTTCTGTGTTCACCTATGGGCCTCACCTGCACTACTGTGGCTTTATATCCTTTTCCCTTTTATCACTTCCTGACCCACCTCCCAGGCTGCTTTCCTATATATAGACATGCTTAGTGCAGCCCAAGTTGCCTGATCAACTTCCTAGCTTCTCTGTGCTCCTGGTTTGCCTTGTATTACTTGTAGTCTGTGCATGGGTAGTACTACCCATGCACCAACCCCAGCTTCGTCTACCAGTTTTGGCTTCCTGCCACCCACCCTGACTTTGGCTTGTTTCCCGGATCCTCTTCTGTCTCCTGCATTCTGTACTCTGCATATGCAAGTGGTCCCCGCATTGTCAGCCGGGCGTGCTTGGGGGGTCCGCCCTGGTTCCAGTCTGCTGCAAGTCCATCCCCACCACCAGGGGCCCTGGTGAAGAAGCAGGCCGGGGCTTAGACTCCCTGAGGAACCCCAAGTTGGCTTTCTATAAGGGCTCACTACCATATAAACCTGACACATGCTCTACATAGCGGCATCAGGGTTTCCTTATTACTGGTGATCCCGCTAGTGAGGGACCCCAAAATACTGTTTGCTTTTTACTGCCTTTCCAATCATCTGAAATGAGCATCCCCAAAAGTTTTTCTGCTGTAGTTCTGGCTAACACTGTATATTGTACTCTATGAGATGATTCTTTTTCCCTTAGCACATTATTTAACATTTAGAAACATTGAACTGCAGTTTCCATCTTCTTTGATAAAGATTTCCAGCAATGTTTAATCATGTTTCATGCAACAAAAACTTCAGGGAATATTAACGCCATTGCATACCTTTGTATCATCAGCAAACAGGCAAACTTTACCCTCCAAGGCTTTATGATAGTCGTCCTTTAATGCAGAATAACTCAAAGGAAGCTACTAACACAGATCAGGCACTGATCATTGTCTGCAATAATGGTCCCACTGCTTCTCCTGATTAGAACAGGTTACCGTAAGGCATACAAATTCGGTAACTTCAAAAATAAAGTTTGTAAAAGCGGGCAGAGTCGTCCTTCGGGAGGAAGTTCCCTGATGTACTTTACATACAAAGGTTGGGATGTAGCAAAGGAAAAACAAATCCCAAATGTGATATTCAGGAATCTGGCACCATTTCCAGCCTGCTAATTGGTAAAATACCAGAACACATGTGCCAAATAACAACTAATAATTCACATGCAAATGGACCAGCGTATTACTTGAACAGATAAGGAGAATAGTTTGCTGTAATTTGAACATATGCCAGTAATTGCATTTGGCAGCAGAACAGCTATTTTGGGTACAAACAGCCATCAGCTTGCTGGGCCTTAAAGGGTCCCACGGCTTTGTAAATCCCTGTCTCATGCTTTCTGAAAAAGGGACAGATATAAGAAGCATGAAGCACTGAGAACATCTGCCCTTTCATAGTAGGGAGTTTTCTAGGATTTAGAGCAGGGGTCTCCAAACTTTCTAAACAAAGGGCCAGTCTACTGGTCTTCAGACTTTATGGGGGCCGAACTGTGGCCTGTGGGGATAGAAAATGTCCCGTATTCTGTGGGAGTAAAAAAAATGCCTCAGGCTTGGTGGTCAGTGGGAGTAATAAATAAATAAATTACAGCGCGTGGCCAGTAAGAGGAGGAATAGTGCCCCATAAATTGTATCAGGGGCAGGAATAGTGCCCCATCAATTGTATCAGTGACAGGAATAGTGCCCCATCAATTGTATCAGTGGCAGGAATAGTGCCCCATCAATTGTATCAGTGGCAGGAATAGTGCCCCATCAATTGTATCAGTGACAGGAATAGTGCCCCATCAATTGTCAGTGGCAGGAATAGTGCCCCATCAATTGTATCAGTGGCAGGAATAGTGCCCCATTAATTATATCAGTGACAGGAATAGTGCCCCATCAATTGTATCAGTGGCAGGAATAGTGCCCCATCAATTGTATCAGTGACAGGAATAAGTGCCCCATCATTGGTGTCAGTAGGATGAATAGTGTCCCATTGTTGGTATCAGCGGGAGGAATAATGCATCATCATTGGTGTCAGTGGAAGTAAAAGTGCCCCATCATTGGTATCAGTGGGAGCAATAGTGCACCATCATTGGTGTCAGTTGGAGCATTAGTACCCCATCATTGCTGTCAGTAAAATGAATAGTGCCCCATTGTTGTTGGTGTCAGTGGGAGGAATAAGGGCCCCTGGGCTGCAGTTTGGAGACCACTGATCTAAAGGAAGGGAACCATGGTGCCTCAATGATTGGCGAGCATGGTGAAAGGTGAGGGTTTATAAAGCAGGTGCTTTATTGGGACACAACTTTTCACATTCCAGCATCAGCTTCTGTTGTGAGCCTAGGCATTAAATCACATGACATCTCAGAACTGTACTGGAAGAATTACTTCTGCTAGATGCTCTGCCTAGCATGTGTCATTGACCATGTGTCCACTCTGATCAATGTCTGAATGGTCAATTATCTGTACTTAAGGCCAACAGCCCAGGGGCGGACTGACCATTCGGCCACTCGGGCACTGCCAGGGGGCCCCATCAGGGTTGCCAGCCTCAGTAAAACCAGGGACAGTATGTAAAAATCAGTGTTTTTTTTTTTTTTACATCTGTCTCTGAAATGTCCCTTACCGACATCCTTTTGGTCTAAAAATCCAGAGATTATAACTGCCCCACCTCTCCAGTACCTTCTCAGCCAATAGAAACATGTCTGTGTATACTGTGTGATTGTATACTGTGTGATTGTATACTGTGTGTGTGTTTGTGTATACTGTGTGACCCTATGATCTCTGATTGCCTGGGGGCCCCATAATCTCCTATTGCCTGGGGCCCCATGAGTTGTCAGTCCGCCCCTGCAACAGCCCATCATTATTATTATTAAATGCATTTGGCCCTGCAGCCCAGTCGCCCCCTATACGAGGCTCTTTTATGTTGTCCATGTTGTTGAGAGGGCGGTCAGCCATCCATATATGATCCGATAAAGAGAACCACAGACAACATTTGAGCAGCTACTTCGTAAAGTCCCAAAAAGAGGATGGTTCTATATACGTGATAACAATAGTGCTCTGAGATAAGACAGTTTCAGAAAACCTACACATTTTCTATAACAGATAAGGGGTATAAACACTGGGATCTATTTATAAAAAATTGCCTCAAGCATTTGCACAGCAGTAACAAATAATCGCTTTAATGTGTCTAATATATTTATATCCTATGATTGTCAGCTCCATCTAGTGACCATATTGCGGGTACTTCAGGAAAATACAGCATTATGACCACTAGATGAAGCTGCAGATCATACCGCGTTTCCCCGAAAATAAGCCCTACCCCGAAAATAAGACCTAGTGTGATTATCAGGGAGGGCTGCAATATAAGCCCAACCCCCAAAAAATAAGCCCTAGTAAAGTTAATTTTAAAAAATGTAATCTGCTTTGTAAAACATCCACACTGGCATAGGGTGCAGTGTGTCGTCCCCCCCCCCCCCCCCAACTATCATGCAAAATACCCAATCCACAGCCACTGCTGACCCACCGGAGATCTTCTCCTCTCCTCCTGGCTGACATCTGTGGCTCCTCCCTCTTCAGTGCTCGGAGCTGGCTGACGTCAGCCGGGATCTCGGAGTGGAGAAGAAGAGTTCAGGCAGGTCACATGAGCACCCAGGGGTGCTGTAAAAAAGGTAATTCTCATAAAACAGCCACAAAGGGAGACACACTGCACCCTACACCAGCACAATCCTCCCACAAAACGGACTACATCATTTTAAAAGTACTTTAACCAAGATGTTTTTTGGGGATTAAAATGTTGTCAAAATACTGATACTAAAGCCCCATACACACGGTCGGAAAATCCGACCACCAAATCCATCGGATTTGGTCCGACGGATTTAGTCCGACACTGGTGTTGCATACACACGGTCGGACAATGTTGTCGGAAAATCCGATCATTCTGAACGTGGTGACGTTTGTTGCCTACGACGGGACTACGTAGAGGCTAGTAGCCAATAGCTTTGGTCTTGTAATGTGATCTGAGCATGCGTAGCACTTTGTCCGTCGGAATTCGCTACACACGATCGGATTTGGTGTGATCGGACTTTGTTGTCAAAAAATCTATCCAGCAGGAGATAGGACTTTGTCCGTCGGACAATCCGATGGAAACTGTCCGATGGTACCTACACACGGTCGGAATTTCCGACAACATTGTCCGATAGGACAGAATCCATCGGAAAATCCGACCGTGTGTATGCGGCTTTATAAGGCATCACCTGAAAATAAGCCCTAGGGTCTTTTTTGTAGCCAAAATTAATATAAGACCCGGTCTTATTTTCGGGGAAACACCGTAGGTCATAAACATATAGCACCCACTGCGGCGATTATTTGTGATGTCTGTGGAAATGTTGGAGGCATGTGAATTTTTTTTTTATAAATAGAAGCCTAACCTACAGCACAACAACTACAGGCAAAACTTTTTTTTTAGTTTTGAATATAGCATTGATGGGTGGACTCTCTGTCAGGACAAGTGATGGAAATTTTTCCAATGGGAACAAAGACCAATACAATATCACATTTTAATACAGTGGGGCAGGGTTCGAACTTTACAACTACACTCATTGCTTGAATATGTAAATCTCCCCAATTGGATCACAGGCAAAAATGAAAACCTGAAATGAAGAGAAAACCAGCATACCTACAGATTCTGGATTTACTGAAGTGGCATCAAAATTCATCAAATCATACTGCACAGACATCCATACAGTAGCCCTTGTGAAGGGTTGGTGCACGGCTTTATGGTGGTACCATGCAGAACCCAACGAGGAAGAGAAAACCAGCACACCAAGGAAATCTTGCTTCAGAATCTACCTGGTGTGATGGTTTTCTCTTCGTTGTTGGATTCTGCATGGTACCACCATAAAGTCATGCATCAATCAGCCCTTCACAGGGGTTACCTATGGATGTATATTCGGTATGGTTTGATTCAGACATGTGCAATTTGTTTTTTTTTTTTTTCGTTTTTCGTTAAAATTCGTTATATTCGTTCATTCGTTATCGTACGAATGAACGAACGATTCGCTAAAAATTTTAACGAATGTTCGAATCGAACGAATCCGAAAAACAACGAAAATCCGAAAAAAACAAATTAGAAACAACGAATCTACGAAAGAAGAAAATCCGCAAAACGAAAACAGGAACAACGAAAATCAAAATGAATGAAAAAATTCGTACATTCGTAACTTTTTTTTTTGTTGAATTGGTTATTTTCCGTGTCCCTTACAATGGCGCTGCTTAACGTGCTTTGAATGGATTGAACGAAAAAATTCGTACATTCGTAACTTTTTTTTTTTTTTCGATTTGTAATTTTCCGTGTCTCTTACAATGGCGCTGCTTAACGTGCTTCGAATGGATTGAACGAAAAAATTCGTACATCCGTAACTAATTTTTTTTTTTTTCGATTTGTTATTTTCCGTGTCCCTTACAATGGCGCTGCTTAACGTGCTTCGAATGGATTGAACGAAAAAATTCGTACATTCGTAACTTTTTAATTTTTTTTTTCGATTTGTAATTTTCCGTGTCTCTTACAATGGCGCTGCTTAACGTGCTTCGAATGGATTGAACGAAAAAATTCGTACATTCGTAACTTTTTTTTTTTTTTTTTTTTTTCGATTTGTAATTTTCCGTGTCTCTTACAATGGCGCTGCTTAACGTGCTTCGAATGGATTGAACGAAAAAATTCGTACATTCGTAACTTTATTTTCGCGATTCGTAATTTTTCGTGTCTCTTACAATGGCGCTGCTTAACGTGCTTTGAATGGATTGAACAAAAAAATTCGTACATTCGTAATTTTTTTTTTTTTTTTCGATTCGTAATTTTCCGTGTCTCTTACAATGGCGCTGCTTAACGTGCTTCGAATGGATTGAACGAAAAAATTCGTAACTTTTTTTTTTCGATTCGGAATTTTCCTTGTCTCTTAAAATGTAATAATAGCATACACATTACATAAAATTATGAATTATGCTCCGATTACGAATCTACGAAAACAATGTTACGAAAGTACGAATAAATCAATCTAACGAAAGTACGAATGTAACTAAATCTACGAAAATACGAATACGAAAATTAAACTAACGGAAAAACGAATCAACGAAAAAATAACTCTTACGAAAATACGAATCGTTACGAATACGAACACCGACGACTTACAAATTTACGAATCGTTACGAATACGAACGACGACTTACGAATTTATGAATACGAACAATGCCGACTTACGAATTCACGAATCGTTACGAATCAACGGAAACAAAAGAAACGGAACAAAAATAAACAAATTTTTTCTATTGTGCACATGTCTAGTTTGATTAATTTTTATGGGACTTTTTCTCTTCATCTCTGGTATGGTACCACCATAAAGCCATGTACCCACCCGTCACAAGGGTGACTTATTAATGTATGTGGTATGTTTTGATGAATTCTTATTCTTATTATAAATAAGAACCTAACAGAAAGTTTTACTGCCATCACATCCAAGATGGCGATGCCCAGCAGCAGTCTCGAGGTTTGGATGCCTTCACATTGATGGCTTTCACTTGCAAATAACATGCAAATGACTGGTCTGGTGACAGGCTCTATTTAACTAGGAGGTAGATCCCTTCTTCTGAAGGACGGGGTTTGTGAAATTAGAGAATCAAAATAACTGGCAGAAGTTGAATGTGTATGTGGTACATCTGAAGAAACAGATGCTCGGTGCAGGAAGCCAGCATCTACTCTTTCAGAATGACATTTGCAATTAATCAACATATGCTTCTACTTACAAAACACAAACAGGGAGTGGGCCTTATTTTATCATGCAGAATATTTGGGTGCACGTGACTATTCATTTTGAATAACACAGACTTTACTTTCCTAATGACAGTGTACAGTACGTATGGGGTCTCTGAGAAGGAGGGTACGTCGTATATTCAGAAAGCAAATATTTGGAGTTTACCTGTAAGTGACCAAACTAAACTAAGGACGCCTTGTAAAGGACGATACTGTATACTTACCTTTCCAGGTCTTCACACTTTGCCACTTTTGGGTATGTTAAATACTTGCAAGATACTGCATAGACACAGCATGATACTACGTATTCCTGTGTAATGGAGAAGGCTTCCCACCCATCACTCTCATGAAGACATTCTGCCTATTTATGACAACCATGTAAGGATTGACCAGCAGAAAAATGGTTGAATGGGTAGAAAGCATAGATATACTGTATGTGTGTTAATTTACCTGTAAATGATTTTTAAATCTTGTTTTGGCCAGTCTATTAGTCCACCCCTCCCTGTCAGATCACACAACTAGGTAGGTATCTGACCTCCATTTTCTCCACTCCTATTAGGCAGTAAGTTTTGGCCGCTGACGAGCTCCTTGTTTCCCGATTGGGCAGTAAAGGAGCACCAACCTACCCACTTTGACTTATCCACCTGTTATCAAGCTTCGAGTATTAAACTGATGGCACTGGCGATATCAGTAGAACTTTACTAGGCTTTAGCAATGTGAGCCAGTCAACACGGCCAAATGTCGGGCAACATTGGCCGGTGTTCTGTCACGAAAAGTCCGCCTATCAAATTTAGTCCGCCCCGTGCTGCGCAGGCGCATCGCTTGCGCAGTACGGAGCAAAAGGAGATTCGTAAAATCTCCGAAGACTCACAGCGCCTGCGCCGTGAGTCCAGATGGACATAGTGGACATAGGGCTGCAAATAGAGGGTATATGACAGGACACCGGCTCAATAAAAAACGGCCTCATTCGGCCCGTGTGCATTGCAGCCAGTCTGACAGAAAGAAGCCAGCTGGCTTCTGTCGGAGGAGCATGCTGGAAAACTAGCAGCCGACCGGCTCCCAATCAGCGCTGACGGGCGTGTTCTGGCAGGGGGGGTAGTCCCCCTGTCAGAACACAAAAGAACAGCAGGGGAGATCGCTGCACTAACGTCAGATCGTTAGTACAGCAACTATGATCGCAGCTGTCATTTTTTTTTTTTTTTTAGTTTAACCCGCTGGGTAAAACGAAAAAAAAAAAAAACTAGTGGTGTGTACCAGGCTTTACTCTCCCTCTCCCAGTCTAAAGGGTCTAGGTATAAAATGTTTGCTGCATTGATGGCTTAAGAATTCTGATGGGCCCCACAAATGTCTGCCCGATTGTCTGTAATACGATTATCTCCCCTGACCATCAGTTCCATTTAGAGGCCATAATGCGTTCTGAAATACCTTAAAAAAATACTGCATTATGGCCACTAGATGGAGCTGACGATCATAGGAGATAATTGTATTACAAACAACATCTCGTTTTTTTTTGTTAAAAATAACAAACATGTTATACTTACCTGCCCTGTGTAATGGTTTTGCAAAGAGCAACCCAGGTCCTCCTCTTTTCAGGTCACTCGACAGCGCCCCTGGCCCCTCCCTCCTGTTGATTGCCCCCACAGCAAGCAGCTTGCTATGGGGGCACCCGAGTCAAGCCACAGCTCGCTGTGTCCATTCAGACATGGACGAGTGGCCTAGCCCCACCCCCTTTCGCTCCTCATTGGCTGACTGACTTTGATTGACAACAGCGGGAGCCAATTGCGCCGCGCTGTTGTCTCAGCTGCATCTAGAGGGACCACAGGAAAAATGGGGAAGTGGGCGTGCAGGGGAAGTTGCTGATGCTGATCCATATACATCCACACCTGAAAAGTTTTTTATGGACTATCTCGGTACTTGGTAATAGATAACAAGTGATTGAATAATACAAATAAGTTTAATACAGACAAAAAATATATACAAACAATGTGTTATAAAATTGTATACACCACAATTAGCACGCTACTGACGGGTTCCCCCGTAGAGTTTCTGTTGAAGAGGGGTATACCCAAAAAAGAGGGACCACAGGTAAGTATTAGGGGGGCTGAAGGGGTCATAGGGGGGCATAGAATGCATTAAGATAAAAAAAAACCTTCTGCCTTTACAACCAGTTTAAGACATTCACAAGAACATTTTATACATAAGCCCTATAAGTGTGCTGTGCAAAGTACCGTATTACAGCAAGCTATAAAGCTTCAAAAAACAGTTCAGAATTGTCCGATGTGTCCACCATAATGTCGCAGTAATGATAAAAATTGCAGATCGCCGCCATTACTAGTAAAAAAATAATAATAATAAAAATGCTATAAATCTATATCCGACCGCGCAATTGGCAGTTAAATCGACGCAGTGCCGAATTGCAAAAAGTACTCTGGTCATTCAGCAGCCAAATCTTCAGGGGCTGAAGTGGTTAAAATTGACAGGACTAATCTGTGTAGCACATGAGGACATACTGTAGCCAGTCTGTGGAAGCCAGAATTATCGTTGGTTGGTAGGGGATCAAATACTTATTTTACTCACTGAACTGCAACTCCATTTATGTGAATCGTGTTTTTTTCTGGATTTTTGGTTGATATTCTGACTCTATCATTAAAAAATACACCTATGATAAAAATTGTAGACCCTTCATTTCTTTGTAAGTGGGCAAACGTACAAAATCTGCAGGGGATCAAATAATTATTTTCTCCAATATTATATTATTGTTAAATATAGTTGTGATACTATAAAAAGCCATAATATTATACAGGGTTGATATAGAAACGCTTGTCGTAACAATATATAATATAAAAGGAGACAGTACAATTCCAATACAATTCAAGTCAAGAGGGTTAGAAGGGCCCTGCTTGTGTGAGCTTACAATCTGTGTAATACATGCACAATTACCCCATGTTATATCTTTTATAAAAATGTTGTAAGTACAGAAAATACCTATTGATCCTGCTGACCAGTATGTATAACTTCCTATAGTGAGCTGACAATGCTCCCTCTACTGCACTGAAATCCTGAGCAGTGTTTTCAGCTCTGCCCAGTTCTCCTTTCCAGACTACAGAACACCTCCCCTTCACCTCATCTTCATTATCTAAGGGGGGAGGAGTGTTCTGTAATCCAGCAGGGGAGAAACAGCCCAGGTAACAATACTAATTTTAGTGCAGCAAAGGCACAGGGTTGTCTGCTCATTACAGAGTTAAAGCGGAGCTCCACCCTAAAGTGGAACTTCCGCTTATCGGATTCCTCCCCCCCTCCGGTGCCACAATTGGCACCTTTCAGGGGGGAGGGGGGTTCAGATACCTGTATAATACAGGTATCTGCACCCACTTCCGGGACGCATTATCCGAGAGGCCCCGCCTCTATCCAAGAATGCCCCGTTGTGTCTTGGGAAACACAGTTCCCAGGACACAGCGGGGACCAATACAGACGTGCAGCGCATGCGCAGTAGGGAACCGGGCAGTGAAGACTTTGCGTCTTCACTTCCTGATTCCCTGACAGAGGATGGCAGCGGGGCAGCGAGAGACGAGCGCTCGCTCGTCATCTTCTGCCAACACCGCTGGAACCTGGAACAGGTAAGTGTCCATTTATTAAAAGTCAGCAGCTGCACTATTTGTAGCTGCTGACTTTTAAAAAAAAAAATTTCAGGTGGAGCTCCGCTTTAAGAGTTCACTTGATTTCTGGCAGTTCAGCAGGTATTTTTCTCTAAATGCAATATTTTTAATCTTGGAGACTCATTCTTATTTTTGACATTTAAATTAAACCTGACATACTTTATTATTCTCTTAGCTGGTCCTTGAATGCCCCCTATAGTCACCTCTAGCACATGGTTTTCCAGATAGACACCTGTGACCTTTTAGTGAGTTGATTGATATTTCAAGAGACCTAGGTAAGTAGCATTGCCCTGGTGATAGACATGCACATGTTTATATTGAAGCTGTTATGTATTTAAAATAAAGAATTATGTATGTGATATATGATCTTAAATTAACTGTCGATGTAATCATTATATGTATATGTACCTCTCATTGGACAGCATCCCCTGAAGAACCCCAATATATGGGTGAAACATGTTGGGAACTCCATTTTATAGTGCTGTATCCATAAAATCTTGTTGATCTGTACTTGCCAATTGTTATGTTTTAACTATTTTTTATTTTTGTTCTATAAAATAAAAAAATTCTTATACATTATAGTTGATGCTATTTCTAATTACTTTGGGCCTAAAAAATCCCAATCCCTCCTCTTACTTCTAAATATTTTTAAAGTGCGTAAACATGTGGGAATGTGCATGTTTAGCAAAAAATGTGCTAAATAGTTTTTTTTTTTTTTTACAAACATAAACTCGGTAATCCTGGGAAGCGTTCCGCACAAGTTATTACAGAAAGTGATGATGACTGCTTTATAATCTCATATTGAAATGTGAAAAAATTCTAAATAAAACTCATGTCTTTCAACTATGTGCTCCGACCAATAGACACTCTTGCGGTGCCGTGAGTCTTTGTATCGCTATTCTGTATCGCAATTTTCCTTTCATTTCCAAAAATATACAAAACTACACAGAAACCACAGCAGTGTCTTTGAAAAGCGGAGTACAAAAGAATATTTTACTTATTCATCATATGTCCTCATCTGCAGCCTCTCATTTGCAAATTTTAATGAAAATTAACTAACATGGCATAGTAATCACCTTCCCCAAAATAATATCATTTTCTCCTTCTCCCGTGTTTTATGCCGAATACGGAAAAATAAATCAATAAGTAAAAAAACAGTAAACATTTTATGACGCTTTGCGGCAGCTTCTTCGCATTTCTGGTGTTATGCAATTGGAACAAGCGCTAATCATGGTTCCGTATTTACAGCAATGAAATGCCATACAATACGCGGTAGATTTTATTTCTTCCTTTTTTCAGCAATTGTGTGAAATTTTACAACAAAAGGATGGTACAGGCCACAGCTGTGAAGACAGTATTTACAAATCAATGTGCAAATTGGAGACGATGACGGCAATCGTTATGGAAATGAAACATCTTTATACGATGTTCTATATTGTGAAATTATGTCCTTGTGCATTATGGAGTGTAAAAGAAATGGATGATATCATTCCTTCTGGGGTAGTTTATGGAACTGAACATATGTTACATGGTCTGTTCTGTATCTATAGCTGTATATAGAATAATTAAAGAGACCCTGTCAGTTCCCAAAGTCTCTTACAATAGAAGAAGTAATATACTCACTGTTCCAGCTCTGCAGCCCCCATAGGACTATTTGATATTCAACAGTTCCACAAGGTGCAAGTAATGCGGCGTACACACGGTCGGAATTTCCGATGGAAACAGTCCGATGGGAGCTTTTCATCGGATTTCCCGACCGTGTGTATGCCCAACGGTCTTTTTCTGTCGGAATTTCCGACGGACTTTGAATTGAGAACCTGTTCTCAATTTTTCCGAAGGAAAACCTTTCTATCGGATTTTCCGATCGTGTGTATGCAATTCCGACACGCAAAATTCCGACGCATGCTCGGAAACAATTTGACGCATGCTCAGAAGCATTAAACTTCCCTTTTATAGTGCTGTCGAATGTGTTTTATGCCGCTGTGTTATTGACCGTCGGAATTTGGTGTGATCGTGTGTAGGCAACACAGCTTGAGCGGAGTTCCGTCGGAATTCCGTCAGAGTTTTTTCCGACGAGAATTCTGATCGTGTGTACGTGGCATTAGAATGCTTCCCATGTCTTTAAAGAGACTCTGTCAGTCTCTAAAAAATCCAGCATAAGGGCTCTTGCAATAGAAGACAGGGGGGACTTACTAAAGCTGGAGTACACAGAATCTAGTGCACCTGTGCATAGTAACCAATCAGCTTCTAAATTCAGCTTGTTCAATTAGGATTTGGCAATAAGACCTAGAAGCTGATTGGTTACTATACACAACTGCGCCAGATTCTGTGTGCATCAATTTTAGTAAATCACCCCCATAGTATACTAACTTATCTGGCAGCCCAGGTCTCCTATTTTTCCTATGTTCTAGCCCTGCAGCCTCCATAAGACTCTTTGGTATTCAACATTTCCAGTAGTGTTGGATGCCAACCCCCGCCTCGAGATGTGGTTTTATTCTCTGACCCCAACATCACTACAAGACTGAGCAGTGACCTAGAGGGTCAAAGGAAGGATCCACATCTAGTGGTGGGGGGGACAGGCATCCAACACTACCGGAAATGTTGAATACTGAAGAGTCCTTTGAGGCTTCAGCGCTGGACCATAGCAAAAGTAAAAAGATATGGGTTTACCAGAGAGTTGAGTATACTACTTTTCTTTTGCAATAGAAGAAGTAAAATACTCACTAATCCAACCTCTGTAAAACTCTGTAACACTACTAGAAGTATTGGATGTCTGTGCCCCCCCCCCCCCCCCCCACCTGCAACAAGATGTTTCATCCTTCGACACCTACATCACTACAGAACATATAGCAGTGATTGGGGAACCTTGGCACCCCAGATGTTTTGGAACTACATTTACCATGATGCTAATGCACTCTGCAGTGTAGTTGAGCATCATGGGAAATGTAGTTCCAAAACATCTGGAGTGCCAAGGTTCGCCATCACTGACATAGAGGGTCAGAGTAAGGATTGAAATCTAGTGGTGGTAGGGAGGAAGTCATCCAATACTACCCAAAGTGTTGAATACCGAAGTGTCTTCCAAAGGCTGCAGTGCTGGAACATTTTATGCAGGATTTTTTAGAGACTCTTTAAAGCAGGGGTCTCAAACTGGTGGCCCTCCAGCTGTTGCAAAACTACAAGTCCCATCATGCCTCAGCCTGTGGGAGTCATGCTTGTAACTGTCAGCCTTGCAATGCTTCATGGGACTTGTAGTTTCACAACAGCTGGAGGGCCGTCAGTTTGACACCCCTGCTTTAAAGGCACAGTAAACATTCCTACCTGCACTTTCTGTTTTTCACCTGAATCGTGTCCCCCCGCGCAGCCTATAGTACAGTAAATCTTCACAGTTTCTGCTTTTGATCATACATGAGGCATGTGGCATGGCACTGCACAGGTTATGGTATGACCTCTGTCTGTAGTCTGAGAACTAACATTTTCTATGAAAAAAAAAATACATATCCCACAACCCCTAGGTCTCACAGTCTGGTGCTCTGTAGGTGAGAGCTACACAATAATTTGATCTGACAAAGACACAAGCAAAAAGAGCATTCACAAACACACAGAGCTCATAAACACGGCCAGATGATGTGACACTCCCACATTTGTGATAGCAAGGCATGCACTGGACACTGTATGGGCCAAAACAAGAAATTGTACTGTCCCCTTGGTGCATAGGGACAAGCTAGCTGAAGCAATACATGGTTATTTCAGGCAATAAGTGTAGCCGGCCATTGAGACTGGATAGGTATAAACCAATAAAATCAGAAAGTTCATGCTATTTACCTTAAATCCGTATTAAACTTAAAAATAAAAAAACACTGAAAGGCAGGGTTTTAATGACAGAAGATACCTTCATGGTCTCCCCTCTGCCATCAATGCTTTATACTGCCTGTCAGCAGTAATGTACACTGAGCTGAAGGTACAGTTCCAGCACATATGTTGCAATGCTCGTCTCCAGTGCAGGGGGCAACCATCTTGACCGGGTCTGAAATGAACCTGGAGAAAAGTGATTGCCTGATGCAACAATGTAGGAATGGGATGCCTGCAGGCTACTGAAAGTCTTAAAACTAGCAGGGGATCAGAGAGACTGGGCTGCTAGCTGAATTATTATTATTATACAGGATTTATATGGCGCCAACAGTTTGCGCAGAGCATTACAACGTTAGGACAAACAGTACAGTTCAATACAGGAGGAATCAGAGGGCCCTGCTTGTTAGAGCTTATAATCTAGAATGGAACCCTGCCATAACTGACCACAAACGGGTGACAGTAAAGAGGCTGCTCATAGCGCAGGACCTTGTCTCAGAGACTGGGAACTTTCTTCCTGGGAGGATATAAGGTGTGATTTGGAAGCCTGGTGTGATCAGACTGTACTAGAGAGCACAGAGCACCCCAACCACTTGTAAGGAAGGAAAAAAGGGACTGTCTCAGCAGGATTGAAAGAGAGCTATCACAGCAACCTCTATCTCTGTCTGACTTGAACTTGACTTCTACTGAATCAAAGCATGTATCTGGAAAAGAGAGCCCTGGGTTTGGTAAGAGACTAAAGCCAGCCAGAGATGGATTGTATCCTGGCCGCTTCAGCAGGCACCGGCCAAGATTCAATCCATCTTTGGGCAGGCTTGTTGTACTGAAGTTGATCCATCAATTGACTTCAGTACAACCAGCCTGTCAGATTTTTTCATGCAGTCACTGTCGGCAGTTATAGCTTCCAGCAGTGATCATTGTGTTCTGCTGGCTCCCCATCAGCACAACACAATAGCACTGCAGGTGGTATTATCCCATCAACAACAACTGTGTTGATGGCGAAATCAAACAATTTTCTATGGGCTGCTAAAGACTGCAGAAGCACTTTTCTCAGAAGTCAAATGGATCATCTCATCCAGTAAAGGGGTTGGGATGGACGTGCAGACGTAGGACGTAGGCACGGAGGGAGGGGTCAGCCCGCAGGTGGAGGGTTGAGACGCGATGCGGAGGAGCGTGCAGGTTCGACACGGAGCGTGAGAGGCTCCAGGTGAAGGGGTGTGCGCGCCGGCGGGAAGACCGAGATCGCTTCAGCGCCGTACGCCGGCTAAACACATCTCAGCCGGGGAGACCGGGCTGAATAGCTAAACCTACAGCGATCCAGCACGGCGCAGTACCCTGAGGCGGACCTTTACGGCGTTCCCCCGGAGCTCCCCCGAGTCCTCCCCCCTCCTCGCCCGTCACCCCTCCGGCTCCATTGCTAGCTCTCACTAAACAAGTCCACACTAAACAAGTCCGTCGGAAGTAAGGTGAGCCCAAAGCCCAGCACAGGCGGAAAAGGCCAAGAGGACGTGAAACTTAAACTGTGAGTATACTACAGGCACTTTGGTCGGAAGTACCACTCAACAACCGGAGGTAAGCCATGGCTGCTTATAACAATACTTTAAAGGAAGAAGATAAATGGTTGGTAATGCCTTGGTAATGCCTGGAAAAGTTCAATAGAAGGACTAGTAAAGCTCATATATATTCCTGGCCGGTTGTTGGGGGGGGGGGGGGGGGGGGAAGGGGGCCCTCTCACATAACAGCTCTAATGTATCACACTTACAGGTTTATACAGTGAAGCATTCCCTATGGTCAAAGTGCCCTGTGTTGGATCCCTTCTGGACTTTGGTGCCACTATTTTCCTCTCTTTTAGGCTTGCTGTATTGGCTCCCGACTAGAGGAGCGTGAGTTGACCACCCCCCCCCCCCCTCCTCCCCTAAACCCCCCGAGAGCCAAGGCAGCATTCTGGGGGAAGAGGATAAAGCGCTATATGCTTCCTGTCGGTTGATAGGGGAAAAAAAAAAAAAAAAAAAAAAAACCCTCCCCCCACAACATTTACATGGTTTGACACTGGCATGTTCACACAGTATAACACCCTCCATGGTCAATAAGTGCCATGCCTTGGATTTCTCCTGGACTTTTGTCTTATTATTTTTTTCTTTTTTTTTTTTTTTCTTTTTGCTGTTAGTTGTGGCTTTGTCCTGAGGTGCGGGAATAGACCCCCTCCCCCCACCTTTCCCCCCAATACCTCTTGAGAGCCACCAGAAAATCACTGGTGGGGGTAAGGGGAGTATAAAAGCAAGCTGGCTGGGGGACATATATGTCCCGGAAGTGATAACATCGCATAAAGACTGTGAAAATGCCATAGTTTTATGGCCAAGAACAGGAGAGAGAGTGGGAGAGGGAAGGAGATTTACCCTCCTCCCGAAGAGGAGTTTATAGGATTACAGATACATTTGATCCTCCCCACAGGAAACAGCACACAGGGTACAGGCATTTAAAACTTGGAATCGAAAAAGGCATGAGTGGATCTCCCACTGCCCCACCACTTCATACCCTGATAGAGTCCGAGGGAATAAGCTCATCAGGAGAACCTGGATTTTATCCCCTACCCTTTGTGGGGTCAACTCTCCTAGACACAGATTTCTAATCCGGTCATCCCTTCCCCCTAGGACCATCATTTTCCTAAGGCCTCCCCCCACGCATTCCTATATTGGTTGCTGATTGCAACAGAACATAGTAACTATTCCAGGGATATAATAAAATTAAGCATACCCTAGGGGTAGCATAAAAGTGTGGGTAAAGAAGAGCCAGGGCTGAGGAGGAGGACAAGAGGGGTGAAGTGAGAAATCATGAGTAAAACCACAACCAAAGCGCCCAAAAAAGGGGCACCTAAAACACCGAAAGAAGATACAAGTACTATTCAACAATATTTAAAACAAGGAGGGATCCCAAAAACCCCGGAGACCAACCATCAGCCCAAGGCTACTATGGAGAAAAATAAAGGTACTTCTAGGAAAACGGAAGGGGCTCATGACCAATCTAGAGACGAGTACATAAATGAGAGTGAAGTGGAGATCAGTAGAGTTGAAGATCATGATCGGGGCGACCAACTCCCAACAAAAAGGGAAATGGAGGCAATGTTATTAAAAGTGGAAAATGTGATAAAAATGGAAATAAATACTTTGAGAGAGGATATGGGCCACTTATTGACCAGAGTCGAGGTGGTAGAGGAGAGAGTAGAGGAAATGGCCAAGGAAATTAACAACATAAAGATCGCACTCAAAAGGAGCCAACTGAACCAGAGAGAAATGCTACAGAAAATAGAAGATCAGGAGAACAGAGACAGAAGACAAAATGTCCGCCTTAGGGCGATCCCAGAACAAAAAGGGGAGGACCTAGAAAAAATAATCAGATCACTTTTTGGCCCTATAATTGGGCTAGAAGAGGGGCAATTCCCGGCTATTGAAAGAGCTCATCGCATTGGAATGAGGGATCGACCAGAGCACGGAAGAGCAAGGGATGTAATAGTTAGGTTCCGAAATTTTAGGGACAAAGAAAACATCTGGCAGAAGGCACGAGGTAACCCCCCTCTACAGTACGAGGGCACTGAGATACAGCTCTATGCGGACCTCTCGGCACGAACATTGGAAAGAAGACGGCATCAGAGACCGCTGTTAGAAGCAATGCGCAAAGAAAACATAAAATATAGATGGGGGTTTCCATCGTGCCTCATCGGTATAAAAGAGGGACGATCAGCCAGACTTAGGGTGCCAGAGGAGCTGCAGGACTTTTGTAACAACCTTGATATCCCTATCCCCGCTCTTCCTGGATGGACAGAGAGTTGGGAGAGCGATTTTGGAGCGGGTCGGGGGTGGGGGGGGGGGCGGGGGGAGCACGGGGGGAGCTAAATGCAGAAAGTAGATGAGATAACAATCAACATCCACCTGGCCCACTATATCCCGAGTCCAACTGGGAAAAAGAAAGTGGGAGGGGACGGGGAAAGAACCCCACCTCACCTTAGCTGTTCCGAGGGACTCCAAGAAATGGGTCACCATCGGAATAGAGACCCGAGAGGGGGTCGGAGGGGGGGGGAGGGGGGGAGGTGGGAAGGGGTTTAGGAGGGAGGGAAGGGGTTTGGGGAGGGGAGGGGGAGGGGGGAGGGGGGGAGGTGGGAAGGGGTTTAGGAGGGAGGGAAGGGGTTTGGGGAGGGAGACTCTCATCGCTGCCCTATACTTAGGTAACTTTAGTGCCAATTAAAGAATGACTCCCGATATAAAATTTCTAACTTATAACGTTAAAGGATTGAACTCTCCTAGCAAACGGCATATAATTCTCGAAGAGGTGGGGAGATATGGGGCCAATGTGGTTTTCCTTCAAGAAACACATCTTGCTCACAACGCAAACGTAAAACTGTTCTCAAGAACATACCCTACCTGGTTTTATGCCGATACTCCCTCAAGTAGATCAAGAGGGGTGGCTATCGGCTTTTCAGGAGATATGCATTTTAAGCTGGAAGACAGAAGGGTAGATCCAGAGGGGAGGTATCTGTTCCTGAGGGGAACCCTATTTGGAACAACATATACGTTGGCTAATGTCTACGCGCCAAATAATAGTCCCATCAAGTTCATGAAGGGGATATTGCGAAAGTTGGGGGCTTTCAGAAAGGGATATGTAATTCTTATGGGAGATTTTAATTTTATCATGGATCCCAGATTAGATAGTACGTCCAGTGGCCAGGGGACAAGAAACGAACAGTTATCCTCGATAAAAAACGAATTATATAATAAACAATTGATGGATGTGTGGAGGGTCCAGCATCCCCAAACAAGGGACTATACGTTTTTCTCCCCTGTCCACGGGACGTACACCAGACTGGATTATATATTTGTAGAACACGGAATCTTAGATAGGGTATCACAAACAAAAATAGAGACAATGACGCTCTCCGACCACGCCCCTGTCTCCGTGACCTTCGCAGTCCCAGAATATAAACTCCCATCATGTGGGTGGAAACTAAACGAGGAGTTACTGCGAGACGGGGAAGTGGTGGAGTGCGTAAAAAGAGAATTGGAAGGTTTTTTTACCAACAACGATAATGGGGAAGTAAATGGAGCCAATCTATGGGAAGCACACAAAGCTTTCATCAGAGGGATATTGATAGGGAAAGCCGCGTGGTCAGAGAAAGAGAGGAGGAGGAAAGTTCAGGAACTGATGAATGACCTATACAACTTGGAACAAAAACATAAGGCAGCCTCGGCCTATAATAAGGAACTATTCCAAGACTTAATAGCAAAGAGGGAGGAACTAAAAGACTGTATGGAACACGAAGCAAAGCAGATTTATAATAGGACAGTAAAAGAACGGTACATCTGGGGGAATAAATCCAGTAAACATCTGGCGAGAATAGTCCAAAAACAAAAAACAAAAAACTATATAGAAAAAATCCAAGCTAAAAATGGGGAGTTTAAATATGTCTCCCAGGACATTGCTTCATCCTTTAGGGAGTATTATGAAGAGTTATATTCTGTAGATCACAAGGAGGCGAAAAAGGGGGACCAATTAAAAAAAAATAAAAAAATCTCAGACTTCATTAGTAGAGCTGGGCTGGAATCTCTGGGTCAGGAGGATAGAGAGGCACTCGAACAACCAATTTCGGAAGCGGAAATATTGTGGGCCCTGAAGAATTCCTCTTCAGGGAAAAGCCCGGGCCCAGATGGTTTCTCCATCTTTTACTATAAAACCTTTAAGGAGATTCTGATCCCTAGACTACAACAATACATGAATGGGCTGGGAATAGAATATGCCATGGGAGAAGCCTCTCTGTTAGCAACTATAACGGTATTACCTAAAGAGGGGAAGGATCGCTCTAAGTGTTCTAATTACAGGCCTATCTCTCTGCTGAACGCAGACACTAAACTGTATGCAAAAATCTTGGCTGAAAGAGTTAAAGGGCACCTTGAGGCTTTGATCCATCCGGATCAAGTAGGCTTCGTCCCAGGGAGGGAAGGGAGGGACAATGGAGTCCGGACTCTATTGGCCCTCCAGAAGATGAAGGACTCGCGGATCCCCAGTCTGCTCCTGTCTATAGATGCAGAAAAAGCATTCGACAGGGTAGACTGGGGGTTCATGTTTAGTACCCTTGAGTACATGGGGTTTGGTCCGAGATTCCTCAGTCGAATCAAAGCCCTATATGGGTGCCCAAGGGCAAATATCAAAGTTAATGGAGTCCTATCTGCACCTTTCGAAATGAGGAACGGAACGAGGCAGGGTTGTCCCCTGTCTCCTCTGCTTTTCGTCCTGACCCTAGAGCCTTTACTGTCATCAATAAGAAAAAACCCAGACATAGAGGGATGTAAAGAGGAGGGGGAGCCACATAAGCTTGCTGCTTTCGCAGACGACATTTTGTTTTATGTAAGTAACCCTCGGAAAACGATGCCCATTCTCTTGGAGACCCTTAACTCATATGGAGCCCTCTCAAATTTTCGTGTCAATCCAGCAAAATCTCATATACTAAATATTAATGTAAATAAAAACGAGCAGCAGATTTTAAAGAAAGTACATAAATTTGAGTGGAAGAAGCAAATAAAATATCTTGGGATAGACTTAGCTAACTCAACTGGAAAACTCTATAGAATTAATTACCTCCCCTTGTTAGATGAAGTAAAAAAAAAATGCAATGAATACATTAATAGGCCCTTGACCTGGATTGGACGAATAAATACAGTAAAAATGATGATACTCCCTGTAATAACGTACAAGCTCCAGATACTCCCTCTCCCCTTACCTCACCAATACTTGAGGAAGCTCAACTCAATACTGATGAATTTTGTGTGGAAAAATAAGAAACACCGCATGTCGTTGAAACTTTTGAAACAGGGCAGGAATCAGGGGGGACTGGCGGTCCCCGACATAATCAGTTATTATCACGCAATTGCACTAATTAGAATTCCAGAGTGGGGGAAAATAAACTCAAATAAAAGATGGGTTCACTTGGAAAGGGCATTGAGTAAGGTTCACTTGGGAAGGATCATTTGGAACCCCCCAGGGTTTAGAGCACTAGATGACCACACACACACTATCACACGTCACACGTTTAAAATTTGGGACAAAGTACACAAGCAGCTGAATGGTAATTATAACTCACCTTTATTAACACTTAAGGAGAATGATTATTTCCCCCCTGGGAAAAAAGAGATAGGAGGGAACTGGATAATCAATGAGGAAACACAATTAGGGGATGTAATATTTGCGGGTCAACCACTGGCACTAAATGAATTTAAAAAAAAAGCGGATTTATTTAAAATCGATGAGTGGCGGTACCTCCAGATATGCCAGTTTGTGAAAAAACTTCCACAACCAATCAGGTCAAGAGGAGACCTGACTAAGATAGAGCAAATATGCACAGCAGAAAACACCAAAAAGTCTATATCAAAAATTTATAAGTTGTTGATCGAGACGGATAGGCTGGAGGTCCCCCCTTTCATCGAAAAATGGGAGAGAGAACTAGGGACACAGATTAACACGGGGATGGTTAGAAAAATATTGAAGCTTACACACAGCACGTCAGTTGATATGCGAACAGCCGAAATGAATTATAAATGTCTAGTTAGGTGGTACACAACCCCTGACATAACAAACAAATTTCAGGAGGGGAGATCCCCCAACTGTTGGAGAGGATGCAATGTGAGAGGAAATATGAGCCATCTATGGTGGGAATGTCAGAAAATAAAAAAATACTGGGAGGAGGTCCTGAAGTACATCAAAGAAATCACCCAGATAGAAGTAAAAAAAAATCCATGGGAGGTATTGATGCATGCAACAGAGGAGGGAGTGAGGCTATACAGGAGCACATTGGTCCCACACTTGCTTAATGCTGCAAAAAAACTAATCCCAAGGAAGTGGCAACAACAGGAAAGCCCCGCTATAGGGGAATGGATAGCTGAAGTCGAGGCGATTTATAGACTGGAATGCTTGAAAGAGAATTTCGAGGAGGACACCCAGCCAAAGGGGAAGTGGGAATGCTGGGAAAAATTCAAAAGAACGTGGAGTTACGCGGAGTTGTTACAGACATAGGGAATATAATCACGGAGTATAGAAAACAACACATAAAAAAAAAAAAAAAAAAAAAAAAATATATAGGGAAGGGCAGCGATGAGAGGTAGGGATTTGGGGGGGGGGGGGGGGGGGGGGGGGGGGGGGAGGGGGGAAAAAAAAAAAAAAAAAAAAAAAAAAAAAAAAAAAGGTTTTGCTTAATAATAGCTGTCAAATAAAAATTGGAAGTAGGATTAAGAGAATGTTTAATTACTTAAAAAGATTAAGCCCCTATGATGATAAGTCTTGATGGGACAGAGGTTAAGACCTCACTGACATAGTCCTACTCCAAAGATTCCTCTGAGGCGCAACGAAAAAAAAAAAAAAAAAAAAAAAAAAAAGACTGCAGAAGCATTGCAAAGTGGTCCCCTTAAAGATGGCTGCTGCACTTCTGCATTAATGAATATTCAGTTTAACCCTGTCCGCACTGCAGAAGAAAAAAGAAAGAAAAATAAAAAAGTTCTGCAGCAGTTAACAGCTACATCCAGGTTACACTCAAAATAATTTTTTATGGTCCACATACTCAAATACTTACCTTCAGCCTCATTCTGGAGGTCTTCACTGTGTGGTCCTGCCCAGCATAGCACAGCCTTTGCAAAAAAAAAGTCCTGGGCCATCAATACACGCGCTCTTCTCGCTTGATTTATTTCTTTGGCTAAGGCTGTACTCATGAAACATGCAATGAATTGTGTGGGTGAACATACTCAATCACATCAATTGTGCAATTTCTGTGACCACATTTCACATTTTCAAATTTTCAATAAAAATTATACATTTCTCCCTGGCACAGCTGCCTCAATATGACTGGTTACCCTTTATGAAGAGAAGACTTGTTTCCAGCAATACTGATGGCAGCCTCCTGGCTTTAAATAGTTCCTGCTGTGCTCTAAAAAATCTACTCTTGGGAGACAAATCGTCAGTTCAGCTCAATGCAGAGGTCTGTCGCCTCCAAACAGCGTCCACTAGTGGTGGTCAGAAGCAGCTTCTTTACTGCAAAGATGAATGCAAATGCAAGGCCACGTTGCTGGAAACAGAATATATCTTCAGTAAAGGTAAACCATCTGTAGCCATGCCCCTGTAGGGGTTGCTGAGAGTTGTGGTTCACCCGTCACCCTGCCCAGCTCATCTTACAGTCACTCCGACCAGTCCATAGCTTGTTTTGTTTTATTAAGGGGATTAAGCTTGGATGGGTATTAGGGAAATATGGGATACCCCATTTCAGCACAAACAATTGTGAATTGTAGATAATCAATTGCGGGTTGTAGAACAATCAATTGTGAATTGTAGATCGTTAATTGGCACTACTATATACACTCCCTGTACATACACCTCAATCTTCTCTCCAGCACTTCACTTGCTGCAGACTGTTCCCTCACCAGCACTTCCCTTGCTGCAGACTATCACTCCTCCGGACTAGCTAGCACAATGTGGGTAGGCCTGACACTACTCAAGCCAGGCCTCAATGAACTGACTTTTGCAATCAGGGGCCACAGGTTCTGCACCCATCTCTAAAACTGCAATCTCCCAGTTCTCTCAGGCGTGCCTCCCAAGTCCTCCCGACTGTGCTCACTCACCAGCCCTCTTGGCGGCGACCTGTAGTCCTCCTGGAGACTCTTAAAGTGTTCTCTCCTGCTGTCCCCTCTCCTGGTCTCTCATGTGCCTCTGGTTCTGGGATCTCTTCCCTTCTCCTGGATGCACCCATGCCCCAGTCCAGGGTCACCCCCCCCCCTGAACTCGGGAGCTCCCCGTGGGCCCGACAGCCTCTACACACTCTCACTCCAGCTTTTCCACCCGAAAACCTCTCCCCAGCTGGGCTGACCAGAGGCATTTAAGGAGGCCTGGCCCCTGCCAATCCAAGTTGGGGATTGGTCAAGGCTCCTCAGATACCCCAGGCATCTCCACCTCTCCTCCTCTCCTTCCAGGACCTTCTAGAAGGAAAGGGGAGGTGATGGTGATACCACCTGTCACTCAACTCTCCCTGAGCCACTCCCAGCCCAGAATGAAAACAAACAGGCCTAGCCACCAACTAGGCCTGCCTAAATTTTCCTAACCTGTCAAAAATCCTTACTTCTAGCACTCACCAACTAGAGGGTGCTACACATCATATCGGTAATTTATTAAAGGCTGAAAGGACAATTAGAAATATCTTATGTTAGTTCAGTAATACTTTAAAGGTCAAACTTTTTTCAGGAAGAGTTTTGAGTAGACAACCGGTGCTCTTTAATGTAACAGTTCTTACTAAGTGATATCTACAGCCTACTTACACTGATAAATATTAGACAGACTGCTCTCTGCAGACCTGGTATAATTAAAGCCGATGTACAGCCGCACAGTTTAGTTCCAGGGTGTCAGCCATCAGCCGCGTAGCTTGATGGCGCTGAAGTAGACCACACAGCCACATAAATTTAAATGACGCTCTGCACTCACCAGTCTGATTTTACTGCCGTTAAATCCAAAAGTAATATCACACACATAAATAAATTGGATACTAGGACATTCTCATCAGCAGAATGTAACATTATTAGATCCACTGGGTAATCACTAAAATAAATATAGATGACATTGGCCTCTCTGTTATAAAGAACAGATTGCTATGATATTCCAGTCTGTTGATTACACTAAAATGGGCTTAACCACTTAAGGACCAAGCCTCTTTCTGAGATTTGTTTTTTTTTTGCTAGAAAAATACTTAGAACCCCCAAACATTATATATATTTTTTTCTAACACCCTAGAGAATAAAATGGCGGTCATTTCAATACTTTCTGTCACACCGTATTTGCGCAGCGGTCTTACAAGTGCACTTTTTTGGGGGAAAAAATACACTTTTTTGAATTAGAAAATAAGACAACGGTATAGTTAGCCCAATTTGTTTTATATTGTGAAAGATAATGTTAGGCCAAGTAAATTGATACTCAACATGTCACGCTTCAAAATTGCGCACGCTCGTGGAATGGCGACAAACTTTTACCCCTAAAAATCTCCATAGGCGACGTTTAAAAAATTCTACAGGTTGCATGTCTTGAGTTACAGAGGAGGTCTAGAATTATTGCTCTCGCTCTACCGATTGCGGAAATACCTCACATGTGTGGTCGCTGCTGGAACCCATTTACTTTTGTATATAAATGTCTGTTTGATTTATTGAGCTTTGTAAATAACAAACTTGTTTTTTTCTTTTTTTTTTTCTTTTTACAGAAGGTAAAGGAAAGCTAGGAAATTTAAAAACTAGCCTAAGGCCGGCCATATACAGAACCGGCCCAGATTTGAACCGTTAATGGGCAGGCTAAATGTACCCAGTTGATCGATCAACTTGGGTACAACCAGTCCGCCGGACTTCCTTGTGATTATCGAAAGCAAAGTGTAGTAATTATAACATGGGAAGAAGACTCTTCCATCCCTGATACACTAGACAAAAGATATCTCCCATGGGACTTTGTTGCAGCAATAGAAATCTCACAATTACAATTGGTATATAAAAAGTAAAAAAAAAACTTTATGGAACAACAGGTTTAAAATTGGCTGGTCTAGACACTTCACATCCTGATCTTATACCATATACATACTGTATACCACAAGGATACATGAAACTATTAAAATAAATTGCATATCCACGTTCAGAATGATCAGATTGTCCGACAACTTTGTCCGACCGTGTGTATGCAACACCAGTGTCGGACAAAATCCGTCGGGAAAAAAATCTGACGGATTTTGTGGTCGGAATTTCCGACTGTGTGTAAAAGTGATGCAGTGCCGTATCGCAGAAAAAATGCTTAGGTCAGGAAGGGCGTAAATCCTTCCGGGGCTGAAGTGGTTAAAAAATGTATCCCCTCTTTATGTCATATATACTAAGTACACAGCAGGGACCAGTTTAGCAGCATGGAGGGTAAGATACCATATTTATCGGTGTATAACACGCACTTTTTCCCTTAAAATCGGGGGAAAGTCATGGGTGCGTGTTATACGCTGATACCCCCAAAAAAAGTGACAAAAATGGCAAGCGCCGCCGAAAAATAGCGAGCGCTGCCGAAAAATACCGAATCGCGGCCGAAAAAACCCAAAGCGGCGCCGGAATACACCGAGCAGACTGTTCGGCTCTGTTCGTAGTCCCGCCTCCCTGCGCTCGCTCCGGAAACAGCAGGGAGGCGGGACCGCGAGCGGAGCCGAACAGTCGGCTCGGCCTTTTCCGGAGGCGCTTCGGTCTTTTTCGGCCACGCTTCGGTCTTTTTCGGCGGCGCACGCGACAGAGCGTCTCGGCGGCGGGAAATTTAAACCCGGACAGGACTGCAAATGACGCTGGCAAGTTACAATGACACTGGGCAAGGCTGCAATGACGCTGGGCAAGCTGCAATGACACTGGGCAAGCTACAATGACGATGGGGAAGCTACAATGACGCTGGGCAAGGCTGCAAATGACACTGGGCAAGGCTGCAAATGACGCTGGGCAAGGCTGCAATGACACTGGGCAAGCTGCAATGACACTGGGCAAGGCTGCAAATGATGCTGGGCAAGGCTGCAAATGACGCTTAAATGTAAGTTTTTTTTTTTTTTCCCCTAAACTTCCCTCCAAAACTTTTTTTCCTTAAAATGCCCTCCTAAACTTGGGGTGCGTGTTATACGCCGATGCGTGTTATACGCGGATAAATACGGTAAGTAGATCTTCTTTTCTATGTTCCCTAGCCTAGACCCACTCCTCCTACCATTCAAAAAGTGTTGTTCACACCCCCTGCTCCATTCTATTGCAGTCAACAGGTAGACTGCATGGCACAAAAGTCATCAGCAAGAGGCTGTAGTTCCACTAAGTAAGCATCGCTTGTTTTGTCTGCCATGAGAAAATGAAATTAAATATAAACCTCTTGACTTTAGTACATTTGCAACGATTCCTGGTTGACTTTTTGTTTAGGGAATTGCTGTTGGAACATTCCCTAAGCTCTGACTATGATGGCTGAACGGCATCTTTGCAAACTCAATTACTGCAGTGTGAAAGCAAACGGGTTTTATTAAATGTTACTCTACACGTCAGGCGCTCTCTATCCAGGATTCGCTCACACTGAGGCTTTTACACTGCCAGCAAAATGTGCAAAGGTATGAAAATATTGACTGCGGACCCTCTTGACTTATTCATTGTAGAGCGTCTCCCGATGGTCCTGGCTGGCGGTGAGCGGAGCGATTCACTGAGCTTATTTCTACAATCAATAGAAGTCTCACATTTGCTGTTTCTCCCAATGAAACAAGCGCTGTCACATTTCTCATAAAACGAACCCTACTGCAAATTTTATGTGTAACTAAATTCGAAAAATGGAAAGGCATTTCTAGTAAAATCCCATCTGCTCCTACGCGTGATAGCGATAAGTGAGGAGCGTATTGTTTTCTATTCTCTGGTCTTCGTTTCTGCCTGCTGAAATCAGCTGTAATGATTTTGAAGAAGGTGTTATGGAAAGGAAATGTCGGCGAGAAACACAGTATGGTAGGAGATAAGAAGAAAGTGGCTTCAAGAGAACCTGTCTACTAGGGTTGTCCCGATACCACTTTTTTAAGACCGAGTACAAGTACCGATACTTTTTTTCAAGTACTCGCCGATACCGAATAACCGATACATTCTTTTAATGTCATGTGACAGTTTTCAGAGCACAATACAGATTAGGTGGTACTGATATGCAGCACTGATAGGATTAGGTGGCACTGATGGGCACTGATATGCATATGGAGCACTGACTGATGGCTGGAACTGACAAATTGTTGGCAATGATAGATGGCACTGAAAGGTGGCTGGCACAGATAGATGGCACTGAAAGGTGGCTGGCACAGATAGATGGCACTGAAAGGTGGCTGGCACTGATGGCACTGACAGGTGGCTGGCACTGACAGGTGGCCGGCACTGACAGGGGCACTTATGGTTATTGGGCACTGATAGATGTCTGGCACTTATGGGCATTGATAGGTGGCTGGCACTGATGGCACTGACAGGTGGCACTTGCAGGCATGGGACATTAATAGGTGGCATTTATGGGCACCCATGGGCAGGCACTGAAATGCCATGAAAGGAAAGGCTGCCTGCGATGCCCATCTTGGTACTCCACTCGGCCGCATAAAAGCAGCAGTGGCCATCTTGTTACACCCAGCCCATATAGTTCAGGCTGGGTGTAACAAGATGGCCGCTGCTGGCTTACTGCGGCCGAGTGAAGGGTGTACCAAGATGGGCGTTGGGATGTCCAAACGCTGACGTCGACACGAGCGTCACTTCCGAATCTGACGAAAACGCCGCCTCCCAGGTATCGGATCAGGCATCGGGAGCATTTGTGCGAGTACAAGTACTCGCGCAAATGCTCGGTATCGGTCCCGATACCGATACTAGTATCGGTATCGGGACATCCCTACTGTCTACAGAACATCCAGTATATACGGGAAGAAGAGACAGATACATACATAGCGCAAAGACAAGAATACACAGATCTTGTGCAAGCTCATTCCCCACAGTTACAACCTTTTGTACCACCTCCCCCACCCTATTAGATTGTAAGCTCTTCTGAGCAGGGCCCTCTTAATCATCTTGTATTTTATTGTATTATAACTGTATTGTCTCCCTTTTTATATTGTAAAGCGCTGCGTAAACTGTTGGCGCTATATAAATCCTGTAATAAATAAATAAAAATAAAATAAAATAGGGAAATATTTATTAAAAATAAAAACAATGTTGCAACTCACAATTTCCCAGTTTGCACCAGTACACATGAGGCCAGAGGGAGCCAATGAGGTGCAGCCTGCATACCATGGCTAGTAGTGGGACTGATTGAGATAGATCATACACAGCTGTCAGAAGTGTAATGCCCCTTACACACGATCAGAAAATCACATTGGAAAATACAGTTTTCGAAGCGATTGTACAATAATCAGATCATTAGTAAAGAGCTTTTTGAGAGCCGATCCTGACCGCTCATCCGATATTATTCTATTGGGTAAGCACACATTATTTTTTCGTACAATGCTAGATCGTACGATTTTCATTTAATCACTACAGTTATCGTTCGAAAACACATGACATTCCTTCCGAATTTTGTTTCTGTTGTATGGGAATTTTCGTGACTACTGTTTTTCAGACGAAAAGTAAGTATTTCAGGGCACTTCTTAGACGCAGTTCACATATTTACATGCTCACTGATCGGGTAAATGAAATAGGCATTTATTTTATCAAACATTTAGTTATGGTTATCAAGCAAATGTATTCTTAAAATACAGAGATACTTTTATAAGTCACAGGACGTATTTAGACAGCTGTGGTGAATAGCTCCAAATGCCATTCACACCTCCAGCTTGTGAAAAGGCATTTTCTCAGAGGAACCTGGAAGTAATACATAGGTGCTAAATGAGCATCTTCTAATCAATATACCCCCACCCTCTTTGTCTTGAGGTATAAATGTAGCTTGTCTCCCCAGCCTATTTAGAACAATATATGAATGTATGACATGCACTGTACAATGTCTGTTCTCCCTGCTTGTGGCTAGCTACAAGCTTGAAATATTAAATACATCTCTTTAAATATGGTTCAGCAGTCAACATGTTATTGGAATCCCACAAGTTCTGGGACTTCCCTATCAATTGGTCCTTCGAGCGCGGAACAGATAAATTCTACAGACAGACATCGCAAAGAAATGGAACACCACAAGCTGGGAATTCACTTTTGCTGGTGAAGGTAAGCCAACTGTTTTGCTTACTGTGACTTCCCCTTGTGCTGTGCCTATTTCTGTAAGTCATGTCATGTAGAATTACTCTTTCCAAGAACCTTGACTGCTGAAATGTTGTTATTTTTTACATTTCTTTTACTTTCAATACTATCTGAACTTTTTACTGTCCTTGCAAGTGTGTTATTCTGCGTGAATGAATTGCCCTATATCAGGCGCAATGTTTGTTTAGCTAGGATTTTTGCATTTCCTGCGTCTGAGCGATCAGCCAGGTCAAGAATCGGGTCTTCGGACTCAAGGGATCATAGGCTGTGGCTGATAAGGTACTATGTGTGGTGAGGCCCTGGTTTATAGCCTAAGGGTGAGGCCTGTTTAAAAAACAGCGCTGCTTGAAGCTATTAGTACCCGTTTTGACTGAAAATCTGTATTTCAAAATTCTCGTCTATGTAGTTCTCCATAAAACTGCGCCATAAATAGACGTACTCTCTCTCTTATTCTATAACAGGATTTATAACCTGATATGGAAGACTTTAGGGAAACAGAACTGTCAGATTCTATACTCTAGAACTTTCTCCTATTGATTTTTTTATTTTTTGATACTGTACTATTTGTTTGAATATGTGATGCTATGGTGTGTATCCTGCATGAGTGGCTTGTCTAAATGGCGTGCTTTTGACATTCTTGAACTGCTTAAGTTGTGTGCCTGTCATATGTGCTGCCATGTATCTTGCATATAAGTGGACTGTTTCTATTTAGAAAGGAGTTTGTTTTTACCAGAGTTTAGCAGCTTCTGTGACTAACCCCCCCCTTTCAAATGTGTGCCTGTCAGTCTGTGTGGCTGATTTGCATTGTATAGTCTGGTACAGATCCTTGGCCAGGATTGGGGGCCAGATATACAGTTCCTGCTATTGCCTGGGTTCACTGTGTCTGTGTGACGTGGGGATCTAGTAATAGATTAATTCTTGAGGAAGTTTCATCACCGTATGAAAATGGGGGTACCACCGAGTACACCCCAGATTGGGGTCTGTGTGATCTTACTGGGAGCTCCTCCTGGATTGCCAAAGATTCACCTTGGAAACAGGAGTGGCAGAGTCCCTCAAGGAATGGAACAAATGCACACAGGGGTTTTCTACCGCTAGAAGGCTAAAGAAAAAAATAAAAAAAAAGGGGAAATGAACCAATTGTCCTGTATACATTTTCTTTTTTTTTTTTTTATCTACAGGGTGTAGTTGGCTAAGTGTGAGAGTTATGTTTGTTGTACACATGTGTGTGTGAGATCCATGGATTGTTATGTCATGTTAGTTGTATTAACATGACCAAAGTGCTGTATCAGCAAAACAGTTGATCCAAACCATGACTACATGGAGTTTGCGTGTTCTCCCTGTGCCTGCATGTGTTCTCCTCCAGGTACGCCTACACTCAGATTAATTGGATCCTGTCTAAATTGTCCCTAGTGTATGTATGAATGTGAGTTAGGGACCTTAGAATTGTAAGCTCCTTGAGGGTAGGGACTGATGAATGTGAAATAATAGTAACACAGTATGAATATGGGTGGAATGACATATATGTTTTAAAGTGATGGGACTTTAAATTTCAGGTAACAAGTCAGTGGCATTTTGGTCATTGCAACTTTTAGAAGTAAAAAAAAAAAAAAAAAAAATTGTTTTTGTTTTTTTGAGCTGCTCATGTTTAACCATGGTGAATAATAGTTTTTTTTTATGTAGTAATGGTATACCATATACGTATATATGTATATATATGTGTGTATATATATGTATATATATATATATATAAAATCCACGTGGTAACATTTAGTTTGACGTCAAACAATTTTTGGTATTAGAAAAAGTGCACTGGTAAAACATCTAAGAAAGAAAATGTTCAAAAATGCTTACTGTATGCTAAATATCTCTAACCTGTGGTTTGTTTATTTTATGAAGGAAAATATGTGTTTTGTTACTAAAATTTTAATGCTTACTCCTCAGATAAATTCTAATGCCCGGAGTTGATTTATTTAAGGTCCTCAGAACAGAAGGAGATCACAGCCTTCAAAGACAATACACCAATGGAAGTATTGTTCTAAAGTGTTTCTATTTTCTTATGTAAACATTTATGGGTTTCACTCCCCCCACTAGCTAAATTTTGGTGCAGCCATTTTAGTCGGTACTGCCCAGGTTCTTGTTCCTATTTACAGTATGAAGTACAAAATTTTGTGTTGTATGAGTTTTGAAAATTAATGAGTTTCAATGCCCTAGATCACAGGTGTCAAACACAAGGCCCACAAGCCGAATCCGGCTCTCAAGGCCATTTTCATGTGGCCCTCGCACATCTCCTGCAGCTGCAGGAGAACTCCAGCCCTCCTCTGGTCCTCCTCCAGACCCCCTACTTTCTGCTTTCAAGCAATGCATCCAGATTCTTTCCAGCAGTAGCATAAGGAAAGGGGGTGCACTGTGATGTAAGGCAGAGTGGGGGACTCAACTCCTGATGGTGGGGGGCTCTTGACATCTAATGTAAGGGGAGGGGATGCGCTGGACATCTAATATTACAGATACAACTGACCCTTTTGAGGACAATCATAATGCTGATGCGGCCCACAATGAAATTGAGTTTTGACACCCCTGCTCTAGATAATTAAGCGTCTCCTGTCGTAGACTACGTTTCCACTATAGCGACCCCCAAAGTTACATGATTCAGAGACTCTGGAGTGTGATTTTGATTCATCTTCACAGTCTCTAGATCAGAGTTGCATCAAAAGTTGCATTAAGGTAGTGAAAGAACCTTTTCAAAGTCGCTGCAACTTTAAGTCGCAATAGTGGGAACTGAGCCTTATATAGTTTTTTTGTCTATTATTTTATGATGAAAAGTTTCATTAAAATTGAATTGTTGCTCTAGTTAAAAAAAAAAAAAAAAAAAAGGGGGAATGAATGTATTACTACATGAATGTCAGTATTACTACATTAAGTGTTAAGATTACTTGGGTATTATTAAGATTTTAAATTAGACCTGTCACAGATCTTCATCTTTTCTAAAGATCTGTCTCCTCTATTCCCAAAGATCAGCAGGTATGCTGCTATTACATAGTAGGTGAGGTTGAGAAAAAGAGACACAAGTCCATCAATTCCAACCCATGTGTGTGATTATTGTATTGATGTTGGCATTTAGTTCCAATACTTTCACTTATAAGGTCTGCGGTTGTATCTTGTCCCACAAAACTTATTTTAAGACTAGATTAGACCTCCTATTAATTGAATTAGCTACATGTCCAGCCAGTACTGCCTTTTCAAGCTGAAGCAGATTGCTTTGGGCTTTGAATGATAATGTCCCAAGCAAGTCTGCCTTTGTGTCTCCAAGTCTATTTTAAGCTAGTTTCCTGTTTCAGTGACACCATGCAACTTCACTACTATTATAGATTCCTGTGTGACTGTTTACATGGCTACTCATTTCTAGCTGTATTATGTGTCTTTGTGTAACTGTCCCCAATGTCTGTGTGTGTCCAGGCACACACCTGTTAGCTTGATTTTTACTCCCTACTGTTTAGTGATCCCAGCACCTCAGCGCTGCAAGGGATTCTCATTTGTTCATTGGCCCTTAGTTATAGGTATCTGCCTGCTTGGGTGAGCAAGAGGGCCGCAACCGGGGAACTGTTTGCAGCAAAAAGCCCATCTCTACCTTTAAGAGCTCTGGAGAAGACAAGGCAGTTCCTTAGACTCTGCGCCTCGGCCCTTTCAAGGGCCCTCACCATTTATGCATGTGCGGACATGCTGCGTTCTCCCCAGATTGTACCATTAGGTATCCTTCCTGCCTTAAAATCCTTGAACATCAACTGTATCTTATGTACCTGACTTCCTGTGAACCCTGAACCCCAATACTGCACTATACTCCTGTCATTCTTGTAAAATCTGTATTCTGTGCTCTCTTGTCTATGTTCCTGTAGGATCACTGATCCAAGCCATACGTGAAAGGCCCCCCTCTGAGAAGCCTATTGTTCATGAAAAATGTTTCATTGAATTCAGGCTAGTCTAGACAGTTTAGTTTAAATGACAGTTGAATAATATGTTATACTAAATGAGAATTGTTTCTCCTTGTATTAATATGTTTTTATTTTTCTTCTAGATCTTATTGCTTCTAAAAACATAAATTTACTTCAGCAGTAAAAAAACTCAACGGCTTTATGGGCATTTTTGGTAGTGATCAAATGTTGGACTAACAATCTGATTGACGCCATCTTCAAAAATATCCTCCCTCATTCCTTGGCTTTATGACATCAGCCACAACAAAAGCTTTCTAGATGTCTGAAGAACTTTGATACTTATAATATCAGCTGTCTAAAAACAGTTTGCTACAATTGCAAAAAGATCTGCACACCTACTGGAAGTAAAACTTTTGTCATGTGGACTGCGAGAGTCCTGAAGAAAAAGATTCATTGTATGCGTTCTTAGGTGTTGCAGTGGAGTCTTATGGACTAGCTGTCAAAGTTACAGCGGAGGAATCAACTAAAGACTTGGCGTTCATACATACATTGTTAGACCAACGTGTAATTTTAGAAATTTTTGTATTTTTATATTTTTGTTTAGCCTTGACAAAGCAAAATGAGGTTTTTCTGCAGAAGTAAATTGGGTACATAAACTGGAAGAAATATGAACTAGAAGAATAGATATTCAAACTAAGATTAGGCAGTTGGAAGTAGATGGTGTAATTTTGGAGCAATTGATAGGAATTGTAATTGTATCTGCTTTTCTTTAGAATGCCATTTATGTTATGTTAGTTATGTGGTCAATATTTAATTTGACCAAAAGATGGGATTGATCGGGTAAATGAAATAGGCATTTATTTTATCAAACATTTAGTTATGGTTATCAAGCAAATGTATTCTTAAAATACAGAGATACTTTTATAAGTCACAGGACGTATTTAGACAGCTGTGGTGAATAGCTCCAAATGCCATTCACACCTCCAGCTTGTGAAAAGGCATTTTCTCAGAGGAACCTGGAAGTAATACATAGGTGCTAAATGAGCATCTTCTAATCAATATACCCCCACCCTCTTTGTCTTGAGGTATAAATGTAGCTTGTCTCCCCAGCCTATTTAGAACAATATATGAATGTATGACATGCACTGTACAATGTCTGTTCTCCCTGCTTGTGGCTAGCTACAAGCTTGAAATATTAAATACATCTCTTTAAATATGGTTCAGCAGTCAACATGTTATTGGAATCCCACAAGTTCTGGGATTTCCCTATCACTCACTTTACCATAGCAAACCTTTACTTTTTTAAATTTCAGATCCACATTAATATATTTTTGTTACTTCAATTAGGCTTTAAAGGGCTTTAACGCTAAACTCCAGTCAAGTATAAAAGACACAAATGAATGCACCTCTGTATTTATTAATAAATAACCTCATCTGTGCGTTGCTCTTACTAGGTTATACTAGTAAATGGAGAATTCCATGTGATTTTTTAAATTTTTTTTTTCATATATATATATATATATATATATATATATATATATATATATATATATATATATATATATATATATATACGGACTGAGAGGTACAGATGCCTTCTGTGCAATATAAATTATTTTAGATGTTTTTTAGGGTTAGGGTTCTCTTTGTGTAATCTTTCACTTTTTCTCCAACTGGTTTTTAAACTATTATAAAATAATAACATCATTTGTTACATTGCGGTGTGGCTTTATTCTTGATTTAGTGTTCTTTATTCACTAATATATATAATTTAAATATATGATTTAAATGCAATTACTGTAAGCACCTTAATCTGATCTGGTATAAGATTCTTGCCATCACCAATCCATCAGCATTTAGAGAGGGAGGAGCAGGACTGGGAGCCAATCAGATGTGCTGCATGTACTTTACTGTCAATTTAAACTGTATTTTCAATTCTTTGTACATATCGGTTCTACTGTAATGCATTGTATACATCAGGGGTGCTCAATCTTTTGAAGACCAAGGGCCACCTAAGTGATTTGGTAACTAGTCATAGGCTACAATGAACTATGGGGTTTTAGTGCCCCCCCAAACCACATATGTAAACAAGTTTGTACTGTCCTGAGCCCCCTATAAGGTTGCTTTCACACTGATGCCCTGTGGTTTACCCACACCATGGGTGCAGCCAGGGCCGGTGCTACCACTAGGCAAACTAGGGCGCCATGATGCCTACTCTCTTCTCTCTGCAGTAAGCAACTAAGTCTCAGCATCAGCATGCAGCCGTCCTTCCGTTCACAGATAGTGTCAGAGGCGCAGCGGCAGTGAAGGACTGTGTCTGTTTCCCGACTCCTGAATGAATGGAAGCAAGCAAACATTCATTGATGGGCACTGGTGAGGCTGCATTTGATGGGTCCTGGTGAGGCTGCATTTGATGGGGCTGGTAGGCTGCATTTGATGGGCGCTGGTAGGTTGCATTGATGGGCGATGGTGGGCTGCATTTTATGGGCGCTTTGTTAAAAAGGTGGGGTTTACATGGGCAGGGAAAAGGGGGTGGAGTCAGGGGTGGAGTAAAGGGGGGCGGCAAAATTAGGGTTCGCCTAGGGTGTCAAAAATCCTTGCAACAGCCCTGGGTGCAGCACAGAGCACCAGCGGTATTCTTGCATGTTAGCTGCGCTTTGCTATAGACTTCTTTTACATCTTGAGGGTGTGGTGCACCAAAACTCCTGCATTCAACCTGCGGGATATAATAGAAGTCTGGATTGGTGGAACAAGGAAGCAAGCACTGCATAAACTGATGCTTCCTCGTTAATGCCGGTGTTCTGTCACGAAAAGTCCGGCTATCATCAAGTGTCCGCTGTGTACTGCACATGCGCAGTACGGAGCAGAAAGATTTTCGGAAAATCTCAGAAGATGAACGGCGCCGTGAGTCGAGGTGTAAGCCCCCACCATCCAAGTGGACATAGGGCTACACAAAGTTAGAGGGCCCCTCACGGGCTCGCTTCGCTCGCCACGCTTCGGGCACGGACTCGCTGCGCTCGGCTCTTTTTTATTCTAACTCTATGTCCACTTGGATGGTGGGGCTTGAAAGTGGACTCACGGCGCAGGCGCCGTTCATCTTTGGCAATTTTCAGAATCTGGTTGTCCTGTGTACTGCGCATACGCAGTACACAGCGGACACTTTCTGATGGGGGACAGAAAATGACAGTACACCGCCTCCTTTTCCAGGCAGAGTGAACTTGGTATCACTCCACCTGAGACAGGAGCCGGCACTAAAAAGGAAGCATTGGCGTACGCAGCACTTGCTCCATCCGTGGTTGCCTGCTCCCTCTGCTGCTGGGGCCGGCTCACTCCACTCTGATGCTCTGGGACGGCAAGTCAGCAAGCCCAGAGCATCAGTGGAGTGAGTCGACGCCAGCAGCAGAGGGAGCAGGCAACCACGGATGAAGCAAGTGCTGCGTAAGCCAATGCTTCCTTTTTAGTGCTGACTTTAGTCTGGTTAGTGCCGGTTGCTGACCCTGGGCATGCGCTTCCCTGGTTTGAGGTCATGGGCCATGGGTTGAGCACCCCTAGCCTAAACCAGCATGAGCAATTAGCACTTGCAGTGCAGACACAGCCCCACTACAAGGGATATTTTTTTAATTGAGTTGGGCTTTTAATGTTTCACTTTAAAGATACATTTCTGTTGAGCAGCCAACCTCCTGTGTTCACAATGTAATAAGGGACCTGAAAGCAAGTGGAGATCAGTGGAGTACTGTAGTGGTGTGTACTTCAGTGATCTCCAGCATCCAGGGAGATTGGCTAGGTATGGTATATGCATATATGCATAGTTGCATTGGTCCAAGCTGGATCAAGTAAATAATCAAGTATAAAATATCCATACCTGGAATTCACCTTTAAGCTTTATTAATAGTGCAGCTTCCTGTAAAATGTTTTTTTTTTTTTTTTTTTTGGTACATGTCATCCCTGGCAGTGCTAAGACTCCCATGTCATTTGTTTGACAATCTCTTGCATATTAGGCTTAAAAATGGGCAAAAATATTTTAACGGTCCATGCACACTGGCTTAAAAAACGTTGCTCCTAGAGGAGTTTAGCATTTTTTCCAACCAGTGGTCCGTGGACCATTAATGGTTCACGAAAACGTTTTGGTGGTTTCCAGGGGTGCTGTCGCAAATCAACATTATGGCAGAGGTACTGTATACTGCACAATGTTGTTTTCAGTGTTGTCCTCAATGTGCGCTGACAGTTAATCTGGTGCCGATGCCTCCATTGTAGTTCAGTCTCCTGGGAATCCAGAGGGAGGCACCAGGAGTAGTGCAGAGAGTGGGAGGTGAAGAAGGAGACTGTGGGAGGCAATGATGAGTCTGTGTAAGGCAGCGGTGTGATGCAGTGTGCAGGAGGGGAAGGGGGCAGAGAGCCAAAGCATTGTGTGTATAAGGCAGCAGTATGATCCAGGGATAGGGGGACACAGAGCCGAAGCATTGTGTATATAAGGCAGCAGTATGATCCAGGGGTAGGGGGGCAGAGAGCCGAAGCATTGTGTGTATAAGGCAGCAGTATGATCCAGGGGTAGGGGGACACAGAGTCGGAGCATTGTGTGTATAAGGCAGCAGTATGATCCAAGGGTAGGGGGCACAGAGCCGGAGCATTGTGTGTATAAGGCAGCAGTATGATCCAAGGGTAGGGGGGCACAGAGCCGGAGCATTGTGTGTATAAAGCATGTAAACTTCATATTAGTAGTTCACGGGATTCACAATGGTAAATTTAGAGGTCCCTGAGGTCCGAAAGGTTGGTGACCACTGATTTAGAGGCATATTTTAAGCTCAGCGTTTAGAGGCAGAAAAAAAAAGCACTTATGTTTTGCATTTTTAAGAGTGTGTTTCTGGCAGAAAAAAAATGCTAAACTCTCCTAAACGCTAGTACAAAACTGCTATATACTGCTGATGAGAAAAGGTATTTAGCAGTTTATATTTACTAAAATATTTGCATTTCCATTATGAGTACTGTGGGAGATCAGATCTAGTGAATGCAGTGTCCTGGATTTAGGCCCCTTTCACACTGGGGCGTTTTTCAGGCGGTACAGCGCTAAAAATAGCGCCTGTACAGCGCCTGAATAAATACGGCCCCATTCACTCCAGTGTGAAAGCCGGCGGCTTTCACACTGGAGCGGTGCGCTAGCAGGACGGTCAAAAAAGTCCTGCTAGCAGCATCTTTGGAGCGGTATAGGAGCGGTGTATTCACCGCTCCTATATCGTTCCTACCCATTGATTTCAATGGGACACCGCATTAACACCGCGGCAAAGCGCCGCTACTGTGGCGCTTTGCAGGGTATTTAAACCCTTTTTCGGCTGCTAGCGGGGGTTAAAACCGCACTGCTAGCAGCCGAATACCGCGGCTAAAATGACGGTAAAGCAGCGCTAAATATAGCGCTGCTTTACCGTCGCCGCCGCTCCCGCCCAAGTGTGAAATGGGCCTTAGTAACACTTTAAAGATCAAACTTCCTTGTTTTGCATTTTTATTGCAAAACTAAATAAAAAGAATAAACAAAAAAAAAGATCAAACTTCCTCTTCAATATTCCCCTGGTCCCTAAGGCTCGGTTCACACTACCGCGACTTGGGATCCGACTTGTCAGACCTCAAGTCGCCACAAGTCGCTTGACATTAGGAATTACATTATAATCAGAGCCATCTTAATGTATACTACTGAAGTCGCTCCAATTTCAGAAAAGGTTCCTGTACTACTTCAAGGCGACTTCTAGGTGACTTGTACCCATAGAGTTCAATGGAAGTTGCCTCCAAGTCGGATCTCCATCTATATTGAACACTGTCATCCTCCCAAATGTACGACAGGACTGGGTAAATGGGAGGAGGGGGGATCTCACCGCTCCGGGAATACAAACGGATGGTGAACCTCTCTCTCGGTTCGGAAGCCGTAGGTGCTGATAATTGCGAGTAGCAATGAACAGGAACAAACTCTGGACTGCCGCACTCTTGAAGAAAACGCCTTTCTTTATTTCACATAAAAAAACAAAGAACACAGCAGACAAAAGAGCTGACGTTTCGCACTAGCAGTAATGCTTAATCACAGCTATGAATAAGCACTACTGCTAGTGCGAAACAAGGGAATTTTTTAAAATAAAGAAAGGCGTTTTCTTCAAGAGTGCGGCAGTCCAGAGTTTGTTCCTGTTCAGGGCTGGGTAAATATCAGAACTGGATAAACAAAAATACAGATACACACATGGTGCAAAAACAGCTTCCTTGTATGAGCTTCATCCATGCATTTAGCTTGATTGCAGTACAGCTTTAACTGGTTCCCGACCGGCGCACGACGATGTACGTCGGCAGAATGGCACAGACAGGCATAAGGGTGTATATATAAGTCCCTTTTTATCGTCTCACGGGAAGGCTGAACGGGGAGATGCGGAAATAAACAGCATCTCCCCGTTCTGCCTAGCAACTAGTGACGCCGATCTCTGCTCCCTGTGATTGGAGCAGAGTTTACCATTCACTAGCTGACAGCCACGCCCCCCCACAGTAAGAAACACACCCCTAGGCCTACTTAACCCCTACACTGCCACCTAGTGGTTAACCCCTTCACTGCCAGTGTCATTTATACATGAATCAATGCATTTAAATAGCATTGATTGCTGTATAAATGACAATGGTCCCAAAAATGTGTCAAAAATGTCCGATGTGTTCGCCATAATGTCGCAGTCACAATAAAAATCGCTGATCGCTGCCATTACTAATAAAAAAAAATTATTAATAAAAATGCTATAAAACTATTCCCTATCTTGTAAACGCTATAACTTCTGCGCAAACCAATCAATAATCGCTTATTGCAATTTTTTTTTTACCAAAAATATGTAGACGAATACGTATCGGCCTAAACTGAGGAAAAAATATGTTTTTTTATATATTTTTGGGGGATATTTATTATAGCAAAAAATAAAAAAGAATGCGTTTTTTTTTTTAAATTGTTGCTCTTTTTTGTTTATAGCGCAAAAAATAAAAACCGCAGGGGCGATCAAATACCACCAAAAGAAAGCTCTATTTGTGGGGAAAAAAAGGACGTCAATTTTGTTTGGGAGCCACGTCGCACGACCGCGCAATTGTCAGTTAATGCGACACAGTGCCGAATCACAAAAAGGGACCTGGTCCTTTGGCTGCAAATTGGTCCGGTCTGAAAGTGGTTAAACTCGTTGTTTCATGCAATGTACCTGTGATTGTGCCCGCCCCGTGTATAGTCTAATATATTCTATAGAACAGCCTAATGCACCGAATGTGCAGCCGCACAGCCTGCCGCCAGCAGCTATAGACAAGCACTTTGCACTCCAATCACGTGACCTTTTCAAGCTGCACATTAACTAAAAACGAAACATATTGCCTACAGCATTCTCTTTATTCAAGAAACATTTTTAGCAATCTAAAACAAACTTCCTAGAAATCTGTCTAATAATGTTTCCTGTTTCCTCCGTCATCGGCCCACGGGTACAAGTTTATTTATCTGTCACTCTGAGTCCATTCATGAGCCGTATAACGCAGTCTGATGTTCTCCCAAATGGGGTCTGTGCCAACCTCGGATGCGGGGATTGTTTAATGTTTCATTATCTTTGGATCACACACTGTACAGAAAGATGATTTCTCTGACAGCAAAGGACCGATCGAAAACGCAGAGATTTCCTGACTGTAAATAAGACGAGGGTCTGAAGTTATGACAGCCCAACAATCGTTCTGTACAAATATATCGTAAAGTGAACATACACAGCTGTTCGCACCAAGTACAGATATACACTATATTGTCAATAGTATTGGGACGCCTGCCTTGACACGCACATGAACTTTAACCTCCTTGGCGGTAACCCCGAGCCTGGCTTGGGTCCAGCTTTTTGTGCTGGGAGCGGTAACCCCGAGCCAGGCTCGGGCTTGCGTGCAGGATGCAGGGGGGAAGTTACTTACCTTTTCCCCTGGATCCTGCGATGTCTCCCCGCTGTGTGAGCGAGCCGTCCGCTCGCTCGATTCACACAGTGCCGGTCTCCGTTCCCTGCGACGTTCCGACGCACGGGAGCGGAGATCGGCGCCAAATTTAAAAAGTTTAAAAACACAACACACATACAGTACTGTAATCTTACAGATTACAGTACTGTATACAAAAAATACACACCCCTTTGTCCCTAGTGGTCTGCCCAGTGCCCTGCATGTCATTTTATATAAAAAAATAATTTTTTTTCTGCCTGGAAACTGGAGATTGTCCATAGCAACCAAAAAGTGTCCCTTTATGTCAAAAGTGGTTTTTAGACCAGCTAGAAAACACCGATAAAAAATTAAAATCACAATTTATCATCAAACAATAAATTTAATGACAGCGACTATTCTGCAACTGAGCAAATTTCAGTGTTTTTGATTTGATTACATTATTGAATCATTTTTATATATATTTTTATTATATTATAATTTATTATTTTGTGTTTCAAACTTTATCATACCCGGGATGTCTACTAGACTCTGGTTCGGACAGATTTAAGTGAGTTATTCATAAGAATTGCAGGCCTACAATATAAAAACGCCAAATTTCCATGCAAAATAATTGTACCGCTTTCAGCACCAAATTCCAGACAGAATCATACCGCCAGGGAGGTTAATGACATCCGTCTTAAGGCCCGTACACATGGTATGAAAATCGGAAGAAAAATTTAGTCCCAAGGAACGATCTGCCGATTTTCGGATCGTTAGTGTGGTGCTTTCGACAGCCGATTCCGTTTTTTTGTGCAGACTATAAAATTTTTGTCATACGTGAACTCTACGTCCGATTTTCTTTTGATTAGTAGTTTTCGTAGGAAAAAACACCATAAGAGCAAGACTAGGCATGCTCGGGGGGCGTGTTCAAGATGGCGACGTGAACGGTCGCATTCCCCCACGGGCTCTGCCGACTCCATTACATTTACCTGCTTTCCTGGGCACCTATCCCCGCTAATTCTGCTGAGCGTCAGCTGGATGAGGCGGCACACCCCTCGGGCACAGTCCGGTAAGGGGAAGAAACTGAAATTCCCCCCCGAAATCAGAGAATACCGGGCCCTCACGTGGAGACACGCGCCAGGCGCTGTTCGCACAAACTTCCCCGACGGACACCAGACCGCCCTGGCTGGCAGAGGTGATGGCGGCGATCGCCACATGTCAGTCTACACTCACCGCTAAGATTGAGGAAGTCCAGCTGGATGTGAGCCTCGTTCGGCAGGACATTGACAAACTCCGCTCCAGAGTTACGGACACGGAGCAACGAATAAACCTGGTGGAGGACGAATCCCTGGAACACACAGCATCCCTTCGCACCCTCCATACAAAGGTGAAAGCCCTGGAATTCAGGGCAGAGGATGCCGAGAACAGAAATAGGAGAAAACTAGGCATGCTCAAAAATGAAAGAACACATACAAAATTAGTCAATACATTGGGGGTTGTTTACGAAAGGCAAATCCACTTTGCACTACAAGTGAAAAGTGCACTCGAAATTGCACTGAAAGTGCACTTGGAAGTTCAGTCGCTGTAAATCTGAGGGGTAGATCTGAAATGAGTGGAAGCTCTGCTGATATTATCATCCAATCATGTGCAAGCTAAAATGCTGTTTTTTATTTTCCTTGCATGTCCCCCTCGGATCTACAGCGACTGCACTTCCAAGTGCACTTTCAGTGCAAAGTGGATTTGCCTTCCGTAAATAACCCCCATTATGTCACTTTTGAAGTTGTATTCTGTCGTACAAGATTTTTCGTATGGTGAGTAACCACTTCACTTTGGACATGAGACTAGGATGCAATAAAAATGGACAAATGGTCGTCCGAAAATCTGACCGTGTGTACGAGGCTTTAGTCTGTAGGGTTCAATATTGAGTTGGCCCACCCATTGCAGCTATAACAGCTTCAACTCTTCTCTTCTCCACAAGGTTTCGGAGTGTGTCTATGGGAATGTTTGACCATTCTTCCAGAAGTGCATTTGTGAGGTCAGGCACTGATGTTCGACGAGAAGGTCTGGCTCGTAGTCTCCGCTCTAATTCATTCCAAAGGTGTTCGGGTTGGGGTCAGGACTCTGTGCAGGTCAGTCAAGTTCCTCCACCCCAAACTCGCTCATCCATGTCTTTATGGAACTTGCTTTGTGCACTGGTCCAAATCATTTAGTGGAGGGGGGGATTATGGTGTGGGGTTTTTATTCAGGGGTTGGGCTTTACCCCTTAGTTCCAGTGAAGGGAACTCTTAAGGCGTCAGCATGCTGAGACATTTTGGACAATTTTATGCTCCCAACTTTGTGGGAACAGTTTGGGGATGGCCCCTTCCTGTTCCCACATGACCAGTGCACAAAGCAAGGTCCATAAAGACATGGATGAGCAAGTTTGGGGTGGAGGAACTTGACTGGCCTGCACAGAGTCCTTACCTCAACCCGATAGAACACTTTGGGGAAGAATTAGAGTGAGACTATGAGCCAGGCCTTCTCGTCCAACATCAGTGTCTGGCCTTACAAATGTGCTTCTGGAATAATGGTCAAACATTCCCATAGACACGCTCCTAAACCTTGTGGACAGCCTTCCCAGAAGAGTCGAAGCTGTTATAGCTGCAAAGGGTTGGCCAACTCAATATTGAAACCTACAGACTAATGCTGGCCATACACTATACAAAAAAATCGGCCGAACCCATTTTCGAAAAACGAACGTTCGGCCGCGAGCGCAAACGATGGTGCCATCATGTAATGGCCGATAAATCGTTCAGTGAACATAAATAAAAAAAAATGTATGTTTGTTTTTTTACATATACCGAGTGCAGACAGGTTGGACGGGAAACACATTAACCTTTCAATTTATCGTTCGTTCGGCAGAAAATTTCCAAACTTGTCCTTCGTTTTTTCGGCTCAAAAACGTCCAAACGATTATCGATTTTGTGTCCATTAACTGGCCGAAAAATCGAACGAACGGTCTAATGAGCGATTTTTCGTATAGTGTATGGCCAGCATAAGACTGGGATGCCATTAAAGTACATGTGTGTGTAAAGGCAGGAGTCCCAATACTTTTGACAATATAGTGTATACGATAAGATCTGTTAACATGTGGCTGCCAAGAGTGGATTGTCTTTATGGGCTCATTCACATTGCTGTGTTGATGCACGATTGGTTATGCAAAAAAACAAACAGAAAAAAACCCTTTTAAATGGGTGGTACTGGAAGTTCAGGTGCAGAAAAGTCGAGAGCTTTAGACCCCTTTCACATTGGGGCGTTTTTCAGGGGCTTTTGGGCTAAAAATAGCGCCACTGTGTCCCAATATGACATCCATGTGGGTGTGGGGCCCTAAAGTGCGTTTGGGGAAACGCACCCACGAAGATGCCAGATTGGGACGCAGCAACAGTGCTGTGCAGCCACAGTGTCCTATCTGACATGAATAGGACTGCTTACATAGGGATGCGCAGAAGGTGTACAGTATAGTAAGCAGTGGTGGCTGGTGCGTAATATTTTTAGGGGGGGGGGGGAGATGGATGGTGGCAATCAGTCCCCCACCCCCCCCCATGCTGGAGACGGACGGTGCAAATCAGTGGCCTTACCTTAGGAGGCCGATGCTGCTCCTCACTCTAAGGAAGAGCCGGGACCGTTGCTTCTCCTCCCAGCCAAACCAGAAGTGGGTCCTAAGACTCCCTGGCCAATTGAGCCTCAGGACCCGCTTCCTGATTGGCCGGGAGGAGAATCAGGAAGACAATAGCGAATATTAATTCGCTATTGTCACACAACTGGGTGGGCTCAGGGTGGGTGCAGTGCTCTGTGCCCCGAGCCCACCCTTTTTTGAAGCCAATTAGAGCCTCAGGCTTTAATCATGTGCTTAAAAAAAAAAAAAAAAAACCCTATTGAAATCCATGCGTCCGGCACCCTGCATGTAGATTAGGAGCCGGGCGCATGGATTAGGGGGGCGGCACCCCTGCGCCCCTAATGGATGGGCCGCCACTGATAGTAAGCCCTGTGTGAACAAGGCCTTAAAGCGGAACTAAACCCTCCTATCCTTTTCAGCCAAGGAAGCCGCTATCTAAGCCTCAGTTTGATCTGCAATTGCCATGATGCTGCACATGTGATCCATTATGACCCTAGCCGTTTGATGGTTTGACAGTTTGGTTGAGGGGCACAAGCACATGTGACAGGTAGCATTGCTGGAAATGCAACTGTTTTTTTAAACTGGTAAATCAATGGGTTTAGTTCTGCTTTAAGCTGGTCATAGATGGATTTATTTTATTTTTTTTGATCAGCTAGCCCTCTGATCAGGAGGGTAGATGGAGGATTCCTCCCTGCCGCAGCTTTACATTTTGACTATGCCAAGAATGGACTCTTTCTAATGCAGGTATGCTGGGGCAGCCTCAAGCCTGACGTTAGGGAGTAGAGATGTTAGGAAAAGACTGCACTTATTTTGGACTGTTGTCTGTATATGTCATCATGGAGGATTCCTCCCTGCCGCAGCTTTACATTTTGACAGCAGGGATTCCTCACCTGTCAGAATACACTAATAATCAGCTGCAGTGGTGCTCAAACTGACATTTTTCAGCAGTCCCTTTTGTAGGTAGGTAGTGTTTAACGCTGCCCCAGCCGGGAAGTTTAGAGTTAATTGTGTTTTTTTCTTGGCTGGCTTTCCTGGGTCTGACCCACTGGTTCTGTGCATTATAAAAAGGGACAGTGGTCTGTACCTAGAGGGAGCTAATGGAAGTCTAAGGTTGCTTCCGGTTGCGTCCTGTTCGGCCGGTTGAAGATGCCGAGGCCAGGATGTCATCCAATGCACATCTGCCCTCAAGACCCTACTACAGTCAGAAAGAGCTGCTGGGACTTGTAGTCCTTCCGGAAGATACCATCCATGGACTCTGCCAAGAATGGACTATTTCTAATGCAGGTATGCTGGGGCAGCCTCAAGCCTGACGTTAGGGATTAGAGATGTTAGGAAAAGACTGCACTTATTTTTGGACTGTTGTCTGTATATGTCATCATATTTATTTATTCATTCAAGTAAAGCATTAGCCTCTGCCTGGTCTGAAGTTACTCAAGGGGTGCAATGTAAGTAACCGGCACACATAGTTACAGCTCTGGTCACTAACTACATTGGCGTATGAAAATAACGGTACAAGAGTTAAAGCGGAATTCTGCCAAATTTTCTTTTTTTTTTAAAGTCAGCAGCTACAAATACTGCAGCTGCTGACTTTTAAAATATGGACACTTACCTGTCCAGGGCCCCCACGATGTTGGCACCCAAAGCCGATCTGTCCCCGATCGGATGGAGGCACCACCATCTTTGGTAAGGGAATCAGGAAGTGAAGCCTTGCGGCTTCACAGCCTGGTCGCCTACTGCACGCTCCCACTGGTCCCTGCTGGCTTTTGGCACCTGTGTGTCTCCCAGAAGACTGTGGGGGGGGGGGGGGGGGGGGGATGGAGGAGGTGCCGGACATGGTGTAGATGTCTGCGGATACTGCGGCTATCTATGCCCGCAAGTCGGAGCAAATACCTGGATTAGACAGGTATCTGCTCCCCCCCCTCCCCCTGAAGGGTGCCAAATGTGACACCAGAGGGGGGGAGGATTCTGAAAAGCGTAAGTTCCATTTTTGGGTGGAACTCCGCTTTAATACAATGTGAAGATACAGAGGTGTACATGTGACAGGTGAGACAGCCTCTTGCAGCATAGGAGAGGTTATCAACATTCCTTCTGCAATGATCCGTCTCCTATAGCAACGGGAGCAGATCTGCGCCACCAAGGCCCTCATCCTGTACACAGGTACGTAAGAGGAAGAGATAATGAAGTGCACACATGGAGTATGCACTAGGTGAACAGAGGGACCCAATACTGTGACTGGGAGCAAGGTAGTGGTGATACGCTGGACAGGTGGGAAGTGCAAAGGTTCTGCACATCCCTCCTAAATGCACAAGTGATGTTCAGTACATTGGGAGAGTTTAAAGCGGGATTCCACCCTAAAGTGGAACTTCCGCTTTTCGGAACCCTCCCCCCCTCCGGTGTCACATTTGGCACCTTTCAGGGGGGAGGGGGGTGCAGATACCTGTCTAAGACAGGTATCTGCACCCACTTCCGGGCATAAACTCCCACGGGAGTTTACGCCACTTCCTGTCCTGGCGCGCTGTCTGCCGGGACACACACGTGTCCCGGCAGACAGCGCTGACGATTCTCATTGCGCTGTGCGACTCGCGCATGCGCAGTAGGGAACCGGGAACTGAAGCCACTTCCTGATTCCCTCACTGAGAATGGCGCCGGCAGCAGCAGAGAGCCGATCGATTGATCGGCCTCTGCTGCCCACATCGCTGGAACCTGTGACAGGTAAGTGTCCATTTATTAAAAGTCAGCAGCTGCAGTAATTGTAGCTGCTGGCTTTTAATTTTTTTTTTTCCGGTACCGTCCCGCTTTAATCAAGTTGACTGTTCAAGTAAAGGTACCCCGTGTATAAAGCAGTGACCCTAAGTGCCTAGCATGGAGGATGTGACTATCCCTGTTCATAAGAAGTCAATCTAACGGTTTCTCATGAACATGTAGGGCATGGGTCATGGGGTACCCATGCCCTACATGTTCATGAGAAACCAATCGTTAGACTTCTTATGAACAGGGACAGCCATAGATGGATCGAAAATTTGTCTGGTCCCTGCTGAACCACCAGAATTTCAATTCATCTATGGCCAGCTTTAGGTTTACCAAAATCATGTAACGTGATGACCTACTGAAACCAATTATACAACCAGGCAGGCCTTTGCGCTAATTAGCTGTTGGTAGATGTAAAGGTGATAATACAATCAGATTGTGACGTGTATGATCAGTTCAAGATATGGTCTCCAACTCCTAGATCAACGCCAGCTACATGTGACTCTGTCCTTTCACACATCACGCCACTCCGCAGAACCTAGTTCATTGCCACCATTTCCATCAAGTTGCCACAATCTAAACGTTTCAGAGAGCTTCCCTTGCTTCGGTGTAGGCCAAAGAAACCAACACATAACATGAGAAGCTAAAAACCATCTGCCAGTAATCTTTAAGAAAACTTAAGACGCAATCCAGAATCATCCCATCATTACATTCTAAGAAGACGGTGAATCATAACGGAAAGACGGCAAGGACGTACCTTTGGCAGAGTTGGCTCCAGGCGGCTTTGCTGGTATGTGTGCCGCCTGCACCTGCTGTTGCTTCTTAACAAGACTCCCCTCGCTGCCAGCCCTGAGAATCTTCTCCCCTAAGCTGATTTTTCTTGACCGGCTGTTGAAATCTTCAATCCTGCTCACAGGCAGCTTAGACGTTACGTTAGCTGACAAGGGCCTGGCCAAACGTGACGGCTTGGACATGGTGAAACGCGGGGCTGGGAAAATTCCCACAAAGCCAGGGCAGGAGGTGAGATCCTCAGTTAGCCATAGTGGCCAAGCGGTGCAGAAGAGACAGCGATCCAGGCTTCGCCTCTGTGCTGCTGGAAAGTGCAGAGAAGGAATCTGTAGCCAGAGAGAAGGGAATAGGCAGTGAATGGGTAATCAGACAGGCACTTTATCAGACCTGTGGAATGTAAATGTGCCCTGAGTTCCGGATTATGACTCCTCTGCGGAGGGCTATAGCAGGGAACAGATGCTGAGTGCTGTGTGCCGGAGTTCTCTGACTGCAGGAAAGGAGGCTGCTGCATGCTCAGACTAGAACTGACCATCAGTAAACCGAAACAAGAATTTGCCAGTGCCCAACCCACCCAGGTAAACTTGTGCACACAATGCAGATGGAATTCACGGTGAATTCCAGATGTTTCATTGATTTGCAGTAAATCACTGAGCGTTTCTACACCCCGCGCCGCCTTCACAGGGAAATGTGCAGCGCGGCTGCTTTCATAATTCAGAAGCCAGAACGCTTATGGGTTTATAATGTGAGGAAAAGAGCAATGTGCAAAACCATGTAACCCAATCAGAAGTCTTCTTTCAGCAATCTGACTTCTAAAATCGGAAACGCTGCTATAAGTTCACACTTCATTGTTACACTATCTTCCTAAAGAAGTTATTTATTTCTATATTAAGTATTTATATTGCGCCGACAATTTACGCAGATCTTTACATACTGTACATTCACATCAGTTCCTGCCCTCAAGGAGCTTACAATCTAAGGTCCCCTATCTCACATGCATGTACTACAGCAAATTTACCTACTGCTAGCCTTTGAAAAGAAACCTACGCAAGCACAAGGAGAACATGCAAACGCCATGCAGATAATGCAGTATTAATCACTTACCCACTGGGCACTTAAACCCCTTTCCTAACAAGACCAATTTTCAGCTTTCGGTGCTCTCACACTTTGAATGACAATTACTCAGTCATGCAACACTGTACCCAAATACATGTTTTGTCCTTTTTTTCACACAAATAGAGCTTTCTTTTGGTGGTATTTAATCACCGCTGGGTTTTTTATTTTTTGCGCTATAAATAAAAAAAGACTGAAAATTTGTTAAAAAAAAAAAAAATTAATTATTTGTTTCTATTAAAATTTATTGCAGAGTATTGACAGAGCATTGGCAGAGTATTGGCGAGTATTGGCAGAGTATTGCAGTGTTGCACAGTGCTGGCAGAGTATTGCAGTGTGTTGCACAGTATTGGCAGAGTATTGCAGTGTTGCACAGTATTGGCAGAGTATTGCAGTGTTGCACAGTATTGGCAGAGTATTGCAGTGTTGCGCAGTGCTGGCAGAGTATTGCAGTGTTGCACAGTGCTGGCAGAGTATTGCAGTGTTGCACAGTATTGGCAGAGTATTGCAGTGTTGCACAGTGCTGGCAGAGTATTGCAGTGTTGCACAGTGCTGGCAGAGTATTGCAGTGTTGCACAGTGCTGGCAGAGTATTGCAGTGTTGCACAGTGCTGGCAGAGTATTGCAGTGTTGCACAGTATTGGCAGAGTATTGCAGTGTTGCACAGTATTGGCAGAGTATTGCAGTGTTGCACAGTATTGGCAGAGTATTGCAGTGTTGCACAGTATTGGCAGAGTATTGCAGTGTTGCACAGTATTGGCAGAGTATTGCAGTGTTGCACAGTGCTGGCAGAGTATTGCAGTGTTGCACAGTATTGACAGAGTATTGCAGTGTTGCACAGTGCTGGCAGAGTATTGCAGTGTTGCACAGTGCTGGCAGAGTATTGCAGTGTTGCACAGTGCTGGCAGAGTATTGCAGTGTTGCACAGTGCTGGCAGAGTATTGCAGTGTTGCACAGTATTGACAGAGTATTGCAGTGTTGCACAGTATTGGCAGAGTATTGCAGTGTTGCGCAGTGCTGGCAGAGTATTGCAGTGTTGCGCAGTGCTGGCAGAGTATTGCAGTGTTGCGCAGTGCTGGCAGAGTATTGCAGTGTTGCGCAGTGCTGGCAGAGTATTGCAGTGTTGCACAGTGCTGGCAGAGTATTGCAGTGTTGCACAGTATTGGCAGAGTATTGCAGTGTTGCACAGTATTGCAGTGTTGCACAGTGCTGGCAGAGTATTGCACACTGCTGGCACTGAGCAGCGCTGTGGGCACTACACATCCAGCCCACAGTGATGTGGCCATCTCTCCCCCTCTCCGCTTCTCCCCTCTCACTGTACCGATCGGTACAGAGAGGGGAGTGAGGAACCGGCGTCATGACGTGGCGCCGGTTTGTTTACATGTGATCGCTCCGTCATTTGACGGAGTGATCATGTGGTAAACGGCCGCTATTAGCATCCGTTTACCGTAATGCGCCGGGTCCGGAGACACGCGGCCATTCAATAAAATGAGAAGAAAAGAGGTTTAACCTTAAACTGCGTAGAGGGTTCTTTACTGTAAGAGCGGTTAGGATGTGGAATTCTCTTCCACAGGCGGGGGGCATCGATAATTAAAAAAAAAAAACATTAGATAAGCACCTGATTGACCACAACATACAGGGATATACAATGTAATACTGACATATAATCACACACACAGGTTGGACTTGATGGACTTGTGTTTTTTTTAACCTCACCAACTATGTAACTATGATATTCTATTTGTTCTTGTGAAGGTCATCCGTAAAACATCTCTTGAACATTATCACACATGAGCGGTACTAGTAGACGACTTCACTTGTACGTGAGATGTCAACACTATGTATGAAATCGATTGCTCTCTTAAATAATTTTTTTGATTGGTTAATGTTGGCGACAATTTCGACCAATGAATGCTGTTTCGTTGGTCAGCGGTCGAGGGATCGGTCTATTTTGTAACCGTGTATTCCTGCTATTAGTCTGCTGTTTTTCTCAAGCTTAAAGTAGAACTATAGGTACTTTCTGTTAAAAAAAAAAGAAAAAGTAGAACTATAGGCGTTTTTTTTCATTTTGTATGCAGTAAAAGAGGGTTATCAGCCCTGCCAGTCTTTACCCCATTGCAGAGATTTCTCTTCACTTCCTGTCCCATAGCCAAACAGGAAGTGAGAGGAAATCACTGCAAACAAAGGCTAAGTTCACTCTGGCATTAAAAGCAGGCGTTTTAGGGGCATTAAAAACGCCCCTGAAACGATACATGGGACAGCACATAGTGCTGCTCACACTATCAAAACATGAAGCGTTTGCGTCGCTTCGCTTCAAAATGTAAGCCTCATGTCGAGTTTGAAGTGCTTCAACTCCTTCCATTCAAGTCTATGGTAATGCTCCACAACGCGCCAGCATGTGATTGCGGTATAGCTGCATAGGCCATGGGGAGCTTTTTTAATGCTTTAATAACTCTTATCAAACGCACCTATTAACGTGCATTAACACTATAGGTGCGTTTGATAAGCGTCAGTATTTTGAGCAAGTGTGAACAAGCCCTATGGGAATCCCTTGGGGTCTCCCAGGTCTCACTAATATAGGAGGTGTGTTAACCACTTCAGCCCTGGAAGATTTTACCCCCTTCCTTTCGGCACTGCGTTGCTTTAACTGACAATTGCGCGGTCTGGGATTTTTTTTTTTCTCTTGCATTCTTTAGGCTCCTCCCACTTTATCAAACTTTCCTGGGATCTTCGCACATGGGAGCCCTCAGGCTCAATTCACAAAGCTTTACCCTAATGATAAGGATCTTTCATTTCAGCCCTGAGCCTGTCATTTTCAAATCCTGTTCAGCCGAAAATAACCGTCACTTTTTTCCCCCCCAATAAATGTCTGCAGCACAATTTTGGCTGTGTATGGAACCCTTGCACCAAATTCATAAAAGGCGTGCAACGGTTGCATTGCAAACTTTGTGCAACACATGCGGCAAACTCCTAAAATTTTTATTTGCATCACTGGCCTAATATGTCGCTACGGCTGCGACAAATTCATGAATAAATACGCCATTCCAGGAGATAAGAGAACTGGACGTAAATAAGACCGATGCCGCTACAAAATGTGCTGGAAATAAAAAATCTGATCCGCCATCCATCGTGTTCTGGAAACGTTGGTAAATTCCAGTCTGCCGTTATATTAGGAGACTTACGAGAACGGAGGTTGTGCTAAAAGGTTTCCGAATGTCTGGGCAATGTGGCTTGATAATCCCTCGACTGCTGCGGCTTCTGCCCCCCAACCTCCTTCTCTGATTGAGCAATTATGTACTCAGGAATCCTCCTCGTACCCCCCTCAGGCTGCCAACTAGAGAGGACGCAGCTTTTTCCTTCTGCTTGACTTCTTTTATTGAAGTACGTTATTTGTTGTCTATTGGTTGGCAATGGTATGATTGTGATTGTTTAACAAGTGGCCGTCCCTGCTTGGTGTGAGCCACTTATAGTCTGTATCAATCCGTTACTAAAACTCAACTGAAAAGATTTATAAAATAATAAAAAATAAGACAAATGTCATGTTGGAGTCATTTATAGGGATGCACTGATACATTGGTGTTTTGTCAATAGAAAAAAAAAAAAAAGTGCCAATAATGGCATGCTGCGACCTGCTGATTCAATGCAAAATCGCATCCATTGACTTCAAAGAAAAAACGCCCCCTATTGATTTCAATGCAAAAATCATGTTCATTGACTTCAATGCAAAAAAGCCCCCTATTGACTTTGATGCAAAATCGCCTCCATTGACTTCAATGCAAAAACACCCCCTATTCATTTCAATGCAAAATCGTGTCCCATGGTCTACAGTGCAAAAACGCCCCCTATTGACTTCAATGCAAAGTTGAAGAATAAAAAAATAAGACAAATGTCATGTTGGAGTAATTTATAAGGATGCACTGATACATTGGCTGAAAATAAAGTTATTGGCATTTTGTCAATAGAAAAAGGTGCCAATAATGGCATGCTGCGACCTGTTGATTCAGTGCACGTCCATTGACTTCAAATAAAAAACACCCCCTATTGATTTCAATGCAAAATTGCGTCTCATTGACTTCAATGCAAAAAAGCCCCTCGTTTTACTTCAATGCAAAATTGCATCCCATTGACTTTGCTGCAAAATAACATCAATTGACTTCAATTCAAAATTGCGTTCCATTGACTTCCATGCAAAAAAAACCCTATTGACTTTAATGCAAAATCGTGTTCCTCTGACTTCAATGTAAAAACGCCCCCTATTCATTTCAATGCAAAATCACTTACCATTGACTTCAATGCAAAAACGCCCCCTATTGACTTAAAGAGGAGGTCCACCTGAATTTTTTTTTTTAAAAGTCAGCAGCTACAAATACTGCAGCTGCTGACTTTTATTTTAATAAATGGACACTTGCCTGTCCCAGGGTCCAGCGACCGCTCGTCTCTCAGCTGGCCCCGCCGCTATCCTCTGTCAGGGAATCAGGAAGTGAAGCTTGCGACTTCACTGCCCGGTTCCCTACTGCGCATGCGCGAGTCGCGCTGCGTGTCTTTATTGGTCCCTGTTGTGTCCTGGGAACTGTGCGTTTCCCAAGACACAACGGGCATCCTCGGATAAGGGCAGGGCAGCTACAGCTAGCTAGTCCCGGAAGTGGGTGCAGATACCTGTATTATACAGGTATCTGCACCCCCTCCCCCCTGAAAGGTGACAATTGTGGCACCGGAGGGGGGAGGAATCCGATAAGCGGAAGTTCCACTTTAGGGTGGAGCTCCGCTTTAAATAAAAAAATCACGTCCCATTGACATCAATGCAAAATTGAAGAATGAAAAATAAGACAAATGTCATGTTGGAGTAATTTTCCGGCACGCACTGATACATTGGCTGAAAATAAGGTTATCGGCGTTTTGTCGATATAAAAAAAAAGGTGCAAATAATGGCATGCTGTGACATGTTGATTCAATGCAAAATCACATCCATTGACTTCAATGCAAAATCGTGTTTCATTGACTTCGATGCAAAAACACCCCCTATTGACTTCAATGCAAAATCATGTTCCATTGACTTCAATGCAAAAACGCCCCCTAATGACTTCAATGCAAAAACGCCCTCTATTGACTTCAAGGCAAAATCGCGTCCCATTGATTTCAATGCAAAATGGCATCCCTTGACTTTAATTAAAAAAAATCACGTCCCATTGACGTCAATGCTTAAATGCCCCCACTGACTTCAATGCAAAAATCACGTTTATTGACTTCAATGCAAAAATGCCCCCTATTGACTTCAATGTAAAATCGCATTCCTACTGACTTAAATGCAAAATCGTGTCCCATTGACTTCAATGAAAGAACGCCATTTTGGTTTTGGTTTCCGACCCAGTGCAAATAAATATCTGAAAAGTGTGGCGTTCATTTGTATTCAGCCCCCCTTAATCAGCTCCTCCAGAGTTACCATGGGCCTCTTGGCTGCTTCTCTGATGAATGCTCTCCTTGCCCGTCCTGTCAGTTTAGGTGGACGGCCATGTCTTGGTAGGTTTGCAGTTATGCCATACTCTCTCCATTTTCAGATGATGGATTGAACAGTGCTCTGTGAGATGTTCAAAGCTTGGGATATTTTTTTATATAACCTAACCCTGCTTTAAAATTCTCCACAACTTTATCTCTGACCTGTCTGGTGTGTCTCTTGTCCTTCATGATGCTGTTTGTTCACTAAGGTTCCCTAACAACTATATTTGTTTTGTTTTTTTGTCTATGGTTTTATATGTTTATTTTCTTTTGTAATGTGTTTCTTTTTTTTTTGTATTTTTGGAAAATTAATAAAACGTATGTTTAAAAAAAAGTTCTCTAACAAACCTCCAGAGGGCTTCACAGAACAGCTGTATTTATACTGAGATTAAATGACACACAGGTGGACTCTATTTACTAATGAGGTGACTTCTGAAGGCAATTGGTTCCACTAGATTTTAGTTAGGGGTATCAGAGAAAAGGGGGCTGAATACAAATGCACACCACACTTTTCACATATTTATTTGTAAAAAAATTGGAAAATCATTTATCATTTTCCTTCCACTTCACAATTATGTGCTACTTTGTGTTGGTCCATCACATAAAATCACAATAAAATACATTTACGTTTTTGGTTGTAACATGACAAAATGTGGAAAATCTCAAGGGGTATGAATACTTTTTCTAGGCACTGTATGTCAGGACCGTATAAATTGTTATTCCTTATTCTGGAACGTAAGGATGAGTATACTACGAGCCTCACTTCTGGTCTCGTCAATTCCAAGAAATGGTGGTCTTTTTGCGTCCTGGGTTATGGGAATCCTGGGATGCAGTAGAGATGATCTGGAGGTGCCACCTCTATGGATGAGGGTCCCTATAAAAGGCCACAGCTCCCCTTTAAGACTTCTACGTTTATTATGATTTTATTTTGCAGTGTAGTAAAGTTGAGCACACGGGAGTTGGTCTGTCTGGTGTGCTTGGCTTCCGGAGACATAACAAAAGACGAGTAATTTAGTTGTCGCTTCTCTGCACTTCAACTGCCATTCCTATCAGCCAATTTCCTTCAAGCCTCCAGAAGTCTTAATATTGAGAAGTAAATTCCATGAAATTTAATTCACATGTAAACAGTGAAAGTCGGACATAATCCTCGCACATCCAATAGGTAAACAACATTTCCTATCTACAAACACAGATACACAGGTAGTGTGCGGGGAGTCGCTGTGCATCGCATTATTGACCGGCTAACCTCCTTGTCGATGTGTTGGACTTCGGTTTAATACAATCCCTAGGTAAAGGTTGTCAGTGCAGAAGATAGGAAATTTACTCCTAAACTGTGGGAAAACAGCGCTGTCTGGTGATCGTACTAATTAATAATAAGTGAAAAAAAAAATAATTAACTGATTAATTGTTTGGTATTGGAAACATTTTCTGCTGCAACCAAATGTGAGATACACACAATAAAGTACAAATAAAGAAAAAAAGGCTGCGCTGAAAATCAAAAAAATGTACTTAATAAGTGAATACATGTGATAAGTGCTACAAGTAGTGGTGTAAATTAAACACCACCACTAACAGACAATTTAAAGCAGAGCTCCACCCTAAAGTGGAACTTCCGCTCATCGGATTCCTCCCCCCTTCCGGCGTCACAATTGGCACCTTTCGGGGGGGAAGGGGGACAGGATACCTATCCTTTCCCACTTCCGGAAGTATGCCACGGCATGATCGCGCCGTGACATCACAGCGGGGCTCCCTCCTCCTCCTCCCTCGGCCGCTGGGCTAATAGGAGAGAGGAGCGAGGCCTCGCGCATGCGCAGTAGGGTTTCCGGTGTGAAGCCAAAAGGCTACACTGCCGAGTTACCTTACCAGCAATGGCGGCGGCAGCAGCACCCGACAGCTCATGGAGACATCAGCTGCGGTGCCGACATCGAGGGACAACAGGACAGGTAAGTGTCCATTTATTAAAAGCCAGCAGCTGCAGTATGTGTAGCTGCTGGCTTTTAATTTTTTTTTTTCCCGGAACACCCCTTTAAGTAAATCAAAAATCACGTAATATTGACAATCGCAACGTGAAACTGGTGAAAACGAAAAAAGAAATAGATGAAATAAAAACAAATATAAAAGACAGTCCACAAGGAAATTTACTTCACCTGCACAATCGCATTCTTCTGCTGAATTTTAACCAATAACGCCCACTCAGTATCATTATCTGCTATGGAACATTTTTCAAACTCCAACTGGAGCTAAGATTTATTAAAACACGTGTGGGCATATTTGGACAGATGAAGTTGTAGCATGTGTGGTATATCCAGGTCAGATATTACCTTGGTGTACATTAGGGGCCGGGACAAGGGTACGGGCAGAAGGGGCGGCGCTGTGGCATCATGTGAGATGGGGGGGGGGGGGCTCCGAGGATATTGGTATGGGGGGGATTTGTGTTGGGAGGGGGAATTTGGGGGGGGGGTGGCAGGGGGTAAGAATTGTTCTGGGAGGGAAATTTGTGGGATGTGCTAGGAGTGGTGATTTAGGGGGACTTGTGTTGGAATGGGGGTAGAAAATTTGTGCAGGAGGTCTTGGGAGGTGCGGAGAGGACGGTTGGGGTGATAGCTGCAGATGAAGTTGGTGATGTAGGTGCGGGCCATGTTGGGTCATCAACATGAGTCATCAACAACAACCCATGGTAACCGGGATGCCGCATTACTATTCTCTTTGGAACCCCCAAAGGTGTCCCAGGTCTGTTATCCTATAGTGTATACTTAAAAAAAAATTATCTTTGGCTACTGGGACCCCCTACTGCTGCCTTGGTCCCCAACCTCCAGAGCTATCTCCACCGGTGCAACCATCAAAAATTCCTCTACCAAAGACTGGATTCTGCTATGCCTACTCGTTGCCCGGAGGCTTATTCTTCAACACTGGCTATCATCCCAAAGCCCTCCTATCAGCCAACTCAAGAAAGAGCTCATTACACTCTTGTTCAAAGAACGACTTACTACCGACTTCAAACATCCCAAAATCAAAGCTCGCTTTTACTCCAGATGGCAAGCATTCATGCTAGTAGCACTTCCACCAGCCGAACAAGCGGCCTTTGAACACTACTCTTTCTCTTATGACAAGCCCTCGACGCCAAGCTGGTGAAAGGCAAACTCTCCCCCCCTGGGAAACCTTCAACCATCACCCCTAAATCTCCTACCACCTCTACGGATCTCCTATCTGCCTACTACTCCTTATGCCGCGTACACACGGTCGGAATTTCCGATGGAAACAGTCCGATGGGAGCTGTTCAACGGATTTTCCGAACGTGTGTATGCCCATCGGTCTTTTTCTGTTGGAATTTCCGACGGACTTTGGATTGAGAACCTGTTCTCAATTTTTCCGATGGAAAACCTTTCCGATCGTGTGTATGCAATTCCGACACGCAAAATTCCAAGGCGTGCTCGGAAACAATTTGACGCATGCTCGGAAGCATTAAACTTCCCTTTTATAGTGCTGTCAAACGTGTTTTATGTCGCTGTGTTACTGACCGTCGGAATTTGGTGTGACCCTGTGTAGGCAAGACAGTTTGAGGGAAATTCTGTCGGAATTCCGACGGGAAAACCATGGGAGCTTTTTCCGACGAGAATTCCGACCGTGTGTACACGGCATTAGACGAGGTGTCCCGGCGGGAGTGGACCGGACAAATCATAATCACCGCTCAAAAAATGTTTTATCCTTGTTCAACAACATTGTCGATTATCTGTATAACCACCATCTAAGTGATCGTCTATCCTGCAACCCCCCCCCCCCCTCCCTCTCACTTCCTCCTTTTGTTACTCTTATGCCGCGTACACGCGGTCGAAAATTCTCGTCGGAAAAAGCTCTGATGGTTTTCCCGTCGGAATTCCGACGGAATTTCGCTCAAACTGTCTTGCCTACACACGGTCACACCAAATTCCGATGGTCAGTAACACAGCGGCATAAAACATGTTCGACAGCACTATAAAAGGGAAGTTTAATGCTTCCCTTTTTTGGGTTTTTTTTTTTGTAACATCCGCGGTTTACAACTGCTTTAACAATTATGCGCCACTTTGTGTTGGTCTGTAACAAGGATATGCAATTAGCGGACCTCCAGCTGTTGCAAAACTACAAGTCCCACCATGCCTCTGCCTCTGGGTGTCATGCTTGTGGCTGTCAGAATCTTGCTATGCCTCATGGGACTTGTAGTTCTGAAACAGCTGGAGGTCTGCATATCCCTGGTCTATCACATAAAATCTCAATAAAATAAATTTAAGTTTTTGGTTGTAACATGGCAAAATGTGGAAAATTTCAAGGGGTATGAATACTTTTTCAAGGCACTGTAACTTCAGCAGCTGAAATCTCTTGATCAGTGATGATTTTGACAGGCAGTCTTTACTGTAGATATGCTCAGTTAGAAATGGGCACGATTGCTTCAAGTTTAGCTACCGATCAGATTATGACAAATCTGCCACACTTTTCAATGTAAGCCCTGCATTGAGGTCTTATGGACAACCAGCTTTCCCGTAATCCCGCTTTTAAAGTTAGCTCTGCTTCAGACTTCTCCGGGCGAAAGTAATTATTCCTTTGAGAGCGCACGGTCCGCTACTACTTTCATCACAGAAATTCAATTAGAAGAGTATTCCTCCCTCCTTTAAAAACTCAACGGTGCTGCGTAGCGCTAATTACAAGTTAAGAGCCTCAACTGCAATGATAATAAAGGACAGAATTGCATTAAAAATCTGATCTAGAATTAATTATGATGCTACGTTTTGGAGCCAGCTTCACAAAAACTAGAACTTTATAAATACTTCCCCCTGGAATGGTGTTCCTGTAACACTACCCAGAGATTCCCCTACAGATTCTCCTGTGTCACCCGGCCAGGAAGTGAGAAGAAAAAGGAATTAATCATAACATGCGGTTATACACAACTATAATGCCGCGTACACACGGTCGGAATTCTCATCGGAAAAAGCTCTGATGGTTTTCCCCTCGGAATTCCGACGTAATTTCGCTCAAACTGTCTTGCCTACACACGGTCACACCAAATTCCGATGGTCAGTAACACAGCGACATAAAACACGTTCGACTGCACTATAAAAGGGAAGTTTAATGCTTCCGAGCATGCGTCGAATTGTTTCCGAGCATGCGTCGGAATTTTGAGTGTCGGAATTGCATACACACGATCGGAAAATCCGATAGAAAGGTTTTCCGTCGGAAAAATTGAGAACAGGTTCTCAATCCAGAGTCCGTCGGAAATTCCGACAGAAAAAGACCGATGGGCATACACACGTTCAGAAAATCCGTTGAAAAGCTCCCATCGGAAATTCCAACCGTGTGTACGCGGCATAAGGAGAAAATAAAACGATAGATGTTGTTAGCCCTGATTGTTTTCAATTTCAAACACGTTGCACCAAAATGACATCTGCAATCTGATTGGTTACTTTTGTCAATACAGGCAGCTTTTCTTTTTGACTTTCCCATGCATGATGACAGAGTTAAAGCGGTTGTATAGTCAAAAAATTTACTTTTACCTACAGGTAAGCCCATAATAAGGCTTACCTGTAGGTAAAAAAAATATCTCCTAAACCTGTACGGTTTATGAGATATTCCCCGTGCAATACGCCGCTGACTGCAGCGGCGCATGCGCACGGGGGATTCTCGGCTTAAAGACCGGCAGAATCCGAACCTTGCCGGGAAGAAGTCTCCTGTGCGCATGTGCGGGAGTGTTGAAATCGCGGCTCCAGCCACTCACAGCGCTGGATTCGCGATACCCAGAAGACACACCGAGGCAACATGTCAGCTACCTCGGCGTGGACCAGGTGAGTTACCGACGCCTCGTTCTAAGGTAAGTATTTCATAATGAGCTAGTATGCGGTGCATACTAGCTCATTATGCCTTTTCCCTTACAGGTGTATAAAAAAAAAGTTTCAGTGGGTTTACTACTGCTTTAAAGCGGTAGTAAACCGCAGTTTTTTTATTTTTTTCCGCATGCATTGCATACTAGCACATTATGTGAAACTTACCGTAGAACGAGGTTCTCCAGTGGCGCGCTGTCAACGCTGAAGGCAATTCCATTTTCACCAGGTCTTCCTTCCGGGTTTGCGGACTACGGCTATGTGAGTTCCCTTACAGCGCATGCGCTGATGACGCCACCGGCCACATCTATAGTAAATATCTCCTAAACGGAAGATTGTTAGAGACTGCAGACATACTACAAGAATCTGTGGCCACACTAAGGCCTCATGCATGCATATGAAAATATGCTGCATTTTTTCTGCCAGAATTTGGCAGAAAAAATTTCTCTAGTGTGTTTTTTGCACATTTACGATCTTATGTAGGCACATGCGTGTAAACTTCTACTGGCTATAATATGAATTTATTCTAGCAATTAGAATAAATTTACATGCATATGCCCACATTTAGGAGCGCTCATGAGCTTTCAGCTTAAAAACTACGCTAAAAAACGTCTCTCTTAACACAGGTTTGGGGCAAATTTTTATGCCCCTGAATGCTGCCCTAATATACGCCTGTAAATGACACAATGTGCACATTAGATAACCAAGTGCTGCTTTCAGGGGCAAAAAAAAAAATGGCAAACACCTCTAAGCCCAGGTTCACACTGAGCTGCGGGAAAGAAGTCGTGCCAGTTCAGCCGAACTCACGCGATTTTAATCCCGCATGTCAGTCCCGATTTCGGCAGCGATTTCACAGATATCTGTGTGGGTTTCTGCACAGATGTCAATGAAAATCACCCCCTGAAATCACAAAAAGTAGTGCAGAAACGTAATTTTGAAATTGGTGCGGCACCGCAAATGCAGCGACATTGCAGGCAATTGCCGCCAATTTGACATGTCAAATCGCATGTCAAAACGCACCAATGTGAACCAGGGCTTAGGCCCTTAAAAAATTGCTGCTTCTACAGGAGTTTTGTGTTCTGCCTGTAGAAGCAGCTCAATGTTATCCTATGTGTCCATGCACATTAGGACGATTACAGGCAGATTTTAAGCTCAACGTTTAGAGGCAGGAAATAAAACTCTTTATGGTTTGCGTTTCTGATTTGTTTTTTTCTGCCTAACCTTTTGCCGCCCACCCACTGTCAAATGACAGAGGGACGGTGTGACTCTCGTTCTGGGAGGACATCATATGATGGTGCCCCAGAACGGCCGCTATCGCACACCCGCTGGGGCGTGCGGCGATCATGGCCACGCCGTGTTGGTAGGGGACGGTGCGACCCCGATCTCTGTAAAGAGCCACAGCCATGGCTTTTTAACCATGTGATCGGCTGTGTCCAATCACAGCTGCATATCAGTACCTATCAGTGCTTACCAGCGCCGCCTCATCAGTGCTCATCAGTGCAGCCTCATCAGCGCACATCAGTGAGGGAGGAAAATTACTTATTTACAAAATTTACAGGAAATAAGAAAACCTTTTTTTTCAAAATTTTCAGTCTTTTTCCTTTTCTTTTTTTTGTAGATTGATACCAGTCCAGGGGGCCGGTAGATGACAGCAATTCTTAGAGAAATAGGCGAGAATAGACAAATGCAATGTGCCTCAAAAGAGGAGAGTGTCAGAGATGGAAGTGTGTGAAGTACCTGATAGGTGCTGCATGGGGCTAGAAGGATTACCACTCCACCTCCCTTCTGTCCACTTGGTCTGGGGGAGTGAGTCCAGAGAAGGCCACCATGGAAGAGGGCCTTCAGAAGTAGTGTCTGATTCATGAAGCCAGGTTTCGGTAATGGCAAGTAGATTAACCACTTGACCACTGGGCAGTTAAACCCCCCTAACCAGACCAATTTTCAGCTTTCGGTGCTCTCACACTTTGAATGACAATTACTCCGTCATGCAACACTGTACCCAAATGAATTTTGTGTCCTTTTTTTCACACAAATAGAGCTTTCTTTTGGTGGTATTTAATCACCGCTGTTTTTTTTTATTTTTTGCGCTATAAATCAAAAAATACTGAAAATTCTGTAAAAAAATAAATTCTTTGTTTCTATTAAAAATTATTGGCGAGTATTGGCGAGTATTACAGTGTTGCACAGTATTGGCAGAGTATTACAGAGTATTGCACAGTGGTTGCAGAGCATTGCACAGTGGTGGCAGAGCATTGCACAGTGGTGGCAGAGCATTGCACAGTGTATTGACCAGCGCTGTGGGCACTACACATCCAGCCCACAGCGATGGTCCCGTCTCTCCCCCTCTCCGCTTCTCCCTTCTCTGTACCGATCGGTACAGAGAGGGGAGGGAGGAACCGGCGTCATGACGTGACGCCGGTTTGTGTACATGTGATCGCTCCGTCATTTGACGGAGCGATCACGTGGTAAACGCCCGCTATCAGCGGCTGTTTACCGTGATCCGTGGTCACGGATGTTCCCGAGTGCGTCACGGATGTTCCCAAGTGCCCCAGGGGGCGCGCGGGAGCAAGTTTCTGGGAGGACGTCCGTAGGACGTCCACTCAGGGAAACCCGACTGCGCTCTAGACGTCTTTCGACTATAGCGCGGTCGGCATGTGGTTAAAGAAATTTGTGATAAAGAGGTCGTGGAGGGCGGTGAGTTTGGTACAGACAGAACGGGCGTTCCAGAGGGCACAGGAGAAGGGGGGGCTGGTTTTGGGAAGAAGAGGAATAGAGACTAAGTTCTGTAGTGTGTTTCTGCAAAAAGCACCAAAAAAACGCATAGGTGTGAACCAGGCCTGATGAACACACAGGGTTTTAAAGAGTGACCAGCAGTATGAAATGAAGACAGGGAAAAGATTTAACATAATACAATGTTTATGAGAGCCTGTTAAATAAACATAAACCTTTGTGTAAGACCTTATCTTCTACTTAACTAATAGTCACATTATTGTTCTTCTCCTATAAAATCTGAATTTACTTTCAGAGCAGTCACTACAAACACTTTACAGCTAAATTAACAAGGGCACACAAGGCGTTTTGTAAAATGTCACCAATTACGACATTGTGAAGGACTATGCATGATGCTAAATTCAAAATAAAGTGGTATTAAACCCAAAACCAAAAATGTAATATATTGCAGCTTACCAATCCTTAGATGTGGTGGCTGCATCAGTTTTCTTTTTTAGGCTTTTTTCCCTCTCTGTTTTCATCTGGTGATCTGGCCAGTAACACACCTCCTGTATTAGAGTGCCCACAATCTGGATGGTGGAGCACAGGGGCACCCTTGGACAGCAGCAAAAAAAAGACTACATCCAAGAGCAGCGTATTGCAGCACAAGTCACAGCCTTACCCCATGCCACGGCGGTGAATAGAACTGGGTGAAATGTCATTTGTGAAATTTTCAAGTCCTATGTTCACTCCTTGATTTGCATCACATATTAAAGAACAAAATAGAAAGTAAACAGGGGTGTGATGTGCCACAATTTTTTTTTCATGAAATTGTTTCTTCCTGCCTCTTTGTAACTTCCTCTGTGAACTCCTGAACCTCGCCTATTCCCCATATAATGACAAATGATCACACAAAGGACGCCAACTCATTTTAACCAAAAAAACCATTTTAACCAAAATAAAATCCACACAGGACGCCGACTCATTTTAACCAAAATTAAAACAGGAAATGTAAGATGGCTTTAGCTCTGCTCTCCACCCGCAGGAGAGGGTCATCCAGACGCGTTTCGCCCTCTAGTGGGCTTATTTAATGAAGCCTCTCCTCCCCCCCCCCCCCCCCCACGGAAAAACCCCCCCCCCCCCCCCCCCCGCTCACATTTGTTTGTTTTCAATGCATTTCAATTTAGAGGGGTGTTTTTGGTGCAGTTTTTTAACCACTTGCTGACCGCAATACGTAGCAGGATTATGGTTGAAGATAACAGCCATAACTCTGGTATTGTTTTTTTACTGAAAGCGTTCTGAAGCAGCGGGAGAGTACATCCGCCCACCGCTCACCGGCTTACCATTTCCGCCGGTTCACCCGAGAATCGATCCTACGGTGCCACCGGCTGGTCACACAGACGATCATAAAGTAGACTTGCTTTGATCACCTCTATGGCCTTGGAGGACTGGAGCGACATCACTTCCAGTCCAGGGTGGAAGTAAACAATTTTTTTTTTTTTTAAAGCAAAAGATCTAAATTTTTCTTTCTTTGATCATTTGTTTTCAAAGGTAAAGAAGAGATTTTTCACCCCAGATCTCTCCATAAAGAGGACCTGTCATCTTTATTTCTATTTGTTTACATTCCCTGTAATAGGAATAAAAGTGATAAAAAAAATAAAAAAAACAGTGTAAAAAATAAATAAAAAAATAAGTAAAAAATGTTTTTAAAGCACCCCCATCCCTCCGTGCTCACACACAGAGGCAAATGTATACATAAGTCATGCCCACATATGAAAACGTGTTCAAACCACACATGCAAGGTATCGCCGCAAACATTAGAGCGAGAGCAATCATTTTAGTGCTAGACCTTGTCGGTAACTCTAAACAGGTAACCTGTAAAGGCGTTTAAATCGTCGCCGTAGTTTGTCGCCATTCCACGAGCATGCAACATTTTAAAACCTGACATGTTAGGTATCTATTTACTTGTCATAACATCATCTTTCATATTATACAAAAAAAATTGGGGTATATATATATATTTAATTTTTTATTTTGTTATTTTTATTGATATATATATATATTTTTATTTTTTATTCATTTAAATTTTATTTTTCAAAAAAAATTGCGTTTGAAAAATTGCTCAAATACCATGTGACAACGATCATTGCAATCATTTTATTCCTCAGGGCCTCTGCTAAAAAAAATATAATAGCCGAAAATAAATCCATATTCATTTAAATTCATGATATTAAATAAAAAGTTGAATATAATACAATTATATATAAAAAAATTAATTGTCCATTTTGCTTTCGATTTACGAAGTACATCCTGAATTTTTGGTTTCGGTCCAGAATTTTCATTTCGGTGCCTCAATAGTTACAGCAACAGTTTTTTTTGGGGATAAAGGTTTTACATAGATAAACTGATCTTTATAATCACCTCTGTCAATAGTAAATGGCTTGTCTCAACCCTGTAACTGATACATTCTGCTGGAGAGCTTGAACTTTTGAAAAACAACAGACTTGCTAGCTGGATCGCCAGATTAAAATAAAAGAAAGAAAGCCTAAAAAAAAAAACTAAAAAAAAACGAATGCAGCCATCACATCTAAAGCCCCATACACACGGTCGGACAATCCGCGGACCAGGTCGGTCGGATCCTGTCCGTCGTACTTTGTCCGATGTTGGTGTTGCGTACACACGGTCGGACTACGTTGTCGGAATATCCGGTCTGCAAGAACGTCGTGACGTAAGTCGTCGTCCACGAGATTAGAAAAGGGAAGTTCAGCACCACGTCAGGCACCCGTTGGGCTCCTTCTGCTGATCCCGTGTTTATCGAGAGTTAGTCGAAGTTTGGTGACTTAAGATTCGCGCTTCTCAGTTTTCTGACTCAGATCGTTACTGCTCTTCAGTTTGTGCTTGTCGTGCGTATCTGTTTATTAGTGCGTGTAGTCAGTTCGCATTTGTTGGTCATTGCGGCCTATATCTTGATATAGGACGCTTTGATTTGCACTGCTTATTGTCTGCTCGTTTCTGGTATTCATTTCGTTCTTTCAGGCCTTGCTGTTTATCGGTGCTTTCTGTTTGTCCGTTCTGACCAGCCGACCTTTTGTGACCTTGTGAGCGATGTTTCCCGTGCGTACTCGTCGCCGAGTTCGTGCTGTACGCGGAATTGGTGTCGGGCTTTTAGCTTTGACCCAAGACCCGTCCATGAACAGAGTGACGAGGAGTATGTGGACCAAGAATTGGTTGCTTCAGCGTGACCAATTCTCGCACATGCCTTTGCTTCGTGAGATCCGGGAGAATAATCCTGATGATTTCAGGAACTTTCTCAGGATGACGGACCCCGATTTTCACTGTCTTTTGGCTTTGCTGACCCCCTTTATCAGCCGGAAGGATACCTGCATGAGACAAGCCATTACTCCGGAGCAGAGGCTTGTTGCCACGTTGAGGTACTTGGCGATAGGGAGAAGTCTTCAGGATTTGAAGTTCTCTTCAGGTATCTCTCTCCAGGCCCTGGGAATCATTATTCCAGAGACCTGTTCTGCCATCATTCAGGTCCTGCAGGAGGACTATATTAAGGTAACATTTCTACTTTACTATTCCCTTCTATGTATGCTCTGTTTGCTAATGACTTGTATTTTTGACCTCCTTCCCTAATTACCATGATTGCAATATGCTCTAATATGCTGTGCCCCTTTTCTCCTTCATGCATTTTTCCCTTCACTTACCTCCCCAGCATGCTCTTCTGCCCCAATAGACACCTATGGCCTAGTCACCTAAGCAATGTCTTTTGTCTGCTGCATAGTATTGTTTGCCCCCAAACACCCCCTAAAATATGCACAAATGTTTGCTGTGTGGTTTACTTCATGAAGAGCCCCTTTTTTTTTTTTGTTTTTTTGGTGGGGGGGGGGGGCAAACTCATTAGGAACCCCCTCCCCCAACTGCTCTGTCAGATGGTACCAATCCTTTATCTGCTGGCTTTCCCAAGGTCCATACACACTATATACCTACCTCTTTATAGTGGGCATTTTTAGGGATGAATTCAGCAAAGCATGTAGTGCAAGGGGCTGCCTCCATACTTTCCATTTCCTATTTTTTTTGTGTTCTTTCCCTCCTATTAGCTTGCTTGGTAATTTCATAATGTCCCAATGTGCTTGCCTTTTTTTGGGGGGGGGGGGGGTGAAATGTTATTTTATCTTTCCTGGGGGCTGCCAATAGTGTTAAGTACAGAGGGTCTGGCCAAACTAGCACACATTATTGAGCCATTTGCCAATCAATGAAGTGCAGAGGGTTACCTGTCCACCCCCCCCCCCCCCCAAAACCCTAGTTATTGCCAATGGCCCATCAGAAGTGGTGGGATTGATGGGGGGTGAGTAATCTGTGAAGGGGAGCCTCTACTTTTCTGTGCAAATACTTTCCAGCCTCCAATTTTAAACAATGCTCTTGTTCCAAGATGTTGATTGTCTAATCTGCTTGCAATGTTTAGGTGCAAAGTGACTAATTTTTTTTTCTTGTTTCACTCCACAGTTCCCTTCCACGCCACAGGAATGGCAGACTGTGGCCTCCCACTTTGCCAGCCGTTGGGACTTTCCTAACTGCGGAGGGGCAATTGATGGGAAACACGTCCGCATCGTCCCACCGCCCAACTCGGGGTCCTACTATTATAATTATAAAGGGTTTAATAGTGTAGTGATGTTGGCGGTTGTGTCGGCAACATACGAGTTTATGTATGTGGATGTGGGGATGAACGGCCGGATCTCGGATGGTGGTGCCATTACGCACACGGAGTTCTACTGGCATCTCCAAAGTGGCAGTCTGTGCTTGCCACCTCCAGAGGAGAATGCAGAAGGACTCCCCTTCGTCTTTGTCGCAGATGAAGCGTTTGCGTTGACTCCCCATGTGATAAGGCCGTTCCCGATGAGGACCCTCACCCCAGACCAGAGGATCTTCAACTACAGGCTGTCCAGAGCCAGAAGAGTGGTGGAGAACACTTTTGGCATCCTGGTCAGCCGCTTCCGCCTGTTCTTGACGGCATTTAACTTGGCGGAATACAAACTGAACCACATAGTTCTTGCCTGTTGCATATTGCACAACTTCCTCAAAAGACATAACAGGAACTATGTGGTGCCCGTTGGCCCAGATGTGGAGGGCCCTCCAAATGCGGACCTCACAGCCCTTCAAGTGGCACGTCCAGGCTTGCCCCCTCTAAATGCCTGCGCGGTCCGCGAGCAATATATGGAGTACTTTGTGGGTAGGGGGGCCATTGCTCTGCCTGACGATGTGTGAGAGGCATTTTTTTATAAATCTGATATTTCAACCAACCTATGATTTCTTGTCATTTCAGTATTCTTTTTAGCTTATTTTACCGTGAAATTTTTTCCCTTTGCCTTCGACAGTGGGAATGCACTTTCTGGGCAAAAGGAGGTAACAGTCTCTTCTTCCCAAAAAGATTAGTCTCATGTTGTGTGTTTGCTACCTAATCTTTGGTCTAGAGAAGGTTTGTCCTGCATAACTGACAGCCAAAATACTCCTTTTCATCACCAGGTCTGACATGTGTGTATTCTCAAAAATGCTGTGCTCCGTGTTTTCGTACAAAGCACTATGGGTGTCATTTACATAAGTCCAATCCACTATGCTCTACAAGTGCAGTGAAAAAGTGCCCTGGAAAAGAAACTTGCAGTGCAAAGTGGACTTGCCTTTAGTAAATAACACCAATTGCCCCCCATATCCTTTACATTTGACATACATAATGCATTGTGTTTTTGAAATAAGGAAGCCACACATTTCGAAAAATAAAAAAGTTTACTTGGAAAACATTCACAAGTGCGTTTACAATCTTCACGCCCAAACTGACAACATCTTGGTTATTTACAACATTGTTTACAAACATTGCGCAATTGGTAAAACCAGGCATGGAGCAAAACAGAACCTATGAACTTGGAAAGTTCAACTTTGTAAAGTGAAGAGAAGATCAGACATGACTATATGTTCAAAGTGTGTTTGATCTTGCCTTCATCACATGGGGGGGTCACCCCTGGAAAGTGGAAATTTAGAACATGCACACAATTTGGGTCTGAAAATGGTCATTAGATGGTAAAACACATGCCTAGAAGCTTCAAAAGTGCCATTTTCCATCATGGGGATGAATGGACGTTTTTTGGGGGTGCAACCCCTTCACCACAACCACTTTCGTAGTTCGTAAAGTGGTTGCACCCCCAAAAAAACGTTGGCATTCATCCACCATGATGGGAGCTAGCACATGTGGACACAATGTGTGCATGTTCCAAATTTCACACAGTTCTTAAGTTGCAAATGTGTTCAGAAGCTGGCACAAATGTGTGTTAATTACTTGGTGCGTTTTCATATTTTTCCTAAAACATCAATGATGTTCTTCAATTTTTGTTGAACATCATTGATGCTTTGCTTTATGTAATCTAGATCTCTATTGCAGACCATTATCTCCCCGATGAGTACGTGGGCACTCTCTGTGGTAAAGTGCGATTTTTCTTCCACAACATCCACGTCACCTAAAAACCACAAACAAACAAAAATCGGGTGTTGGAAATGAGGCAGCCATACATTGATTAGCTTACCAGTAGCTGTGTTCTCCCACACTCACCTGTTGTGGTGACAATTTCTCCAAGTTCGATGATCTCTCCTTCCTCCTCCTCCTCCTCTGCTTCTGCTCTTTCCCCTTTTTTGGGAGGTGTTGGTTTGGGGTTTCCTCAGACGGCACCAAGTTTTCGCTCCCCTATGAGAATGTACAAAAGGAAGATTTAGCAACACAATCTATTGAGGGCAGAAATAGGAAATGGCAAACATTGCTTGAAAGTGACGGACACTATTTTTGTTTGGCCAGTTACAAATGCCAACTACATGAATGTAGTCACTTTGTAAAGGTGCTAAACTGACTAGCTTTTTGGTAGAAGTTTGTGTGATGGAGACACCCCTCTAGTATCCACTGGAGCACATGTGTGGAAAAGCCTAATAAAAAGGGGGTTTGGGTGTCCCAGCACTAGTGCTCTCGAGTCCAGATGGGTAAACAGCTACTGGGTGACCTCTCCTTTACATTGAATAAATTGGCTTTACATTCTTGATGACATTTCTAGTGAGAACAAACTTCCTTTCCCCAACCAAAAAAACCAAACATCGTATTATAAGTGGCCGAACGATCAAGGTTGCGTACGATCGAATGGACACACACACGACCATGACAGTGGCAGAAAGATCGAGGCTGAGTACGATCGAATGCACACACGAACATGAAAGTGGCCATTTTGGAATGTACAACTTAGTAAAAATCAAACCACATGGAGCAGTATGCAAGCAAGAAATCAAACACAAAACACAACTACTTACTTTTTTGAAGAATTCGCTTGATCTTTCTGTACTGATCGGCCTCCCTCAGTTTCAGGTCTGACCAGCGTTTCCTGAGTTGCTCCTTGGATCGTTGTACCCCAAAATGATTGTACAGCCTCCTCACAACTTTAGACATGATCTTGGCCTTGCGGACATTGGGGTTGAGGTAAGGGCCATACTTCCCATCATAGTCGCTCCTCTTTAATATGTTCACCATCTCCAACATTTCTCCAAATGACATATTGGAGGCCTTGAATTTCAGGCTCCGGGATCGGGACGTTTCTGCCTCCGGACTTTCCTCGTCCTCCTCCTCGTTGGTGGGATATTTGGGGCGCACCTGCTGTGTCCCCGCCATGTGCTCTCCCCACTGCGCCGTAAAGAGAAGGGGTGGGGAATAGACGAGAAAGATCGTCAGGGGCGGGCGGAGTTTGACGCATGCGCACTGTATATAAAACGTCACACGCCTGTGTCGTAGCCACGATCTGGGAGATGAGGGGAGAGAAAGCTCACGCACGAGACGATCGCTAGAAACGAAGGTACAATTTGACGTTGGTACATAACTAGCCTAGACTGATTAGAACTTGAGGCTTCTTTATGGATAAGATTAGGAGAGTTTAGGCTGACATTATTTATATTGTTTGGTGTGGTGTTGTGTCTTGCAGAGGTGATGGAGGCCTTCTACGACGTGAGTTTTCTCCCCCTCTTCATTGATAAATACCGGGAATTCCCCCTCTTATGGCAACCTAAACATCGTGACTACAGCAACAGACCAAAGAGGTACGCAGCCCTGCTGAAACTTGTGGCATTTGTAAAGCCTAACCTGCCCATGGCAACCGTGGCAAACTTAAAAGTGAAGATTAACAACATGAAGAGTACCTATTTCCGGGAGCGCAATAAGGTCCGGAAGTCCCTAGCATCTGGAGCTGCAGCAGATGATGTCTATGCCCCCACGCTCTGGTACTATGAGAGGCTCCACTTTCTCAAAGACCAGGCTACTGTCAGGAAGTCACTCTCGACTCTTCCTTGCACGCGTCCTTCCGCGCACGCCACCCCTGATGAGGATTCCGAGGACCAACCTGGGCCTTCCAGTATGGAATATGTGCAGGAGCCCAGCTTGTTCCAGGTATAGTAGTTTTGTAACCATTTTGGGGAATAATGAATGATGTTCAGTTAATTCAGGATCCCCAATTGCTTAGTTCCTAACGTGATTGACATATCAACAGACAGTAGTGTTGGAGACATTTTTGGGAAGAGTCTAAACTGCAGGGCTGAGAATTGTATGGTTTTCTATTTGTAAACATTTTGCAACAGTCACTAGATGAGAATTGTGTGTGTTTGATGAACAAATAACTGAAACTATGTCCCTTTTTCATACACAGGAAGACCTCAGCCAGGAGGTGGCTGTGGAAGGTGGCAGTCAGGAGGAGGCAGGGGTTAGTGGCAGCCAACAGGGGGGTAGGCGTAGGAGCCTGACTGTCTCCCAAGTCCCTCCCCTCCGCCTTCCCTACAGAAGGGCGAAAAGCATGGGGGAGGTGGGAGAGTCAGCGCTCCAGCTGATCCGAGATGCCTCAGCCTCCCTATATGCCACACCCACCTACGAGGAGGCCTTTGCCTCCTTGGTTGGCAGTAAAATGACGGGTATGGAGGCGGGGCAACGCAGCATGTGTGAGGATGTCATCCTCAAAATCCTAAATGAGGGGATGGCTGGGGAGATGACTCCCCTCACACATGTTTGCGAGAGTGATCTTGCTCCGCCTCCTCCTCCTCCTTCTGCCACCCCACCAGCACCAGCACCACGGCGTGGAAGGAAGCGTACAAGGAAGACAAGAGAGTGATGACCTTGATTAAGTCTGGTCTGAGAGAAGATGGAGCCTCTCGTAGGACCAGAGCCTGGGGACCTAGATGGCATCTGCTGCAGTTCCGGATGTTTTGGACTTCAGGACCAGATTGCGCTCCCTTATGATTTAGATAGGTACTCTTCATGCCCCCAATTGTTAAAGCCTGAAAAATGATGGTTGCCATGGGTGTCCAAGGCTTTGCAAATTCCCCAAGTTTCACCATGGCTGCGTTCCTCTTTGGTTTGTTGCTGAGACTTAAATAAATGTTTTTTGATTTGAAATAATCATTGACTATTGTGTTTTACTTTTCTACAATGACAGTTTTTCTTTGAGTAGGCAGGTACATTTCACTAATCCTAAAGTAGAATTAACAAGGGGCACCAACAACAAACAACCTCCTAGTAAATTTAAGCAAGAAATACAAATGTTAATAATGTGGTTTTGCTAAGTTGAGACACACAACCCCCCTCCAAAAAAAAAAAAAAAAAAAACCTTCAAATATGTATTCCCCCAAAAAAAAAAAGACAAAAAAGACAAATCATGGTAAAAATATAACAAAGATTCTTTTACGATCTGAGTAAAAATAAACATGTAGTGTATAAATGCTGCAAAGTAATAAAGAACTAAGTTTGTGAGAAGTGCGGGTGAATAGGAGCAGCTAAAAGATGTCATTCTTGTTGCATTGTAAAGAAAAAGAGAATGCGCTGCATTAAAGACATTTTAACATTGCAGCGTGACGAATGTGCTGTGTCGATTAGGAAAGGTAGTTTTACCTGACCGAGCGCTTCCGTCACAGAATTTCTTCTGAGCATGCGTAGCACTTTGTCCGTCGGACAACCGTACACACGATCGGATTTGGTGTGATCGGACCGTGTTGACGGCAAATCTTTCCAGCAGGAGATAAGACTTTTGCCTCGTACACACGTACGGACTTTTGCCGGCGGACCTAAGTCCAGCGGACAATCCGCTGGACTTTCCGGCTAGGTCCGCTGGACTTTCCGAGGGTGTGGACTTGCCCACACACGCACGGACTTGTCCAGCGGATAATCCGCCGGCCAAAAGTCCGCGGGACTTTTGAAAATGAACGGACTTGCCCACACACGGAGCAGTCCGTTCATTTCGAACGTAACTTCAGGTTACGTAGCTAGCGTATGCAGTAAATGCCGCCGCGCTAGCTCCGTGACCTGGCATGGATTTAAAGGGAATCCCCACGCCGAAAAAACGGCGTGAGGGTTCCCCCCAAATCCATGTCAGACCCTCATCCGAGCACGCAGCCTGGCAGGCCAGGAAAGGGGTGGGGACGAACGAGCGCCCCCCCCCCTCCTGAGCCGTACCAGGCCGCGTGCCCTCAACATGGGGGGTGCCCTGGGGAAAGGGGGGCCGTGCGGCCCCCCCACCCCAAAGCACCTTGTCCCCATGTTGATGAGGACAAGGGCCTCTTCCCGACAACCCTGGCCGTTGGTTGTCGGGGTCTGCGGGCGGGGGCTTATCGGAATCTGGGAACCCCCTTTAATAAGGGGGCCCCCAGATCCCGGCCCCCCACCCTATGTGAATGAGTATGGGGTACGATGTACCCCTACCCATTCACCTAAGGTGTAAAATGTAAAGTAAAAAAAAACACCCACACTTTTGAAAAAATAGTTTATTGCACTGCTCCGGGGGTCTTCTTCCGTCTTGGGGGTCTTCTCGCCGGACTCCCCCGCCATTTACCAAGCTCTTTTACCGAGCGAGGGGAGTCCGGCTACCTTCTTCGTCGTCGCCGCCGTCTGGGGGTCTCGATCCGCCTTCGGGGGTCTTCTTCCGTCTTGGGGGTCTTCTCGCCGGACTCCTCCCCTCTCTTCTGCTCTTTTACCTAGCTCTTTCACGAGGGGAGGTGTCCGGCTACCTTCTTCGTCGTCGCCGCCGTCGTCTGGGGTCTCGATCCGCCTTCGGGGGTCTTCCGGGGGTCTCTTCTGTTCTTGCGGCGGTCGTCGTCTTCCGCGCCGCCGGCGCCTTGTCCTTCTTCTTGTCCTTCTTGTTCTTCTTGTTCTTCTTCTTCTTCCGATGTTGACCCGACGCTCTCTCTGCCCGGAATGCCTGTGCCGCTCTGAGCTCGGACTTATATAGGGACATGGGCGACAGGGTCACATGTTCATGTCACATGGTGACCCCGCCCCCTTGCGATGTCACAGTCCCAGCATCCTCCGGGACTGTGACAACACAAGGGGGCGGGGTCACCATGTGACATGTGCATGTGACCCTGTCGCCCATGTCCCTATATAAGTCCGAGCTCAGAGCGGCACAGGCATTCCGGGCAGAGAGAGCGTCGGGTCAACATCGGAAGAAGAAGAAGAACAAGAAGAACAAGAAGGACAAGAAGAAGGACAAGAAGAAGGACAAGGCGCCGGCGGCGCGGAAGACGACGACCGCCGCAAGAACAGAAGAGACCCCCGGAAGACCCCCGAAGGCGGATCGAGACCCCCAGACGACGGCGGCGACGACGAAGAAGGTAGCCGGACACCTCCCCTCGTGAAAGAGCTAGGTAAAAGAGCAGAAGAGAGGGGAGGAGTCCGGCGAGAAGACCCCCAAGACGGAAGAAGACCCCCGAAGGCGGATCGAGACCCCCAGACGGCGGCGACGACGAAGAAGGTAGCCGGACTCCCCTCGCTCGGTAAAAGAGCTTGGTAAATGGCGGGGGAGTCCGGCGAGAAGACCCCCAAGACGGAAGAAGACCCCCGGAGCAGTGCAATAAACTATTTTTTCAAAAGTGTGGGTGTTTTTTTTTACTTTACATTTTACACCTTAGGTGAATGGGTAGGGGTACATCGTACCCCATACTCATTCACATAGGGTGGGGGGCCGGGATCTGGGGGCCCCCTTATTAAAGGGGGTTCCCAGATTCCGATAAGCCCCCGCCCGCAGACCCCGACAACCAACGGCCAGGGTTGTCGGGAAGAGGCCCTTGTCCTCATCAACATGGGGACAAGGTGCTTTGGGGTGGGGGGGCCGCACGGCCCCCCTTTCCCCAGGGCACCCCCCATGTTGAGGGCACGCGGCCTGGTACGGCTCAGGAGGGGGGGGGGGGGGCGCTCGTTCGTCCCCACCCCTTTCCTGGCCTGCCAGGCTGCGTGCTCGGATGAGGGTCTGACATGGATTTGGGGGGAACCCTCACGCCGTTTTTTCGGCGTGGGGATTCCCTTTAAATCCATGCCAGGTCACGGAGCTAGCGCGGCGGCAGTAACTGCCTACGCTAGCTACGAACCTGAAGTCACGTGCTAAATGAACGGACTTGCCGATGAGCTTTATTTCAAAAGTCCCGCGGACTTGCCCACTAACGGCGGGATTGTCCGCTGGACTTCCAAGTCCAGCGGATAATTTGCAATAATAAGTGTTTGCTTTTGGGTTTAAAGGGGTTCAAAAACTCTCGTGATAAAACCCCCCCCCCCCCCCCCCCCCCCCCCGTTTTACTTACCTGAGCCCTGAATTTCCCTTGGCGGAGATGTGCTGTCCCTCTCTGCACGGGGTCCCGGCTCTTGATTGGATAGATTGATAGCAGCGCAGCCATTGGCTCCTGCTGCTGTCAATCAAATCCAATGATGTGGGCGCCGGGGGGTGGGCAGAGTCTGGCATTCTGTGTCTATGGACACCGAATGCTGGACTCGGGAGCGCGCCCACAAGGTAACTCCCAGGGAGAGCTCTTCTCCTAGGGGGTTATCTGATGCGGGGAGGAGCTACCAGCGCCGCCGGGGGACCCCAGAAGAGGAGGACCGGGGCCACTCTGTGCAAAATGAGCTGCACAGTGGAGGTAAGTATATGTTTGTTATTTTAAATATAAAAAAAAACTAGCCTTTACAATCACTTTAATACCACTTTAAGGTAAAAAAGAAAGAATAAATATTTGAAAATATATTTTTTTTTTCTTTTTAACCAGAGCTTAGTGTTGCTTTAATGTTTTAAGAAGACAGGTTCACTTTTTACAGAAACAATCAGCTGTTGTGGCCAACATGTCAACATGAAGGTTTCTCTTCTGTGTGTTTCATCAACCTCTAGAAGATCTAATCACTTCTACAACTCAATCTCTTCCCCGAACGAACGTTGTCTATGATAAGGAAAAACTCAGAAATTGGTCACATTTACAAAGATGAAGACAACATCCATTAACAACGTCTGCACTCCTAATATTCTCCCTGCATTTTCTGCATTTTTACACCACAAGCACTTTTCATATTTAAAGCTAATGAAAATATCAACAGAATTTTATCAGTGAACATATCTCACATCAATATTCAAGCGAAACTAATTTGATTTTAACAATATTTTCTGAGAGAAGAAAAACAAGCGGCTGAATTTTAATGATATTAGCATGGCATCCCTGAAAACTAATTTAGCCTGAAGAAGAAAATGTACCAAACCGTATATTTTATTCATAAAAATGATGTACTATTTGCTTCTTATGCAGAATGTGTCTTTAAATCATACAGTTTTCAATTCAAATCATGTTATAACGTGGAATAATAATTAAAATGCGTTGTTCTAGCAGGCCATTTTTCAGATTTCAGAGCTGTGGTAGTTTGACCGACAATTACTCCATCAAACAATGCTGGACCCAAAGGAATTTAACATTTTTTTCTTTTGAGACAGAGAGAGCTTTCTTGTGGTGGTATTAAATAACCACAGTTTTTTTTTTTTTTTTATTTTATTATATTAGCGGAAAAAAGCCAGAAAATTTTGCAAAAAAAAATAACTTACTTTCTAGTATAATATTTATTGAATAAAAATATTTTTTTATTTTTTTATATATGGGGACGAAGCGGCCGAATAGCGCTGCTAAAACTGTGGTAAAACAGCGCAAAAAATAGCTGGTGGCTCCTCTTCTTCTCGAGTCCCCCATAGGAGAAGTGCTCTCCCTCGGGGCCCCCGTGTGGGCATGCTCCCGTGTCCTCCTGCTGCGTCCTTTCACACAGACAGCAGGACTCGGCTCCACCCCCGGCTTCCGCGTCATTGGGTTTAATTGACTGCAGCGGGAGCCAATGGCGATCCAATCAGAACCCGAGACATTGGCTGGAGTCGGTGTGCTCGTCCCCCACACAGGAACGATCGGGCTCAGGTAAGTAAAAGGGGGGTTCTGGGGGGCTGGTGTACTACAAGAGGTTTTTCACCTCAATGCATAGAATGCATTGAGGTGAAAAACCGCAAGGGTTTACAACCACTTTATATGGTTAAACCCAGAAACAAAAAAAGTTATATAAAAGCTTATCTGTCCTTAAATTTGGTAGCTACTTTTTTTTTTGTTTATTCACCTGGTGATCCGGCTAATAACATGCTCCTGTTGTAGTGTCCCCACGATGGATGAAAGAGCAATGGAGACACTTTTGGACAGCAGCATTATCAATCTGGGGAGAGCGAAGTGTTGGATGAATAGCAGATTTAGCCGGACCTAATAAATTAAAGCCAAACTCCGGCCAACACTTATTTCTTTCTATTTGGAATAAACATTTTACATTTAAATTAATAAAAGCTGACCATTGTCAGTATTAAAGCGGAACTAAATACAATATACCTACCACCTCTCTAATGCCCCGTACACACGGTCGTAAAATCCGACCACAAAATCCATCGGAATTTTTCCGACGGATTTTGTCCGACACTGGTGTTGCATACACACGGTCGGACAAAGTTGTCGTAAAATCCGATCATTCTGAACGTGGTGACGTTTGTTGCCTACGACGGGACTACGTAGAGGCTAGTAGCCAATAGCTTTGGTCTTGTAATGTGATCTGAGCATGCGTGGCACTTTGTCTGTGATTCTGTACTTGCCAAATATGCTGCAGAAATCTTCCTCCACTGAGCCTGGCTGCAGCCATTTTAACTGTGGGCAGCTGAAGCTGCTGCCTGTTCACTTCCTGGATTTACACAGAGGCACACCTCCAGCTCTGCAGCTCTCATTGGCCCTCTTATGTCTTCTCCCCCCCTCCCTTCCTGGTAAACTCTCACAAGAGTGAGAGAGAGAGAGCTGTACATGATGTCATAAGCTTAGGCTAATGACCAGACAAGATTGGGAATTGGGCTGTATAAGGTATTTAATGGCAGAAAAAAATGTTTTACTATCCAAAAATAAAACAACTAGGGCAGAAGATTTAATAGATGGAAAGTTGAAAAAATTACAGAAGTTCTGCTTTAAAGTCCTCTGTCCGGATAAAGACATATATATTACGGCTCTTGGGTCGCTGTGACAAAAAATAGAGTTAGATAGCAATTTAGCAGTCTGGAGCTGGAACAGGTCAGCAGACTGGAAGGAATGTTCAGATCAAAATCAGTTCTTTATTAGAACTGAAACAGGAACAGAACTAAAGGACAGAGCAACTGCTTGTATGCTTCTAACCTCCAAGGTAAGGCTTGCACATGCTAGGTATTAGTATTCATATATATCATTTAACAATGCCCTTAGCAAAGCGCACTTTCCCCCTCTAATCTTTTCAGCTGGACATCATTCTAGATGGCATTCAGACACAAAAGATACAGAGCACTTTTTTCCAATGTTTAACCGGAAAAAAAAAAAAAAAACCCTTATGTCTGGTACACACAATGAGACTATCTGATGACCGTGCGTTTTTTTTTTTTTTTTTGCATGCGTCTCATATCGAAAATGAAGAGGTTACTAAAAATTCTCATATGACAGAATGAAAATTTCAGGAGTGATGTAATGTACAGGGGGTCCCCGAGTTACGAACTCATTAGGGACTGCCCGCCTGTTCTTAAATCGGAAATGTTTGTAAGTCGGCCGCGCATGCGCAGACCGACAATTACGGACATTTCCGATGTTCCGTCGAATGCCGTTCTGTGCATGCGCGGTAAATTACGGACATTTCCGATGTTTGCCGTCATTTTCCGAGGCTCCGTCTGGCCGCACATGCGCAGAACGGCCGAAGGATGGCGGAAAATGGCGGAGGGTCCCCGCAGCGCCCGGTTCGTAAGTAGGGGATGTTCGTAGGTCGGGCGTTCATAAGTCGGGGACCCCCTGTATTGTACTGTATTTTCGGACGAAGACTGTACTCATTAAACGAAAATCATCCGATCTGATATCGTACAAGAAATTTTTTGTGCTTGTCCCATGGGATAAGTTTGCATGAATTGTCGTGATGGGCTCTGGAAAGCTCTGTACTATCGATCAGATTATTATACGATCGTTTGGAAAGCAGTATTTTTCTTATGATTTTCTGATCGGTGTACGAGCCATTAGTGGAGAACATGAACTGTAGAAGCTGTGCCGAAAAAAGGAAAGCAGAAGGAAAAGGACTAGTCACCAGTATTGACTTTGGTCACCTTTTTGCTGATCTTTTCCACATAAGATCTTATGCACACTGGTTTATTATAAATGCTGGTTTATCTGACAGGAGAAAATCAGCATTAAAGCGGAGTTCCGCCCCCCAAAGAATTAAAAGCCATCAGCTACAAATACTGCAGGTGCTGGCTTTTAACAATTGGACACTTACCTGTCCTCTAGTCCAGCAATGTCAGCACCGCAACTGATGTTTCCATCAGCTGTCTGTCAGGTGCTGCCGCCGCCATTGTGGGTAAGGGGACCCGCCAGTGTAGCCTTACGGCCAGGGCAGGACTTACCATTGGGCTTGACTGGGCTCAAGCCCATGGGCCCCGCTCAATAGGGGGCCCCGCCGAGATACATAGCCGAGTGTACTCGGCTCCACTCAGTCACGCCCAGTCCCGCCCTATGATGGACATAACACAAGGGACTGGGCGTGACTGTGAGTGGAGCCGAGCCGAGTACACTCGGCTACTCTCGGCTCCGCTCGGGACTGCAAGAGGACCCGAGAGCCGCCGAGAGCACCCGAGAGCTGCTGAGAGGACCCGAGAGGACCCGAGAGCTGCTGAGAGGACCCGAGAGCCACCAAGAGGACCCGAGAGCCGCCGAGAGGACTCGAGAGCTGCTGAGAGGACCCGAGAGCCGCTAAGAGGACTCGAGAGCTGCTGAGAGGCCCGAGAGCTGCTAAGAGGCCCGAGAGCTGCTGAGAGGACCCGAGAACTGCCGAGAGGACCCGAGAGCCGATGAGAGGACCTGAGAGCCACCGAGAGGACCCGAGAGCTGCCGAGAGGACCCGAGAGCCGATGAGAGGACCTGAGAGCCGCCGAGAGGACCCGAGAGCTGCTGAGAGGCCCGAGAGCCGCCGAGGGGACCCGAGAGCCGCCAAGATGACCCGAGAGCCGCTGAGAGGACCCAAGCGCTGCTGAGAGCCGCCGAGAGGACCCGAGAGCTGCTGAGAGGCCCGAGAACCGCCGAGAGGACCCGAGAGCCGCCGAGATACACAGGAATCTGTATCTCGGCGGCGCCATTTTTAAACTTCAAGACTGCAATGACAAGGCTGCAATGACACTAGGGCAAGGCTGCAAATGACAAGGCTACACTGGCAAGGCTGCAATGACACTGGACAAGGCTGCAGATGGATGGGCAAGGCTGCAGATGGACACTGATAAGGCAGCATTTAAATGTAAGTTTTTTTCCTTAAATTTCCTTTCTAAAAGTTTTTTTCCTTAAAATTCCCTCCTAAACTTGGGGCGCGTGTTATACGCTGATAAATACAGTAATGTATAGAAGGTAGGGCCCGAAAGTAAGTCAAGCCCAGGGGCCCCCACCACCCTAAGTCCTGCCCTGCTTACGGCTTCACGCCGGAAACCCTACTGCGCATGTGCGAGGCCCCACTTTTCTCTCCTACTGGCCCGGCGACAGGGAGAGGAGAAGGGAGCCCCGCGGTGGAATCGCGCTGGAGCCCTCGGTTTCGGCAAGAAGCTCTGAAGTTCCATCACGGTACGCCGGACCTTCAGTGTGCATGTGCCACTGACGTCAGCAGCTGCATGCAGGGTGAATATCTCCTAAACGGTGCACATTTAGGAGATATTCATTATACCTACAGGAAAGCCTTATTATAGACTTACCTGTAGGTAAAAATCACAAAGCTGGGCTTACAGCCACTTTAAAAATGCACCTCAGTCACATTTTTTCAAACACATTTATGAGCGCTTAAACACATTCAGATGCCTTTCATCGACCATAATTTTAATTTATTCTGGCCATTGAAATTAATAAATGCTCAAGCTCTAAACGCAACTACATGCCCAAAAGCTCCTCTCCTGAATGTAATTCTTCATTCAGGAGAGGAGCTTTGACTGCCTTTAAACACTGCTACTCCAAAACTTCTCTAAAAAGCCTATGAGGTTGATTTACTAAAGGCAAATAGATCTCACTCTGCAAGTGCATTTGCTCCAAAGCTTAGTAAATGAGGTGAAGCTTTACTTTGTAAAGCATACCAAATCACGTGCAAGGAAAATAAAGAAAAAAAAACAGCATTTTTACTTACACATGATTGGATGATGGAAGTCAGCAGAGCTTCTGCTCGATTACTAAGTTCTGGAGCAACTGCACTTTGCAAAGTTCACAGTTTATTTGCCTTTTAAATCAACCCCCGTGTGTGCATGGACACATAAAGGTGCTCTGGTTTAACTGCACTTGTCTTGTTTGCCTTTAGTAAATCAACCCCAGATGGTTTTATTGAGGTGCGTTCAGGGGCTTATGCAAAAAAATTTCAAAAGCCCCAAAAATGTAATTTTAGGAGCAACAGTGAAAAACGAACCCTTACTGACTTACTGTGCCTTTGTTCTGCATTGTTTCTGTGTGGAGGTGGCCATCTTGTTAGGTTTGAGTTGCCCCCCAAAAGACTGATAGGAGAATATTAAAGTAGCAGGAGAGGTGGGGGAAGCACAGATCCTCAACATGGATTAGGTAGATCCTCAGGTACAACTTTTTCTCCAGCAAGGAGAACAATGAGCAGTACAATAGTGACATCACCGACTCTCACCCCAATCTCCTGAGATGAGCATTTCGAAGCAACAGTGCCTTAGATCAGCGGTGTCCAATCTGTGGTCTGCGGGCCAAAAGCAACTGTTTGCTTGCCTTTGTTCAGCCCTAGGGGCTCTATTCCTCACTGATATAAGGAACTATTTCAACCACTAACACCAACAGTGGGGCATAGTTCCTTCCACTTTTATAACTGATGAAACACTATTCCTCCAACTGACACCAATGACGGGGCACTATTACTTACAATGACAGCAACAGTGGACATAATTCCTTCAACTGACACCTACAATAGTGCACTATTCCTCCCTTTGACAGCAAGGATGGGACCCTATCCCTTCCACTGACACCAAAGATGGGGCATAATTCCTCCCACTGATATATGCAATGGAACAATATTCCTTTTACTGACACCAATGATAGGGCATAATTCCTCCCATTGATATAAGCAACGGAACACTTTTCCTTCCATTGACAGTGATGGATCACTGACAATAGCTGATGGCACAATAAAAAGTGTCCAGGTTTGGTGTGTATGAGTTTGATGCATAACTAAAACCTGGCCATAGTTACAACTAGTTATCCTATTACAGTACTGCAATACTCCAGTAATTAATAGTCCTTCCTAACTCCGTTCTGTTCTTTGGCAGTTTGTAATCAGACTACCAGCCAACAGTCAGAGTCTGTGACTAAACTTTTGTGATGAAACCAATAAGCGATCCACTATGCCAGAACATATATTGCAAGGCTGCTGTCAGTATTTCCTGAGAATGTCAAGAGCTATTGCCCTGGCTTGCCATTTATTACTTGCCGGAATAATATATTCTTCCAGACTTGCAAGGTCACATTCTGCCATAACATACTCTGCCGCGAGCTGAAAGCCATTGTTATATGACTGGCGTGCTGCGACATCTAGATTTAGGTTCTGTTGAGGAGAAGTTTTGCAATCAATACAAGGAGTAATATCTGAATATCTATCTATAACGGCCACATTTGACTCTGAAAATGTTTTAGATTCAAGCAAATACAGCTGAATTACAGAAAAAAAGTTAAAAATGACCATTGCATTGAGTTCCTCCTGCATTGCAAGCATTAAATATTTATTTTGTCTAGGGGGATTAGAAAAAGCAGCTATACCCATTCATGGTTATTCCTCTACCCCTAGACTAAATGTGCATTTAACCCTTGCAGCGTGTGTTGGGTAATTTTTTAATCTAAAATACAAACACACGCTCAACCCCGGTATGCTTTCCGGGCTTCTTGGCCTTCCTTGAAGGCTGTGGGGAAGATTGGTGCTGCGGCTGAGACTCTTACAAGCCATAATGAGTCCACTATACGAAAAAAGCCAGTGCTCAATCAGGGACTGAAATATTAATTACAGAGTAAGAAAATATAAAGTACAGCTGGGCTAACGCTTTTCAGACAAAGAGGACCTTAATCACGCTAAGTCTGAAATGCATTAGCGCAACTGTACTTTATGGATTTTTACCCTGTTGGCAAGAAATAGTTTTTTCATCTGCCCAGAGTTGGGCTATAAAGTGGACCAAATATCAAAGGTGAATACTGCTATACTTAGGGAGCATCTAGAACATTTTGCCCAACCAGAATACTAGATTGCTGCTCACCATTCTCTTTGCTGGAGAGGAAGCTGTACATAAGAATCTGCAGTGCAAAGATCTCCCTGCTTCTGTCTCATTCATTCTGCAGTTCTGTGATTCCTACACACCAATTATCATAAAGGGGGGGGGGGGGGGTGACTCTGATATGGAAAAGCCAAGTTCTGCTCCTCTACCAAGACAGCCACCTCCACACAGATACACAGTAGAAGACGTTATTGCAAGTCAGAATAGGGAAAAAGATCTGCAGCAGGGACACCACAGTAATAATGATAGCTAGTCTTTTGTCCTCTGTTGCCATCTCTGAGTACAGCTTCAGGTCCTCTTTAAAGGCTTTGGCATTGAATGTGCAGGTCAGAGCTGAAGTGGTGCTGCTGCATCTGCAACTTAGGAGCCATCTGCGTAGACTGAGGAACCCACAAAGAAAAAACAGGCAATCCCTAAACAAACCCCTGTAGGTGGCCTTTGGACTGACCTGTGTTGAGGCCCGCTGCAAGCTGCAGTGATTAGCCAGTTTACATTAGGTGGTGGGACCAACATGCTAAACATATGCATGCATCATACATACTAGGGGAATCAATGGTGGAGAAGGATCTGGGTGTTCTGGTAGATTATAAGCTTAATAATAACATGCAATGCCAAGCAGCAGTGTGCAAAGCGAGCAAAGTCCTTTCTTGTATTAAAAGAGGTATGAACACCAGAGAGAAAGATATAATTTTTCCCCTGTACAAATCATTAGTAAGACCTCATCTGGAATATGCAGTTCAGTTTTGGGCACCAATTCTCAAAAAGGATATCAGGGAACTGGAGAAAGTGCGGAGAAGGGCAACCAAACTGATAAGAGGCATGGAGGAGCTCAGCTATGAGGAAAGATTAAAGGAAACGAATGTATTCTCTATGAGAACAGGGGGGCTCTCTTTATGTCTGGAGTAAAAGAGGTTTATTCTCCAAATATGGAAAGGCTTCTTCACAGTAAGAGCTGTAAAATTTTAAATAGACTCCATCCAGAGGTGGTTCTAGTCAGCTCAGTAGATTGTTTTAAAAAAGGCCTGGATTCTTTAATAAATGTACATAATATATAATAAACTGGACACTAATATTTATAGGTAAAGTTGATTCAGGGAATATCTGATTGCCTCTTGGGGCATCAGTGAGGATTTTTTTTCCCTCGCTGGAGAAAATTGGATCATGCTTTATTGGGGGTTTTGCCTTTCTCTGGATCAACTGTGGGTATTGGATAGTGTATATGGTGTATATGGTTTATATGGTCTATATGGCGGTTTTCTATTTTTTTTTCGCTGTTGCTTGAACTGGATGGACTTGTGCCTTTTTTCAACCAGATTAACTATGTAACTACGTGCTTTTGTTTTTATGCCTTAAAGAAGATCCAAAGCCAATATATTAGGTGATTTCCTTCGACCCTCCTCCTTGCTGTTACTGTCTACCCAAATTGACTATTAAAGTAACACTAAATTCTGGTTTAAAAAACTATATTTAAGTATGTATTATTAACTAAAAAAAAGTACCTTCTATTGCTCCTGTTGGATGCGTGGCCCCAGCACCTCATGAACAAACACTTGGCTTCGTACCCTACCCACGCTAGCACAATGCTCTCACTCTCGCAGCAGTGGCTGAGCTTGGCGTTCTGCGAGGGAACAAAGCCAAGAGCTTCTTCGTGAGGTGCTGGGGTGGTGCATTATAGGCAGGATGGAGCCCAATGGAAAAAGCAGCTTGAAAAATAAACAATATTTTTACAAAGCGAAGGACTGCATGGTAATGTACTGGGGAAGATGTAATGCACAGGGCTTTTAAAAAAAATGTAATTAAAGGTGAACTAACCCTTTAAAATATTTTGTCTACTATAACTTGAAAAGACTTTCCCCCGCTATAACCATAATGCCCCATTAAACCAATATGTTCCATGAATGTATTACTTTCTGTGAGGTCCAAAGCTTATATTTCAACATTTGGACCCACAATGAAAGCAAAGGGGATCCAGTTTCAGGAGTAAATTCCCAGCGCCGCTTTCCATGTGGAGTACAAGTTAGGTGATACTTTGTGCTGGGCATCTGCTGCAGGAGATGATACGGGGAGGTCACAAAAGCTGGCAGGCTGTAGTGCAGGTTATTCTCTCAGGTGCCGCAGGACGCACAGCAGACACTTGGCTCAGCCCGATAGTGGGGACAGATGGTAAACATAGATACAAATAAACTGCAGAGTCTTGGGAAGAGCGACTAAAAGAGGAAACATCTGTTTAGTTTAAAGGAAATCTGTTATAATAACTACGAAAGATACACAATATTGCCTTTGCTTAAAGCCCACTCAGTCCCTCTGACGAAGACTGAGAATCTAAACTGGTGGTGGATTTTATCTAAACTGGCGGTGGATTTTATGACGTTTTTTTTTTACCTTAGTTGCTTCATCAGAAAAGTATGGGAACACATATATAGTGTCATGTATCAGCATGCACATGTCTCGGGGAAGACAGCAGGAAACATTGGATGATGTGCCAGAACTGAAGTCACAAATACCTTAATGAACAATGATGATGAATGAAAATGTCATTCTACAAAACTGCCATGGTAGCCAAGAGAACTATATAGTTATAGTAACTACAGGCGGTCCCCTAGTTACAAACATCCGACTTACAAACGACTCCTACTTACTAACGGAGGGAGACAACAGGAAGTGAGAGGAAATCTCCCCCTAGGAAGGGAAATTCACTCCTGTAATGCCACGTACACATGATCGGAAATTCGGCCAGCAAAAGACCAATGAGAGCTTTTAGTCGGAAAATGCGCCCGTGTGTATGCTCCATCGGACTTTTACTTGTCGAATTCCAGCCAGCAAAAGATTGAGAGCATGTTCTCAATTTTTCGGTCGGAAAAAGTTCAGATCGGAAATTCCGATTGTCTGTAGCAATTCCGACGCGCAAAATTCCTACGCATGCTCGGAAGCATTGAACTTCATTTTCTCGGCTTATCGTAGTGTTGTACGTCACCGGGTTCTTGACGGTCGAAAGTTCAGCAAACTTTTGTGTGACCGTGTGTATGCAAGCCAAGTTTGAGCGGAATTCCGTCGGAAAAACCATCCAATCTGCTCGTGTGTACGCAGCATAGGAGTTATTATGGGAAAAAGGTGTCTCCACTGAAGCTTTATCACCAAGGCTTGTTTCCACAACAACCCAAAATTATCAAAATCTAATTGTCATTGGGACATAAAGTGAGTTGAAAACAGGGACACAGACAGTGTTAACCCTTCCCTATGATATCCAAAAAGCTTAAAAATAGTTTTTTTAACTGGAGCTACACTTAAAAAATGTACCTGTTCCGACTTACAAACAGATTCAACTTAAGAACAAACTTACAGTCCCTATCTTGTTTGTAACCCGGGGACCATCTGTATATCATATACTAGTATAGTAGAAGTATTTGTACAGAGATATTGAGATATCTGCGTCCACTCTCCGATTTGAAAACCAAGCAATTACAAAGTAAGAAAGCTAATGTGTAGAGCTAAAGTCCACCGACACTGGATCATAAAAGGCAATCTCCAAACTGCAGCCATGCATGATGTTCTTTGCCTGCCTTTATCTGGCCCTTGGGGCACCATTCCTTCCACTGACACCAACAGTGGGGCAGTAGTCCTCCCACTAACAGCAACAATGGGACACTATTCCTCCCAATGACACCAACGATGGAGCATTATTCATCCCTTTGACAGCATCATGGGGCACTATTCCTCCCACTGACACCAACAGTGGGACACCATTCCTTTCACTGACACCGATGATCAGCATAATTCCTTCCACTGATGTAAACGATTGGGTACTATTTCTTCCACTGACACCAACAATGGGGCACTATTCCTCTCACTGTTATCAATGATGGAGCACTATTCCCCTTCCTACTAACCACAGGCACTATGTACATTTTTTTACTCCTATGGACCACCAAGCCTGAGACATTGTCTACTCCCTCTGATGCCAGGGGATTTTCGACCCCCACTGGGCACAGTCCAACCCCTCTTAAAGTCGGAAATACATTAAACTGCCCCTTTGTTTAGAAAATGTAAAGACCCCTGATTTAGGGAATCATAAACACCTCACCCTAAGGTTACAGGTGTTCCAATGGCAGAGGCACAATACAGTATCACAGAGAAGACCTGTACACCATGGGGGGGCGGGCTGCATGGCCGTGGAATGGATCCAGATTGGCCCCTTACTCTGATCTCTCTGTAAACTATATAGTTCTCTGGGATACCATGGAATTTTTGCACAATAAAATTTTCTTACTTCCTCATTGTCCACGAAGTTATTTGTGACACCAGTTCTGGTGTTGCATCTAATATCCTCTGAAGTCTCCTTTGAGGCATCTGCATGCTGATCCATGACACTTTATATATATATACACATTCCTATACTTTTCTGATATAGAGGACTAAGGTTTGAGAAATGAGTCAAACAGCTACTGCCACATCACTTTTCCTCACATTTTTGGAAGCTTAAAGTTGCAGACTATACAAACATTTTAAATGGATAAAGAGTAGTCAATATGGGTGCATAATGTGTGATGTGTGTATATATATATATATATATATATATATATATATATATATATATATATATATACACACACACACAAAATCTCACAAAAGTGAGTACACCCCTCACATTTTTGTAAATATTTTATTATATCTTTTCTTGTGACAACACTGAAGAAATTACACTTTGCTACAATGTAAAGTAGTGAGTGTGCAGCTTGTATAACAGTGTAGATTTGCTGTCCCCTCAAAATAACTCAACATACAGCCATTAATGTCTAAACCGCTGGCAACAATAGTGAGTACACCCCTAAGTGAAAATGTCCAAATTGGGCCCAAAGTGTCAATATTTTGTGTGGCCACCATTATTTTCCAGCACTGCCTTAACCCTCTTGGGCATGGAGTTCCCCAGAGCTTCACAGGTTGCCACTGGAGTCCTCTTCCACTCCTCCATGATGACATCACAGAGCTGATGGAATACTGCCCTGCGGCCCAGCCTCTGAAGGTAGGGGATCATGCTCAGCTTTAGTATGTCACAGTACAAGTTATTCATTCATTCACATGTTGGCATTCATGGTTCCCTCAATGAACTGTAGCTCCCCAGTACTGGCAGCACTCATGCAGCCCCAGACCATGACACTCCCACCACCATGCTTGACTGTAGACAAGATACCCTTGTCTTTGTACTCCTCACCTGGTTGCCGCCACACACGCTTGACACCATCTGAACCAAATATGTTTATCTTGGTCTCATCAGACCACAGGACATGGTTCCAGTAATCCATGTCCTTAGTCTGCTTGTCTTCAGCAAACTGTTTACGGGCTTTCTTGTGCATCATCTTTAATAGAGGCTTCCTTCTGGGACAACAGCCATGTAGACCAATTTGATGCAGTGTGCGGCGTATGGTCTGAACACTGACAGGCTGACCCCCCACCCCTTCAACATCTGCAGGAATGCTGGTAGCACTCATATATCTACTTCCCAAAATCAACCTCTGGATATGACGCTGAGCACTCAACTTCTTTGGTCGACCATGGTGAGGCCTGTTCTGAGTGGAACCTGTCCTGTTAAACCGCTGTATGGTCTTGGCCACCGTGCTGCAGCTCAGTTTCAGGGTTTTGCAAATCTTCTTATAGCCTAGGACATCTTTATGTAGAGCAACAATTCTTTTTTTCAGATCCTCAGAGAGTTCTTTGCCATGAGGTGCCATGTTGAACTTCCAGTGACCAGTATGAGAGAGTGAGAGCGATAACACCAAATTTAACACAACTGCTCCCCATTCACACCTGAGACCTATTACTAACCAGTCACATGACACCGGGGAGGCTAATGGGTGTACTCACTTTTGTTGCCAGCGGTTTAGACATTAATGGCTGTGTGTTAAGTTATTTTGAGGGGACAGCAAATTTACACCGTTATACAAGCTGTACACTCACTACTTTACATTGGAGCAAAGTGAAATTTCTTCAGTGTTGTCACATTAAAATATATAATAAAATACTTAAAAAATGTGAGGGCTGTACTTATTTTTGTGAGATACTGTGTGTATATATATATATATATATATATATATATATATATATATATATATATATAAATCCACCTGCGCTAAAGGTAACACAATTATACTAGAAAAAACGGTTAGCACAAACTGTTGGCAACAATTGACAAGAATAAGAATAAAATGCAGCGCTTTTCAAAATAAATAAAGTCCTTCAAAAATGTCCATATAAATCCATGATAGTTAAAAACATGAAGAGCACCTCAGTTGTATGTTTAATATTCTCCCATAAGTGGTGAAAAAGTATCCTAGACCTACACCACAGCACACTGGGCCTCTCACCCTAATGCCACGTACACACAAGCAGACTTTTGGACAGCAAAGGTCCGACGAAACGAATCCGTCGGACAATTCGATCGTGTGTGGGCTCCATCAGACTTTTGCTGTCGAAAATTCTGACGGACTTAGAAATAGAACATGTTTCGAATTTTCCCACCGGAACTCCGCTGGACCCAGTTTCTATTGAAAAATCCATTTGTCTGTATGCTAGTCAGACGGACAAACAACGAGGGCAGCTATTGGCTACTGGCTATGAACTTCCTTATTCTAGTCCGATTGTACGTTCGTGATTGTGTGTGGCCAAGTCCGTTCATTTGAAAAGTCAGTCGGAACGCCGCCAAAAGTCAGTCGGAAAGACCGTCGGGCCTAGTCCGTCAAAGTCCGCTCGTGTGTATGGGGCAAATTTTGCCCCATACACACGGTCGGATATTCCAATGGAAAAAGTCCAATTGGATTATGTTGTCGGAAAATCCGATCATGTGTGGGCTCTAGCGTGCTTTTTCTGTCGGAATTTCCGACTGAAAAAATTTGAGAGCAGGATCTCAAATTTTCCGACAACAAAGTCCGATCTGACTTTTTCCGATCGTGTGTCGAGAATTCCGACGGACAAAGTGCCACGCATGCTCAGATCAAATTACGAAATTTACCAAAGCTATTGACTACTAGCCTCTACGTAGTTCTGTCATACGCAACGAACATCACCACGTTCGGAATGATCGGATTTTCCGACAACTTTGTCCGACCGTGTGTATGCAACACCAGTGTCAGACAAAATCCACTGGAAAAAATCAGACGGATTTTGTGGTCGGAATTTCCGACCGTGTGTACAGGGGCTAAGGCTCCATTCACACCTGGGCGATATGAATCATGGGCGGAATCGTTGCGATTCTGCCTGTGATTTTAGAATCGTGGCAAAAGGCTGAACACGTTTGCGATGCCATTATTTCACGACGGCACCTTAAACGCGGTGCGATTTTGCCGAGTTTGTTGCATGACAAATCATGGCAAAATCGAGCACACAATTTTGCCCTGTCACGCAACAATCACAGCAAAACCACACCGTGTTTGGGGTGCCATTGAGAAATAATGGCATCGCAAACACGCCCACGATTAAAATCGCCCAGGTGTGAATTGAACCTGAGGCTGGGTTCCATTTCTAAGTGTTCCATTTTCAGGTGTTCCATTTTCATGTGTTCCATTTTCAAGTGTTCCATTTTAAGGTGTTCCATTTTCATGTGTTCCATTTTAAGGTGTTCCATTTTTATGTGTTTCATTTTTAAGTGTTTCTTTTTTAAGTGTTTCATTTTTAAGTGTTCCATTTTCATGCCTTACATTTTCAGGTGTTCCATTTTCAAGTGTTCCATTTTCAGGTGTTCCATTTTCAGGTGTTCCATTTTCAAGTGTTCCATTTTCAGGTGTTCCACTTTCAAATGTTCCACTTTCAATTGTTCCATTTTCAAGTGTTCCATTTTCAAGTGTTCCATTTTCAAGTGTTCCATTTTCAGGTGTTCCATTTTCAAGTGTTCCATTTTCAGGTGTTCCACTTTCAAATGTTCCACTTTCAAGTGTTCAATTTTCATGTGTTCCATTTTCAAGTGTTCCATTTTCAGGAGTTCCATTTTCAAGTGTTTCATTTTCAGGTGTTCCATTTTCAGGTGTCCCATGTTCCAAGTGTTTAATTTTCAAGTGTTTAATTTTTAAGTGTTCCATTTTCAGGTGTTCCATTTTCAGGTGTTCCATTTTCAAGCGTTCTATTTTCATATGTTCCATTTTCAGGTGTTCCATGTTCCAAGTGTCCCATGTTCCAAGTGTTCCATTTTCAAGTGTTCCATTTTCAGGTGTTCCATTTTCAGGTGTTCCATTTCCAGGTGTTTCATTTTCAGGTGTTCCATTTCCAGGTGTTCCGTTTTCAGGTGTTCCATTTTCAAGTGTTCCATTTTCAAGTGTTCCATTTTCAGGTGTTCCATTTTCAAGTGTTCCATTTTCAAGTGTTCCATTTTCAGGTGTTCCATTTCCAGGTGTTTCATTTTCAGGTGTTCCATTTTCAGGTGTTCCATTTTCATACGTTCCATTTTCAGGTGTCCCATGTTCCAAGTGTTCCATTTTCAAGTGTTCCATTTTCAAGTGTTCCATTTTCAGGTGTTCCAATTTCAGGTGTTCCATTTTAAGGTGTTCAATTTTCAAGCGTTCCATTTTCAAGTGTTCCATTTTCAAGCGTTCCATGTTCCAAGTGTTCCATTTTCAAGTGGTCCATTTTCAGGTGTTCCATTTTTAAGTGTTCCATTTTCAGGTGTTCCATTTTCAGGTGTTCCATTTCCAAGTGTTCCATTTTCAAGCGTTCCATTTTCATGTGTTCCATTTTCATATGTTCCATTTTCAAGTGTTGCATTTTCAAGTGTTCCATTTTCAAGTCTTCCATTTTCAGGTGTTCCATTTTCAAGTGTTCCATTTTTAAGTGTTCCATTTTTAAGTGTTCCATTTTTAAGTGTTCCATTTTCAGGTGTTCCATTTTCAGGTGTTTCATTTTTAAGTGTTCCATTTTCAGGTGTTCCATTTTCAAGCGTTCCATTTTCATATGTTCCATTTTCATATGTTCCATGTTCCAAGTGTTCCATTTTCAAGTGGTCCATTTTCAGGTGTTCCATTTTTAAGTGTTCCATTTTCAGGTGTTCCATTTCCAAGTGTTCCATTTTCAAGCGTTCCATTTTCAAAGCGTTCCATTTTCATGTGTTCCATTTTCATATGTTCCATTTTCAAGTGTTCCATTTTCAAGTGTCCCATGTTCCAAGTGTTCCATTTTCAGGTGTTCCATTTTCAAGTGTTCCATTTTCAAGTGTTCCATTTTCAGGTGTTCCATTTTCAGGTGTTCCATTTTCAAGCGTTCCATTTTCATGTGTTCCATTTTCAGGTGTTCCATTTTCAAGCGTTCCATTTTCATGTGTTCCATTTTCATATGTTCCATTTTCAGGTGTCTGTCAATAAAATTCCATTCTCTGACTAATCAGTCAACTCCGGTCATGTTGATTGGAAGACAGATTTATTACTTATGTATCGATACAAACGGGTGAAAAGGAAAAAAACAGCTCTTACAGCAAAGAGTTCCACAAGAAAATCACACACGGGAATCCACGAGCAGTTACTTTTAAGGTAATATTTGGCAACCTGCCATTGGCTAAGGCACACTGGTGAGTCATGATGCATTGTCAGCTTTATTGCCAAATCCAGAGTGCCTTCACAAAAATTCCTAATATGGTAACATCTGTAAGTATTGTTTTTTAGGCTTGGTCAGAACTTAAGAAAGTTGCACAAACAATAAGTCAGCGCCATCTTAGTTAGAAAAAGTACAAATAAGGAACAAGGCAAATGTCGATATCACTTGTGATTCTTTGCATATTTCTTATCAGTGTCCCATGTTCCAAGTGTTCCAAATTCAAGTGTTCCATGTTCCATCTTCAAGTGTTCCATTTTCAGGCGTTCCATTTTCAAGCGTTCCACTTTCAGAAGAGCCAAGCTAGGAGTCAAGAGACAGAAGGTACCAACTAGGGGTTAGAGGAGCCCAAACCAGGTGTCAAGAGACAGGAGGCACCAACCAGGCGTCAGAGGTGCCCCAGCCAGGAGACAGGAGGTCTTGTCCCAGCAGTCAGGAGGGCTCCTATTGGGGTGTCAGGAGAACCCCCATCCAGAGGCCAGGAATGGGCCATGCAGCAGGCCATGTGACTAAAGGCTAAGTGAGCCACGTGAACTAAGACAGCTGGGCAACACGTTCAGAGGGAATGGTAAGAAGTGTTCCATTTTCAAGTGTTTCATTGTTAAGTGTTTCATTTTTAAGTGTTCCATTTTCATGCCTTACACTTTCAGGTGTTCCATTTTCAGGTGTTCCACTTTCAAGTGTTCCATTTTCAGGTGTTCCATTTTCAGGTGTTCCATTTCCAAGTGTTCCATTTTCAGGAGTTCCATTTTCAGAAGTTCCATTTTCAGGAGTTCCATTTTCAAGTGTTCCATTTTCAGGTGTTTAATTTTCAGGTGTTTAATTTTCAGGTGTTCCATTTTCAAGTGTTCCATTTTCAAGTGTTCCATTTCCAGGTGTTCCATTTTCAAGTGTTCCATTTTCAGATGTTCCATTTTCAAGTGTTCCATTTTCAAGCGTTCCATTTTCATGTGTTCCATTTTCAGGTGTTCCATTTTCAGATGTTCCATTTTCAGATGTTCCATTTTCAGGTGTTCCACTTTCAAATGTTCCACTTTCAAGTGTTCCATTTTCAGGTGTTCCATTTTCAAGTGTTCCATTTTCAGGAGTTCCATTTTCAGGAGTTCCATTTTCAAGTGTTCCATTTTCAGGTGTTCCATTTTCATATGTTCCATTTTCAGGTGTTCCATTTTCAGATGTTCCATTTTCAGGTGTTCCACTTTCAAATGTTCCACTTTCAAGTGTTCCATTTTCAGGTGTTCCATTTTCAAGTGTTCCATTTTCAGGTGTTCCATTTTCAGGTGTTCCATTTTCAAGTGTTCCATTTTCAGGTGTTCCATTTTCAAGTGTTCCATTTTCAGGTGTTCCATTTTCATATGTTCCATTTTCAGGTGTCCCATGTTCCAAGTGTTTCATTTTCAAGTGTTTAATTTTTAAGTGTTCCATTTTCAGGTGTTCCATTTTCAAGTGTTCCATTTTCAAGCGTTTCATTTTCAAGTGTTCTATTTTCATACATTCCATTTTCAGGTGTTCCATGTTCCAAGTGTCCCATATTCCAAGTGTCCCATGTTCCAAGTGTCCCATGTTCCAAGTGTTCCATTTTCAGGTTTTCCATTTTCAAGTGTTCCATTTTCAAGTGTTCCATTTTCAGGTGTTCCATTTTCAGGTGTTCCATTTTCAAGCGTTCCATTTTCATGTGTTCCATTTTCAGGTGTTCCATTTTCAAGCGTTCCATTTTCATGTGTTCCATTTTCAATATGTTCCATTTTCAGGTGTTTGTCAATAAAATTCCATTCTCTGACTAATCAGTCAACTCCGGTCATGTTGATTGGAAGACAGATTTATTACTTATGTATCGATACAAACGGGTGAAAAGGAAAAAAACAGCTCTTACAGCAAAGAGTTCCACAAGAAAATCACACACGGGAATCCACGAGCAGTTACTTTTAAGGTAATATTTGGCAACCTGCCATTGGCTAAGGCACACTGGTGACTCATGATGCATTGTCAGCTTTATTGCCAAATCCAGAGTGCCTTCACAAAAATTCCTAATATGGTAACATCTGTAAGTATTGTTTTTTAGGCTTGGTCAGAACTTAAGAAAGTTGCACAAACAATAAGTCAGCGCCATCTTAGTTAGAAAAAGTACAAATAAGGAAGAAGGCAAATGTCGATATCACTTGTAATTCTTTGCATATTTCTTATCAGTGTCCCATGTTCCAAGTGTTCCAAATTCAAGTGTTCCATGTTCCATTTTCAAGTGTTCCATTTTCAGGCGTTCCATTTTCAAGCGTTCCACTTTCAGAAGAGCCAAGCTAGGAGTCAAGAGACAGAAGGTACCAACTAGGGGTTAGAGGAGCCCAAACCAGGTGTCAAGAGACAGGAGGCACCAACCAGGCGTCAGAGGTGCCCCAGCCAGGAGACAGGAGGTCTTGTCCCAGCAGTCAGGAGGGCTCCTATTGGGGTGTCAGGAGAACCCCCATCCAGAGGCCAGGAATGGGCCATGCAGCAGGCCATGTGACTAAAGGCTAAGTGAGCCACGTGAACTAAGACAGCTGGGCAACACGTTCAGAGGGAATGGTAAGAAGTGTTCCATTTTCAAGTGTTTCATTGTTAAGTGTTTCATTTTTAAGTGTTCCATTTTCATGCCTTCCATTTTCAGGTGTTCCATTTTCAGGTGTTCCATTTTCAAGTGTTCCATTTTCAAGTGTTCCATTTTCAAGTGTTCCATTTTCAAGTGTTTAATTTTCAGGTGTTTAATTTTCAGGTGTTTAATTTTCAGGTGTTCCATTTTCAAGTGTTCCATTTTCAAGTGTTCCATTTCCAGGTGTTCCATTTTCAAGTGTTCCATTTTCAAGTGTTCCATTTTCAGGTGTTTAATTTTCAGGTGTTCCATTTTCAAGTGTTCCATTTTCAAGTGTTCCATTTTCAGGAGTTCCATTTTCAGGACTTCCATTTTCAGGTGTTCCATTTTCAAGTGTTCCATTTTCAGGTGTTCCATTTTCATATGTTCCATTTTCAGGTGTTCCATTTTCAGATGTTCCATTTTCAGGTGTTCCACTTTCAAATGTTCCACTTTCAAGTGTTCCATTTTCAGGTGTTCCATTTTCAAGTGTTCCATTTTCAGGTGTTCCATTTTCAGGTGTTCCATTTTCAAGTGTTCCATTTTCAGGTGTTCCATTTTCATATGTTCCATTTTCAGGTGTCCCATGTTCCAAGTGTTCCATTTTCAGGTGTTCCATTTTCAAGTGTTCCATTTTCAGGAGTTCCATTTTCAGGAGTTCCATTTTCAAGTGTTCCATTTTCAGGTGTTTAATTTTCAGGTGTTTAATTTTCAGGTGTTCCATTTTCAAGTGTTTCATTTTCAAGTGTTCCATTTCCAGGTGTTCCATTTTCAAGTGTTCCATTTTCAGATGTTCCATTTTCAAGTGTTCCATTTTCAAGCGTTCCATTTTCATGTGTTCCATTTTCAGGTGTTCCATTTTCAGATGTTCCATTTTCAGGTGTTCCACTTTCAAATGTTCCACTTTCAAGTGTTCCATTTTCAGGTGTTCCATTTTCAGGAGTTCCATTTTCAGGTGTTCCATTTTCAAGTGTTCCATTTTCAGGTGTTCCATTTTCATATGTTCCATTTTCAGGTGTTCCATTTTCAGATGTTCCATTTTCAGGTGTTCCACTTTCAAATGTTCCACTTTCAAGTGTTCCATTTTCAGGTGTTCCATTTTCAAGTGTTCCATTTTCAGGTGTTCCATTTTCAGGTGTTCCATTTTCAAGTGTTCCATTTTCAGGTGTTCCATTTTCATATGTTCCATTTTCAGGTGTCCCATGTTCCAAGTGTTTAATTTTCAAGTGTTTAATTTTTAAGTGTTCCATTTTCAGGTGTTCCATTTTCAAGTGTTTCATTTTCAAGTGTTCTATTTTCATACGTTCCATTTTCAGGTGTTCCATGTTCCAAGTGTCCCATATTCCAAGTGTCCCATGTTCCAAGTGTCCCATGTTCCAAGTGTTCCATTTTCAGGTTTTCCATTTTCAGGTGTTCCATTTTCAGGAGTTCCATTTTCAGGAGTTCCATTTTCAAGTGTTCCATTTTCAAGTGTTCCATTTTCACTTGTTTAATTTTCAGGTGTTTAATTTTCAGGTGTTCCATTTTCAAGTGTTCCATTTCCAGGTGTTCCATTTTCAAGTGTTCCATTTTCAGATGTTCCATTTTCAAGTGTTCCATTTTCAAGCGTTCCATTTTCAGGTGTTCCATTTTCAGATGTTCCATTTTCAGATGTTCCATTTTCAAATGTTCCACTTTCAAGTGTTCCATTTTCAGGTGTTCCATTTTCAAGTGTTCCATTTTCAGGAGTTCCATTTTCAGGTGTTCCATTTTCAAGTGTTCCATTTTCAGGTGTTCCATTTTCATATGTTCCATTTTCAGGTGTTCCATTTGCAGATGTTCCATTTTCAGGTGTTCCACTTTTAAATGTTCCACTTTCAAGTGTTCCATTTTCAGGTGTTCCATTTTCAAGTGTTCCATTTTCAGGTGTTCCATTTTCAGGTGTTCCATTTTCAAGTGTTCCATTTTCAGGTGTTCCATTTTCATATGTTCCATTTTCAGGTGTCCCATGTTCCAAGTGTTTCATTTTCAAGTGTTTAATTTTTAAGTGTTCCATTTTCAGGTGTTCCATTTTCAAGTGTTCCATTTTCAAGCGTTTCATTTTCAAGTGTTCTATTTTCATACGTTCCATTTTCAGGTGTTCCATGTTCCAAGTGTCCCATATTCCAAGTGTCCCATGTTCCAAGTGTCCCATGTTCCAAGTGTTCCATTTTCAGGTGTTCCATTTTCAGGTGTTCCATTTTCAAGCGTTCCATTTTCAAGCGTTCCATTTTAAAGTGTTCCATTTTCAAGTGTTCCATTTTCAGGAGTCCCATTTTCAAGTGTTCCATTTTCAAGTGTTCCATTTTCAGGTGTTCCATTTTCATGTGTTCCATTTTCATATGTTCCATTTTCAGGTGTTCCATTTTTAAGTGTTCCATGTTCCATTTTCAAGTGTTCCATTTTCAAGTGTTCCATTTTCAGGTGTTCCATTTTCAGGTGTTCCATTTTCAGGTGTTCCATTTTCAGGTGTTCCATTTTCAGGTGTTCCATTTTCAAGCGTTCCATTTTCATATGTTCCATTTTCAAGCGTTCCATTTTCATATGTTCCATTTTCAGGTGTTCCATGTTCCAAGTGTCCCATGCTCCAAGTGTTCCATTTTCAGGTGTTCCATTTCCAGGTGTTCCATTTTCAAGCGTTCCATTTTCATGTGTTCCATTTTCAGGTGTTCCATTTTCAGGTGTTCCATTTTCAGGTGTTCCATTTTCAAGCGTTCCATTTTCATATGTTCCATTTTCAGGTGTTCCATGTTCCAAGTGTCCCATGCTCCAAGTGTTCCATTTTCAGGTGTTCCATTTTCAGGTGTTCCATTTTCAAGCGTTCCATTTTCATGTGTTCCATTTTCAGGTGATTGTCAATAAAATTCCATTCTCTGACTAATCAGTCAACTCAGGTCATGTTGATTGGAAGACAGATTTATTACTTATGTATCGATACAAACGGGTGAAAAGGAAAAAAACAGCTCTTACAGGAAAGAGTTCCACAAGAAAATCACACACAGGAATCCACAAGCAGTTAATTTTAAGGTAATATTTGGCAACCTGACATTGGCTAAGGCACACTGGTGACTCATGATGCATTGTCAGCTGTATTGCCAAATCCAGAGTGCCTTCACAAAAATTCCTAATATGGTAACATCTGTAAGTATTGTTTTTTAGGCTTGGTCAGAACTTAAGAAAGTTGCACAAACAATAAGTCAGCGCCATCTTAGTTAGAAAAAGTACAAATAAGGAACAAGACAAATGTCGATATCACTTGTAATTCTTTGCATATTTATTATTAGTGTCCCATGTTCCAAGTGTTCCAAATTCAAGTGTTCCATGTTTCATTCTCAGGTGTTCCATTTTCAAGCGTTCCATTTTCATGCGTTCCATTTTCAGGTGTTCCATTTTCAGATGTTCCATTTTCAAGTGTTCCATTTTCAAGTGTTCCATTTTCAGGTGTTCCATTTTCAAGTGTTCCATTTTCAGGTGTTCCATTTTCAAGCGTTCCATTTTCAAGCGTTCCATTTTCAGGTGTTCCATTTTCAGGTGTTCCATTTTCAGGTGTTCCATTTTCAAGTGTTCCATTTTCAAGTGTTCCATTTTCAAGTGTTCCATTCTCAGGAGTCCCATTTTCAAGTGTTCCATTTTCAAGTGTTCCATTTTCAGGTGTTCCATTTTCATGTGTTCCATTTTCATATGTTCCATTTTCAGGTGTTCCATTTTTAAGTGTTCCATGTTCCATTTTCAAGTGTTCCATTTTCAAGTGTTCCATTTTCAGGTGTTTCATTTTCAGGTGTTCCATTTTCAGGTGTTCCATTTTCAGGTGTTCCATTTTCAAGCGTTCCATTTTCATATGTTCCATTTTCAGGTGTTCCATGTTCCAAGTGTCCCATGCTCCAAGTGTTCCATTTTCAGGTGTTCCATTTTCAGGTGTTCCATTTTCAAGCGTTCCATTTTCATGTGTTCCATTTTCATATGTTCCATTTTCAGGTGATTGTCAATAAAATTCCATTCTCTGACTAATCAGTCAACTCAGGTCATGTTGATTGGAAGACAGATTTATTACTTATGTATCGATACAAACGGGTGAAAAGGAAAAAAACAGCTCTTACAGGAAAGAGTTCCACAAGAAAATCACACACAGGAATCCACAGATTGTAATTCTTTGCATATTTATTATCAGTGTCCCATGTTCCAAGTGTTCCAAATTTAAGTGTTCCATGTTTCATTCTCAGGTGTTCCATTTTCAAGCGTTCCATTTTCATGCGTTCCATTTTCAGGTGTTCCATTTTCAGATGTTCCATGTTCAAGTGTTCCATTTTCAAGTGTTCCATTTTCAAGTGTTCCATTTTCAGGTGTTCCATTTTCAGGAGTTCCATTTTCAGGTGTTCCATTTTCAAGTGTTCCATTTTCAAGCGTTCCATTTTCATATGTTCCATTTTCAGCTGTCCCATTTTCAGCTGTTCCATTTTCAAGTGTTTAATTTTTAAGTGTTCCATTTTCATGTGTTCCATTTTCATGTGTTCCATTTTCAGGTGTTCCATTTTCAAGCCTTCCATTTTCAAGCGTTCCATTTTCAAGTGTTCCATTTTCAGGTGTTCCATTTTCAGGTGTTCCATGTTCCAAATGTCCCATGTTCCAAGTGTTCCATTTTCAAGTGTTCCATTTTCAGGTGTTCTATTTTTAAATGTTCCATTTTCAGGTGTTCCATTTTCAGGTGTTCCATGTTCCAAGTGTCCCATGTTCCAAGTATTCCATTTTCAAGTGTTCCATTTTCAGGTGTTCCATTTTCAGGAGTTCCATTTTTAGGTGTTCCATTTTCAAGCGTTCCATTTTCATGTGTTCCTTTTTCAGGTGTCCTATGTTCCAAGTGTTCCATTTTCAAGTGTTCCATTTTAAAGTCTTCAATTTTCAGGTGTTCCATTTTCAAGCGTTCCATTTTCATGTGTCCCATTTTCAAGTGTTCCATTTTTAGGTGTTCCATTTTCAAGCGTTCCATTTTCAAGCGTTCCATTTTCAAGCTTTCCATTTTCATGTGTTCCATTTTCAGGTGTCCCATTTTCAAGTGTTCTATGTTCCATTTTTAAGTGTTTCATTTTCAAGTGTTCCATTTTCAGGCGTTCCATTTTCAAGCGTTCCACTTTCAGAAGAGCCCAGCTAGGAGTCAAGAGACAGAAGGTACCAACTAGGGGTTAGAGGAGCCGAACCAGGTGTCAAGAGACAGGAGGCACCAACCAGGCGTCAGAGGTGCCCCAGCCAGGAGACAGGAGGTCTCGTCCCAGCAGTCAGGTGGGCTCCTATTGGGGTGTCAGGATAACCCCTATCTAGAGGCCAGGAATGGGCAGCAGGCCATGTGACTAAAGGCTAAGTGAGCCAAGTGAACTAAGACAGCTGGGCAACACGTTCAGAGGGAATGGTAAGAAGAGCAGCGGTGCTGCTGATAAGGAAGCAAGGTGGCTTGGTACTTTCACTTGACTTTTCATGTTGATGGTTTATATGAACTCTGTTTTGCTCAATTAAAGTGGTTATAAACCCTTACAATCCACTTTTTGCTACAGGTAAGCCTATAATAAGGCTTACCTGTAGCTACCCAGGATATCTCCTAAACCTGCGCGGTTTAGGAGATATCCCCTGCATATGCATGTGCCGACGTCATCGGCACATGCTCACTGAAGCAAAGGCACATACGTGCCAATTGCTTCAGTAAGTGTGCTGTTACCAGCGGCTCCTGTGTGCATGCACGGGAGTGACGTCATCACGGCTGTGGCCAATCACAGCGCCGGAGCCGCGATACCTGGAAGAAACTCCGGGGAGAAATGTCGCTGGCCGATGCTGTATACGGGCACCGCAGCGAGGGCTTCGATCTCAGGTGAGTATTACATAATGAGCTAGTATGCTATGCATACTAGCTCATTATGCCTTTGTCTTGCAGGTGTTAGTTTATTTTTTTTTCAAAGTGGGTTTACAACCACTTTAAAGGGGAGTTCCACCCTAAAGTGGAACCTCCGCTCATCGTATTCCTCTCCCCCTCCGGTGCCACAATTGGCTCCTTTCAGGGGGGAGGGGGTGCAGATACCTGTATAATCCAGGTATCTGCACCCACTTCGGGGAATAGCTAGCCGCAGCTAGCCGCAGATGCCCCCCCCCCCCCCCATTGTGTTCTGGGAAACACACAGTTCCCAGGACACAATGGGGACCAGGGAAGACGCGCAGCGTGACTCGCGCATGCGCAGTAGGGAACCGGGCAGTGATGCCGCAACGCTTCACTTCCTGATTCCCTGACAGAGGATGGCGGCGGGGGCAGCCGAGTGACGAGCAATTGCTCGTCATCTGCTGCCGACATCGTGGGCACCCAGGACAGGTAAGTGTCCATTTAAGAGTCAGCAGCTGCAGTATTTGTAGCTGCTGACTTTTAATATATTTTTTTTTTTAAGGTGGCACTCCTCTTTAAGGTGGGCTGCTTACTTTAATGTCAAATGCAGATCAAAGGCCACCTCTTGTTCCGCATATGAACAAACAGTAAATACAGTGTAACAATAATATTGAATTATTGTTTTACTCTCCAGTAATGGCTACACCAGGGGCCACAACAGTTTTGGCTACTAGCCAATAGAAAACAAATCAGTGACAGCAAGCTCCGGCTGACATTTTATGTAAGTCTGCATCCAAATATGACACATTACTCACTGACATTCTATGGCATCGGACAGGGGCAGGAAGGACATCTCCCACGCTGCAGCCACAAATACACATGGCGTGGCACACAGCCTTGAATTGGGTATAACAGTGTCTACTTCACCCTAACCTTTTTCTTCACAACCCATCGATAACTTGTGACATGTTTTAGACGATGAATGAGAGTCTGCACGGTGGGGTTGGTCGCGATTAACCTGTCACCTGCCTGAGATAATAATTGACAGGATGACAACCCCCGTTTTCGGTTGTCATGCTCCAAAAAAACACTTTTTTGCTGTAATTCACAAATGGAAGGTACATTGGATGACCCAAATATTTCCCATCTGTCTGCTTTCAGAGTAAAACTAAAATCACTTGAATGTTTCATTATAGACACGAAACAAACTTTGGATTAATTGGAAAAGACTTCTAGTGCATAATTTCCAGCACAATAATACTGCTAATGGACTTGAGGGAAACGTCGGCACAGTTAGAAGAAAGTGACCATCTGCTAGAAGCAGATACTGAAAGGACAGGGAGTGTGTGCCGGTGGAAAAGAGTTACAGCCCAACTGCATGTTTTGAAGGCTGGATTTAATTAAAGGGAATATTAAAACCTCTTGGTGGCTTATTTACATTATAGAGGACACCAACACCGCATATAAAACATCCAGAATATAATGATGTAGGTATGCTACCATAGTGTATCAACAACAACAACAACAACAACAACAGATTAACCAAGTACACATTCAGGAACTCTTGGGTTCAACTGTTACTAAAGGGATTCTTTACAACAGAAAAGAGGCTTGCCTATTTTTTTATACTTAGTATTAATAACTAAATTCCGATCACAGTATTAGCTAAGTTGCCACACGCTAGTTGAAACCCACTCCAGGCTTAGTTCATGAATGCAGCAAAGGGGCATAAAAACCAGGCAGTTAAACTGTGGTTTTACTGCCCCCCAACCTCCCGCCAGCTTTTCCTCAGAGCAGAAACAGACCGTGGATTGGAGTGGAGTATCGCCCTGTATCATCTGGAGGTGAGAGCTCAGCATATTGGATGAGCGTTCCAGGCCTCTGGAGGTGAGAGTTCAGCATATTGGATGAGCATTCCAGGCCTCTGGAGGTGAGAGCTCAGCATATTGGATGAGCGTTCCAGGCCTCTGGAGGTGAGAGCTCAGCATATTGGATGATCGTTCCAGGCCTCTGGAGGTGAGAGCTCAGCATATTGGATGATCGTTCCAGGCCTCTGGAGGTGAGAGCTCAGCACATTGGATGATCGTTCCAGGCCTCTGGAGGTGAGAGCTCAGCATATTGGATGATCGTTCCAGGCCTCTGGAGGTGAGAGCTCAGCACATTGGATGATCGTTCCAGGCCTCTGGAGGTGAGAGCTCAGCATATTGGATGAGCGTTCCAGGCCTCTGGAGGTGAGAGCTCAGCATATTGGATGAGCGTTCCAGGCATCTGGAGGTGAGAGCTCAGCATATTGGATGAGCGTTCCAGGCCTCTGGAGGTGAGAGCTCAGCATATTGGATGAGTGTTCCAGGCCTCTGGAGGTGAGAGCTCAGCACATTGGATGAGTGTTCCAGGCCTCTGGAGGTGAGAGCTCAGCATATTGGATGAGCGTTCCAGGCCTCTGGAGGTGAGAGCTCAGCATATTGGATGAGCGTTTCCAGGCCTCTGGAGGTGAGAGCTCAGCATATTGGATGATCGTTCCAGGCCTCTGGAGGTGAGAGTTCAGCACATTGGATGATCGTTCCAGGCTCGAATCGTGTCTCCAAACGGATCACAGATCCAACAAGCCTTATATGACCCCCCTGAATAAGGGTGGTCACTGGCTTTCTGGTAAGCCTCCTGTTTTACCTGTGGTGGTGGTCTCACATGGTCAAGTGTTCTTATTTCACTATTTATGAATGATTCAGCTTACAACGCACCAAGATTCCTTATGAACTGATGTCACTTATTTAACCACTTGAGGTCCGGGCCATAGCCGAATGACGGCTACAGAGCAGACCTCAATTTCCGGGAGGCCGTCACAGGATGCCCTCCCCTGTGCACGCTCCCTGCGCACGCCTTGCAGATCACTGAGTCACTGAGACTCGGATGATCACCGATCCGAGTAAGGGGCCGGTCCCAGCCCCTTACCATGTGATCAGCTGTCAGCCAATGACAGCTGATCACATGATGTAAACAAAAGCTCGGTAATCTTTTTTTTTCTCTATCAATGCCCATAAGTGCCACCTATCAATGCCCACAAGTGGCACCTATCAATGCCCACAAGTGCCACCTATCAATGCTCACTAGTGGTGCCAATCAGTGCCACCTATCAGTGTAAGCAATCAGTGCCCATTAATTCCACCCATCAGTGCCCATCACTGCCACCCATCAGTGCCCATCACTGCCGTCTCATCAGCGTACATCAATGAAGGAGAAAAATTACCTGTTTGCAAAATTTTATGATAAAATATAAAAATAAATTTTTATTTTTTTTAAATTCGGCATTTTTCAATTTGTTTAACAAAAAATAAAAACCGCAGAGGTGATCAAATACCACCAAAAGAAAGCTCTCTTTGTGGGGAAAAAATGATACAAATTTAATTTGGGTACAGTGTTGTATGACCGCGCAATTGTCATTCAAAGTGCATCAGCGCTGAAAGCTGGAAATTGGTCTGGACAGGAGGGGGGTTTAAGTGCCCAGTAAGCAAGTGGTTAAATATATCATCATATGAATATTTTGTGCACTATTGATATACTGGACTCTTTTTCAATTAATTATTGTCATTGATTTGTACGGTTCACTATTTTGTATTTTTGCACTAATGCACTTTAATATGTCAGCTATATTAATTATCACTTTTTATTATCATTAGTTTATTTCAATAGCGCTGCACTTTTTTGTTATATATTTGCTTTTTGCCTACTATCTGGGTTATAGTGCATAGCTGCTGTATGTTCTTGTGGTTTGTTTTTAGCGCAGATATTTCTTTTATTTATTTTTTATGGCTGTACATATGCCGCAGATGTGATGCTGTACTTCAGGGCTGCAGCAAAACCTAAACAGCATGTCGCTTTCGGTGGGTGGGCGTGAGATACCGTCACCAAACACGACTAATGCAGCTCTGTGAGGCCAAGCCACAATCACACAAAGATACATAGAGCAGAGCTTGGGAGCAAGCATGCACAAGTGCCCCCATAGCAAGCAGTTTGCTATAGGGACACTCAGTAGGGGAGAGGAGCCCAGAGCACCAGCTGGGGACCCAAGAAGTGGAGGATCGGGGCTGCTCTGTGCAAAACCACTGCACAAAGCAGGTAAGTATAACATATTTTTGTTTTTTTCCTTTAGTGTCATTTTAGGTACATTCCTTAATAGTCAAAGAATAAAAATGTGCACCAACTGCTTTTACGATCCTAGTTATTACCTTGTATATATGTATGTGAGTTAAGAAACTTAGATTGTAAGCTCCTTAAAGTGGGGTTGCGATCAAAAAAACAAAAGGGGCTTAAAAATCATAAAAAAATTAAAAAAAAAATAATTGGAAAAAAAAAATTTTTTTTTACTCACCTCTAAATGCCTGTTGCTAGGTTGTCCCTCGTAGTCTGCCACCTTCATTGCCCGGGCAAAACGTCACTTCCCCCTCGGCGCCGCACAGTCATCTGGGACCTGTCACGTGTCCCAGATGACTGAGCGTCAAATCACGGCGCACGGCGCCGCTCGCGCATGCGCAGTGGGTGCCCGGCTGTGAAGCCACAGCCGGGTTCCCACATTAGGAATGTCGGCGCCGTGAGCGGCTCGGGGAACGAGGGGGGGTCCTCGTTCCCCCGCATCGCTGGACCCCGGGACAGGTAAGTGTCCGATTTTTAAAAGTCAGCAGCTGCAATATTTGTAGCTGCTGACTTTAAAAAAAAAAAAAAAAATTTTGCCCAGGACGGAGCTCCACTTTAAGGGCATGGACTGATGTGAATGTACTATATATACTGTATGTAAAGCACTGTGTAAATTGACGGCGCTAAAAAAGTAGCTGTAATAAATAAATAATATATCAGGTGTGAACGGACTTTTACCAGTCTCACATTTTGATGTTTTGCCCACTAACCCCCTTTCACAGACCAAGTTTTCGAAGATGACGAAGTTCTACTAAGTTTTTCTTCTACCACTTTGACGGCAGTCATATTGCCTTCCCTTCTATTAGCTAAGATGTAGAAAATGAATTTGCCTTTTAGAGTAATTGTCTGAAATTGGTCCATGCCTCATTGTTTCTTCAGTACATTATTTCAGCTCTTTATCGAGAATGCTGTCTATATTGGTATGAGTTATTCATCGAAATTTAAATGGGAACAAAATGACTATGACAGAAGAACTACCATGTATCAAAGCGGCATCCGTAATCTGCCAAGCCATAATATAGAGCCACCTGTCACCGCACCCCACAACAAACATTTATACATAACATTTAAAGCCCCATATATCACACAAGGCTGGCAATCACATTCAGGAAAATCCATTAGAGGCTTGTGGAAAATTGAATTTCAAATAAAAAAAAAGAACAACATCGATGTATTCACTTTGTATTTTAAAACATTATGGGAGTTGATGGAGAGTCGGAGTACTTGTCGGTATTCAGACTGGTAATTAATGGGTTTTGTTGCAAGCTGTAATTTACATATTATGGCAGGCAGATGAGGAGAGAGCAATGCTGTCTTGGTTCATTTATGTGTATGGCTTGTCTGGTTGGCTGAGGTACCAGTTAAAGCTGAACTCCAGAAATGATCTGCATTGTATACTTACTGTACATTGGTTTAGCTTGGCACAATGTAAGCATGCATTACTCATAACTGATGGACCTCTGTGGAAGCTGGAAATCACTGTAGTCTTCGGTGACACAATAGTGATAGTCACGATCTTCCAGGTCCTTCTACGTGAGCAGCTGCCCAACTGCACAGTGACTACAGGTGGACACTAGAGGGATAGAGGGAAAGAGGATTCTGATGTGAAGAGTGTGTGTGTGGGGGGGGGGGGGGGGGGTCTGAGATCTTTGATGTAAAGGGGGGAGAGGCTTGGGACTTGATGCAAGGGGGGAGGCTGAGGACTCTAATGTGAAGGATGGGGGCACTGAGCACTCTGGTAAAGGATGGGAGGACTGAGTACTCTGATGTGAAGAATGGGGGGGACTAGGCACTCTGATGTGAAGAATGGGAGGACTGAGCACTCTGATGTGAAGAATGGGAGGACTGAGCACTGTGATGTAAGGTATGAGGAAACTGAAGACTCTGATGTGAAGGGTGAGGGACTGAACACTCTGATGTGAAGATTAGGGGGGACTGAGTACTCTAATGTGAAGGATGGAGAGGACTGAGCACTCTGATGTGAGGTATGGGGGGACGGAAGACTCTGATGTGAGGTATGGGGGGAATGAAGACTCTGATGTGAGGTATGGGGGGAATGAAGACTCTGATGTGAGGAATGGGGGGAATGAAGACTCTGATGTGAAGTATGGGGGGACTGAAGACTCTGATGTGAAGGATGGGGGGACTAAGCACTCTGATGTGAAGGATAGACGAGGGGGGGGGGGGCGAGGACTCTAATGTGAAGAATGGGGAGACTGAGGACCCTGGTGTGAAGGGAGGGGGACTGTTTCAATGTATTTAATGAATTTAAGTATAAAAAGAACAATATTCCAGAGATAAGCCAACTAGTGTAAGGTGTACAATTTGACATACAATAAAAAAAGGGGGGTAAATACGCATCAAGAAAGCTTGTTAGCAATTAGATGTCTCATAAGAGATGGGATGAGTAGAGACCGGTAAGGGCTGTGTTGCACCCTCAGTACAATGCCCAGTAGATCCAGTCCAGCCCCTAGGCATCCTGATAGGAAGAAAGCTGGACGTCCTCCAGTAAAACATCAATTCCAATATAATTGCATATGCATTGCTGACTTAAAATCATTGATGCTGTACCAAAAAAAAATGGAAGGAAAAAAAAAAGACAAGATAATAGCAATGGTGGATGAGAGAAAAGAGCAGAACAGCAGGGTAGTATGGTATAAAGGGAGGAAAGAGGAAAGGAAGAAGGATATTTTTTTGTATGGCAGCCAGATCAACCACTGGGGACTTCCATGCGTCATGATAGTCCTTTTAGCCCCTTAAAAATTAAAAATATAAGGAATTGTGTACTCCTAGGGACATCCTCCATAGGTTTATTCAACAAGGCCATTTTAGTGGATTTGGAAACCTTCACATTCCTGACTGTGTGTATCAGAATGAAAACTCTAGTCCAATACCACTTGACTTTGGGGCAAGTCCACCACACATGGAACATGGTACCCTCATGTCGACATCCTCCGAAGTACATGGGGGACGCATCAGGATAGATTTTGGCTACCCTGAAAGGCTCCAAGTACCAACGGGATATAACCTTGTAATTTGCCTCTACCAGGGTCATATTAATTATCCCAGAGTGTGTTCTCGCCATCCAGCTGGACCAATCCTCATGGGAAATCTCTGCTCCCATATCCACTTCCCAAGCCCACTGATAGGGCAATTTATCTGGCAAAGCAGAGAAAAAAACAATAAAGCATTCAGATGCTGCCCCTGGAATCCGATTCCCAGAGACATCTTTGCTTACATAACATCCTAGAAGCAATATTGAGAATTTGGTTAGACAGAAGGATTCCACAGGGGGCATCTTAAGGGTCTGGTTGAAGTATTCTGGAAGCAAATCCCCTTATGGTCTATAAAATGACCAATATGGTTAAGGCCTTTATTTAGCCACCAGGAAAACTGAGGAAAGGTCAGGCCAGGGGAAAATCTGGATTACCAAATAGAGGAGCTACAGGTGTATGTGCTGATTTTGAAGGAAACTATTTACAGGCAGTTTTTATAAAAAGCTAGATGAAGTAGTTGAACTGGGGGCGATACCAAAATCCCAATAATATGAAAAAATATAAAGATCTGCTTTCTATGCCCCGTGTTTACTAAATATTATGTAACCTAACCTATGTACAAAACTGCTCAGTTCACCAGATGTATATCTTGAGCCAATCTATGTACGTTTTTATAAACTTGCACATTTTGTTTGTGTAACTTTTAAAAGGATGCATTTTCATGCAACTCTGTTATTTCAGCATATCTTTGAGCTAAACCTATGAATCTCCTGAAGAAACTCCATAGAGTGAAACATGTCGAGTATGGTGAAGCTCTGCACAAATTTCATCTGATTTAACACATATGTATGTAAAGTATGGATGTATTACCTGTGTCCTTTGCTGTTTTTTGTCCCTATGGGGAAATAAAATTCTAATTTTATATACATCGCCATTGTCTATATCTACCTCCGCTAACTTTAGATACCATATACAAAAAATCCCTGAGGCTTGTGGTCTCATCCTTTCCCCCCTTCTTTATATTTACAGGCAGTGTCCCATAAGAGCAAGGAATGTGACAAAGTGGGTGACAGTATCGGCATCCACATATGGAGATTGAGGAGGAATGAATGGCCAGCCTGGGATTCCAATATAAGCCACTCAGGCCTGTATTTAGTGAAGTAAATTTGTGTAAGTTGAATCAATGAAGCTGCCCAATAACAGCGAAGGAGGTGGGGAACGCCCAATCCTCCCAATTGCTTGGGAGCATACAAAACCTTATGAGCCATCCTACACCCTCCCAAACTCCAGGGAACAGAGGAATCTGATGTGAAGGGGGGGATTGACTGAGGACTCTGATGTGGGGGGGGGGGGCATTATTTGGGACAGGGGTGCCTTGATGCATTCTCTTGCATACTTTCAAAGGATGCCATGACAAAATCAGTTGAGAAGCACTGCTCTATAATCTAGACACTGAAAACCAATATAATGTATCGGCATAAATAAAGTACACAATTATACCTACTTTGCTACAACCCACACTATACCTACACAATACCAACAATATTTTTAAAACCAAAGCAATCCTTTAATTCGACCCAAACGGTCCATTTAACCCCATTATACTAAGAAGGTGGGTTCATCCAATAAAAGTAATTCAAAGTGCTGGCAGCCAGGAATATAAATGAAATCCTAGCGACTCACAATAAAGCACTTCTATTCAAGCGGTATGAAATTAAGAGTATAAATCTGGAACACATTGTAGGACGCTGTTGTCACAAGTAATAACACATGAGATAAAATTCCAGGCCTCTCAGAACGGGAGCTGACTCGGAGAGCTGTAAAGTGGAAAACAAAATCCCCAAATAATCTGCATGGAGCTGTGAACCGAGCAGACAATATATTGGAAAGGAGAGGCCCAGTAACATGTACAGAACTGTGCTTATACTGAATAATATTCCTTAGTGATGACATTACTCATGTATAGTGGCAGCCTGCAATTCAAGCTTATGCCACATTTGTTTTAAGCAACGTAAATTTTTTTTAGCAGAATAGCATTTTTTAATATAAATATAGATAGTTAAGGTGTACGTAAACCCACAATAATTTTTTGGTGAATCTGTTGCAAATTTTCGATTAGCAACAGCACTTCCTGCTGCCTTGCAATTAGCAGGGGGGTTGTCAGCCTCCCTACTTCAGTTGTCCTGTCTATCTCATAGATGTACGTAGCAGCATGGGGCATAAGGGGTGGCAGGGGTCACAATCGCAACCCTGTCCCTAGCTCCAGGGGGCCCCTGCAGCCTCCCTGTCATATTATCATATCCTCCACAAAATACAGCTCCGATCTGCCCTAGGGGACCCACAGCCCCCCTCCAGTACTGGGCTTCTACTTTGCTTTCCACAGTCCACACCAGTGGCGGCTGGTGCTCAAAATTTTTGGGGGGGCGCAAACAAACAGCCTCACTGTGCCATCAAACGCTGCCACTGTGCCCATTAAACGCTGCCACTGTGCCCATCAAACGCTGCCACTGTGCCCATCAAACACTGCCACTGTGCCCATCAAACGCTGCCACTGTGCCCATCAAACGCTGCCACTGTGCCCCAAGTTCTGCCACTGTGCCCCAAGTTCTGCCATTGTGCCCCAAGTTCTGCCACTGTGCCCCAAGTTCTGCCACTGTGCCCCTTAAGTGCTGCCACTGTGCCCCAAGTTCTGCCACTGTGCCCCAAGTTCTGCCATTGTGCCCCTTAAGTGCTGCCATTGTGCCCCAAGTGCTGCCATTGTGCCCCAAGTTCTGCCATTGTGCCCCAAGTTCTGCCATTGTGCCCCTTAAGTGCTGCCATTGTGCCCCAAGTGCTGCCATTGTGCCCCAAGTTCTGCCATTGTGCCCCAAGTTCTGCCATTGTGCCCCAAGTTCTGCCATTGTGCCCCTTAAGTTCTGCCATTGTGCCCCAAGTTCTGCCATTGTGCCCCAAGTTCTGCCATTGTGCCCCTTAAGTGCTGCCATTGTGCCCCAAGTTCTGCCACTGTGCCCCCTGCCTGCCCTCTGCACTTACCTTGTCCCGGTGTGCAGCTGGTGACGGCGTCAGGCGACGAGCGGTGTCTCCGTCGGATGTCTTCTCCCGCGCTCCTCCTGTCTTCTTCTGCTGTGATTGGACGCTTGGTGATTGGACGCCTAGCGTCCAATCACAGCGCCTGTGACTTCAGCCAATCAGGTGACAGGTAACAGACCTGGCAACCTGATTGGCTGAGAGGCGGGTCTGTGTTAGGGAAGCGATGTATTCGCTTCCCTAACACAATACTGTGTAATCAGCGAACGCACAGCCGTGCGCCCGCTGTTTACACTTAGGGAAGCCTATTAGAGCCCACCGCTCTAATAGGGTCCCCTATTAGAGCTTACAGCTCTAATAGGGGCGCTTCCCGCAACACCCCCCCCACTGTAATTCAGATGCCCGGCGCCCGATCAGGGGCCGGACACCTGAATAGGGGGCGGCAGAGGTGACAATAGATAGATTCATGCAATGCATGAATCTATCTATTGGTGATAGAGCAGTGCATACTGCAGTGCACTGTGCAAGGCGCCCTTAAAGGGACATGTTTAAATAAATGTTTTTTTTTTTTTTGAACTTTTTTTTTTTTATTTTTATTTTTATTTTTTTTAACTGCAAGGAGGGGGGGGGGGGGCGGCGCCCGGGCGCCCCCTATGGACGGGCCGCCACTGGTCCACACCCCCTCCCCATTCGCTGGGGAGAAGCTGTGAGCCATTTCCTGAATGGAGAGGAGCACGAGGTGAGAACAGCCCAGGATGGGGAAGTGTCTGTGCTGTGTGCTGGCGACATGGAATGGTAACCAAACTCAGCGAGGCAAGGGGAGGAGAGTGCCACCCTGTAGCCATGATGGGACCGATGTCACTGGTGAACTAAGACACCGCTCAGTGTCTTCTAGTCACCAGCTGGGATTCCCTGAACCCCCCCCCCCCCCCCCCCCCACCAGGGGATGTCTACTTACCCCACTTCCCTGACAACTGGGGAAAAGACACACACCTCCGGGAGGTGAGCTTCGCTCCCAATAATGACAGAGAACCCTTTAGAAATTGCTAAAACAAATCCCTTAATACCTCCTCCGGGGACCCCTGAAGGGCTGCAGGCTCCAGATTTTGTGTCCCATGGCTTTTCCCTCCCAGATCTAAGTCCCCCCCCCCCCCCCAAAGCCCCCTGACCACCCCTCCGCCCTGCATGCTATGCCCAGCTGCTGAGCTCCTTTTCCATTATAGCACTCTATACTGTTCCTCCGCAGGGCTGAAATCACATTTCTTTACAACACAGCCAGTTAGCCATGATCTGTACAGGGTGTATCTGCCTACTGCAATTACACTGCCGTTCCAACCAGAGAATTTCACAAGTCAGAAGGGCAACATAAAAGCCAGATACACCTTGTGAAGACTGACAGACTGTGTGTAAAGAAATGTGATTTCAGCCCTGTGTAGTGTGTGGAGGGGGGAGCTGTATACAATGCTGGGATGGGAAAGGAGCTGCCAAGTGACCTGCCAGGGGTCCCTGTCCTCTTATTCTCCAGGGGTGATCCCTGTCCTCTGATGTAAAGAGGAACTCTGGGAACTCAAAACTCTTAAGCCACTTTGAGTATCTTGGCGTGTGGTGGATGTATCTGCACGCATGTTGGAAGTAGTGAGGGGGGGGGGGGCCAGGTCAACTTTTGCATCGAGGCCCACAAGCTTCAAGCTACGCCTCTGCCTAGCAGCATACCACAGTACATGTGTATCTGTGTGTTCTTGTGCACTCCTTTGTTACAAAGGGTACAAGTTCATTAAAATATGTGTTTTGGTGCACTGGCAGTCCATTCAGAATGAATGCACTGCCTTAACACAGTGCCTGTTAACACATGAAATACTACACATTAATGTGCATGCAGTAACGCACCACAAAGCATCGGGCAGTTATAATGGGCCCTAGGGGCTTGTTCACACTAGTGGTTCTCTCTAAAGAGAGATCTGTATTCAGATCACTCTTCAGAAAGCATTTGACAAGGGCGAAGAGGCGCTGTATCCCCTCCTCACCACCTGCTTTAACCCCTTGATCCCTGCATGCTTTTGTGGGGTGCTTGCAGTGTGGTCCCATGAACTTCAATGTGTTGTGTTCATATTGAAATCTTAATAAAAAAAAGTGTGCCTATTTTCAGGCCTTCTAACTGGATAACCCTTTAACATTGTATAATTATGGCAAAAATAGAGGAAAAAAGAGAAGGGGGGAGGTTGGGGGGAGTCAGGATCTCACCTTGAGCTTATGAAGGTCTTGCGTGGCCCTCACCGGACAGTCGACCGTCAGGTAGATGTCTCATTCTGTAAAATGTGAAAATATAATGCTCGCAGTCTGTGCTCCGGTTTAAGGGGGGTTAGGTATAGCTATTGACTAGGTCGGACGCAGAGACCCAAAGTTGGGTCCGCTAGCTTTAGTAGTGACACATCTAGGCTTGATTTTACCTGGATATGATCAGAAAAGTGATCTGTCCATAGTGACCACATGGCGGTGCTTGTCCTTATTGCATTTATATGTTGCAATCCATTCCTCCGCTTCCCTAATCTCATTTACCTTGCGTATACACTCCTCTCTGTTCGGTACCTGCGCCCTCTTCATGTCAGTAGTATTTAACCCCCCTGGCGGTATTCCTGAGTGTGGCTCGGGGTGAATTTTCAGTACCAAAAGCGGTAGCCCCGAGCCACACTCAGGATCGCATCGCAGGATCCAGGGAAAGTTACTTACCTTGTCCCCACTGTGTGTGCGGGCCGTGTCCTCCACTCGATCTATCACAGTGCCGGGCTCTGTTCCCTGAGAGCATCACGACGCACAGGGATGAGGCACGGCACCAAATTCACAAAGTGAAAAACACACAATACATACAGTACACTGTAATCTTACAGATTACATTACTGTATCAAATTATCTCACAACCCTTTTGTCCGTAATGCTTTGTCCAGTGCCCTGCATGCAGTTTTATATTAAATATAAAACTGCCTGGAAACTTGAGATTGTCCATGGCAAGCAAAAAGTGTCCCTTTTACGTCAAAAGCGGTTTTAGACCAACTAGAATACAGCGATAATATATTAGAATCACTTGCAGAACTGAGCGATAGTGATTTGTGGGGAAATTCATCATCAAACACTGAAAGTAATGACAGCGACAATTCTGCAACTGAGCAAATTTCAATGTTTTTGATTTGATTACCTTATTGAATAAATGTTATTATTATTATATTATTATTTGTTTTAATTATTTATAGTCATTTATTGTATTATAATTTATGATTTCGGGTTTCAAACTTTATCATACCTGGGATGTCTACTAGACTCTTGTTTGGACAGATTTAAGTGAGTTATTCCTAAGAATTACAGGCCTACAATATAAAACGCCAAATTTCCATGCAAAACATTGTACCGCTTTGAGCATCAAAAATCTGACATAATCATACCACCAGGGAGGTTAAAGGTATAACACACCTTTTTTTCTATTCATCATTTTTTTTATTAGAATTGGGTATCTATTTATTATTTATTTTGGTTTGATATGAATTTTCAATTATTAAGTGCACTCTGTGATTGTTTCAAGAGGCAGTGCACTGATTTTTTAGAAGTTTTATGCACCTGGAATGTATTTAGCTGATTTAAACTGAACGTTCAGTTGGGCTTTAAGGCTGGGTTCACCACTGTGGATCCGACTTTGCCCTGCAACTTGAAGTCCCACATTCGTCCGGCTTAAATGAACGGGTATCTGTCTTTGATCCCGACAATACCAGGCACTTATCTTTAGGGGAAACTCCACGCCAAATTAAAAAACAAAAATGGCATGGGTTCCCCCTCCAAGACCATACCAGACCCTTATCCAAGCATGCAGCCAGCAGGTCAGGAAAGGGGGTTGGGGTGAGCGCCCCCCCCCCCACCCCCCGAACCATACCAAGCCACAGCATCTTGCCCCCATGTTGATGGGGACAAGGGCCTCTTCACTACAACCCTGGCCGTTGGTTGTCAGAGGCTTATCGGAATCTGGAAGCCCCCTTTCACAAGGGTGCCCCCAGATCCCGACCCCCCACCCTATGTGAATGAGTATTGGATACATTGTTCCCCTACCCACTCACCTAAAAAAAAGTGTCAAAAATAAAACGCAGTACACAGGTTTTAAAATTAGTTTATTAAGGAAGCTCTGGCGTCTCTTCAAATCTCTTCTTCCCTCTCCGGCTCTTCTGCCTCCTCTGCTGATGTCTTCTGCCTCTGTTGGTTTTTCTCCCCTCTCCGAGTCTTCTCCGCTCTCCGCAGATGTCTTCTATCCCTCTCTGGTTCTCCTCCCTCTGTCCGCTGTCTTCTTCCTCTTCCCCCTGCCCCCTTATGACGTCACCAACCCATCATGCCCCGGGCAGTGATGTCATAAGGGGGTGGGGTCTCCAGATGACATCACCCAGTGACTCCTCCCCTTGTCAATATAAGTAGTGGCACACCACGCACCTACCATTAGAGTGGGAGAGAACGTCGAGTCAATATTGGAAGAAGAACAGAGGGAGAAGACAGGGGAGAAGACCCAGGAAAAGAGCGAGAAGACAGCGAAGACCCGGCAGAGGCAGAAGACACCGGACAGAGAGAGAAGAACCAGAGAGGGCTAGAAGACATCAGCGGAGAGCAGAGAAGACCCGGAGAGGGAAGAAGAACCGGCAGAGACAGAAGACATCAGCAGAGGAGGCAGAAGAGCGGGAGAAGAAACATGAAGAGACGCCGGAGCTGCCTTAATAAAAACCTGTGTACTGCGTTTTATTTTTGACAATTTTTTTTAGGTGAATGGGTAGGGGTACAATGTACCCCATACTCATTCACATAGGGTGAGGAGCCAGGATCTGGGGGCACCCTTGTTAAAGGGGGTTCCCAGATTTTGATAACCCCCCACAGACCCCGAGAACCAACGGCCAGGGATGTTGGTAGGAGGCCCTTGTCCCCATCAACATGGGGGCAAGGTGCTCTGGCATGTGGGGCGCAGGGCCCCCCTGCCCCAAAGCACCCACCCCCCCATGTTGAGGGCATGTGGCCTGGTATTGTTCAAGAGGGGGGCGCACGCTCATACCCCCTTTCCTGACCTGCCGGGCTGCGTGCTCGGATAAGGGTCTGGTATGGATTTCCCCTTCAAATCCATGCCAGACCTAAGGATTTGGTATGGTCTTGGAGGGGGAACCCATGCCATTATTTTTTTACATTTGGCATGGGGTTCCCCTGCAAGATCATCAAAACACAAGTCGCATGACAAATTCGGATCAGTTAACACCACTCTCTGACTTTGATCCGACTTCAGTGATATTCAATGGGCTGAAGTAGGATCAAAGTAGTGCAGGGAGCATTTTCAAAGTCGGACCGACTCTCATAGGGAAACATTGATTTTCACACATCATGCAACATGAGCTCCCAATGTCAGAGCGTTTGTCGTACCAGTGTGAACCTAGTCTAATGCTGCATACACACAAGTGGATTTTCCGTCGGAATTCCGCTCAAGCTTGGCTTGCATACACACGGTCACACAAAAGTTTGCTGAACTGTCGACCGTCAAGAACGCAGTGACGTACAACACTACGACGAGCCGAGAAAATTAAGTTCAATGCTTCCGAGCATGCATTAAATTGTTTCCGAGCATGCTTAGTAATTTTGCGTGTCGGAATTGCTACAGACGATCAGAACTTTTTCCGATCGAAAAATTGAGAACCTGCTCTCAATCGTTTGCTGGCTGGAATTCAGCCAGCAAAAGTACGATGGAGCATACACACAGTTGCATTTTCCGACAAAAAGCTTTTGCTGGCCGAATTTCCGATCGTGTGTACGTGGCATAAGGGAATCTCAATAACAGAATCATGGAGACTGACAACACTGACCTCAACTTCCAACAATGGTTCTGAGTTTCCTTCATCTTTTCTGACCTGCAAACTTCTTCCAAGTCTGTTACTCCTAAAGTATTGAAATCAGAGGGTCAGCATGGCAGGCCAAGCCCTAGCATTTTCAGAACGAGATCAGTAATGGCAGCCCAGTGTACTTTCTCATGACACATTTACTGTTAATATGCGATAGTACGCTAAAACCACTCAGCCAGTCTGCCCTATGTCAGGCTAAATCTAATTTTTATAACTAATAGAAATCTAATATAAAAGTACTGGGAATTGCTAAATGGACCCCAAAGCATTGTGGGAATATTTGCCATATTAATGAACTTGAGAAAAATGATTACCTTTTCTGAGCCGCACTCATTTCCATTCTCCAGGTCACTTTTCTCGCAAGCGCTGTGACACGGCTGGTGTTAAAGTACAAACAGCCACAAGACACCCAGCTGTTTGCTTACATTAGCGAGCTGCGTCTCATCATCTGCCGTCTATGCCCGCCGTCTCTTGTGGCCCCTCAGTAATATATGCCATTAAAGTTCATTATCTTATATCACTACAAATGATGGCGTATTAATTCAGTGATACCTCCAGCTGTGAGCCCAGCAGTTTCGTAAGCACATTGCTATTACCACGCCATGTTATATAAGATAAAGGTTTCCTGAGCCATGCTAAAAATTAGCCAAGTGTCTGGTGTAAATTTGTATTCCTAGGACATGGCATTCCAGAGAGGTAATTTGCTGCATTCTGTTGTTTGTTTAATACATGACATTTAATTAAGTATATGCCATGCACAGCCTTTAAAAACAATGCAATTTGCCACGTATTTAGTGAAGGGGAATTGGAACGTAGCAAAAGGCTAAATAGGTATTATTGCAATAGTACACAGAAAGGAGGGTATTTTTAAATTACTACACAGGCAGCTATGAGATTTATAGGGCAGTCAGGTAATCAGACAGGTCCTGACCACCTTAACTGCAAACTTCTATGCCCGGCGTCAATAGAAGGGGGGGGAGATAAGGCAGGATGCGACGGACAGGGGAATGCTGTCGCCATCAATAGTCAAGGAGGGATCACAATGACCTGAATAGGTTCTTCTAACATATTTGATTAAAGTGGTTCTGAAGCTAGAAGGGTTTTTATCTTAAAGCGGAGCGCCACCTGAAATTTTTTTTTTTAAAGTCAGCAGCTACAAATACTGCAGCTGCTGACTTTTAATAAATGGACACTTACCTGTTCCAGGTTCCAGCGATGTCGGCAGAAGATGATGAGCGATCGCTTGTCTCTCGCTGCCCAGCCGCCATCCTCTGTCAGGGAATCAGGAAGTGAAGATGCAACGTCTTCACTGCCCGGTTCCCTACTGCGCATGCGCGCCTCTATTGGTCCCCGCTGTGTCCTGGGAACTGTGTTTCCCAAGACACAACGGGGCATTCTCGGATAGAGGTGGGGCAGCTCGGATAATGCGTCCCGGAAGTGGGTGCAGATACCTGTATTATACAGGTATCTGCACCCCCCTCCCCCCTGAAAGGTGCCAATTGTGGCACTGGAGGGGGGGAGGAATCCGATAAGCGGAAGTTCCACTTTAGGGTGGAACTCTGCTTTAATGCAATCTATGCATCAGGATAAAAAAAAAAAACTTCTGTGTGTAGCTCAGCCCCCCTAATACTTACCTGAGCCCCATCTCGATCCAGCGATGTTGCAAGAGAGCCTCGGCTGCCCGGGACTCTCCCTCCTGATAGGCTGAAACACCATTGGATCCCGCTGCTGTCAATCAAAGTCAGTGAGCCAATGAGGAGAAAGAGGGAGCGGGGTAGGGTCGAGCTGCGGCTTCATCTCTGAATGGACACACAGAGCAGTAGCTCGGCTTGGGTGCCCCCATTGCAAGCTGATTGCTCTGGGGGCACTCGGCAGGAGGGAGCGGCCGGCGAGGGACCTGAGAAGAAAAGGATCGGGGCTGCTCTGTGCAGTGGTTTTGCAGGTATGTATAACGTTTGGTATTTTTAAACAAAAAAAAAAAACAAGACACACACTTGCAAATTAACATGCAGTGAGGGTCCCGCAGCTTATCGATTGCATGTATTTGCTCTTGAGGCAATCACCTACGAGTGATCGGCCCTGGTGTTAGGCCCATTTGCAAGTTTGAATGTGGCCTTAAAGTGGAAGTAAATCCTCCTATCGTTTTCAGCCAAGGAAGCTGCCATCTTGGCCTCTGTTCAATCTTCAACTGCCATGATGCTGCACATGTGATCAGTTATGACACCAGCCATTGGATGGTTTGACAGTTTGGTTGAAAGCATAGTCAATGTGACAGGTAGCATTTCTGGCATGCCATTTTTTTTTTAACTATTTAAATCAAAGGGTTTACTTCCGCTTTAATATGTTTTTTCAGTATGTTTAGCATCATACATCATTGTTCATCAGCTTTAGTAAATCTCTTCCAAAATGTCTTCAACATTAGAGAAAAAGTCCAGTTTAGACTACCACCACATATACATCTAGTCTTTTTTTTTTTTTTTAACTATTTGTACACTAAAATGCAACAACTGCAGATAAAAGTTAAAGTTAAAAAAAATAATCATCTCCCAATCATACAATATTTTTTTCAATAGATTCCTTTTTAAAAGCACATCTGATAAGCATTAGCCTCCTATGGGCTATGCAATTCCTTATCAGATCAAAAAATATGAATTGAGTCCATGATTGAAACAAATGTTCATCAGAAAATTCCATCGCTCTTCAAAGTACAAATGTGCAGCACTTGGTAAAAATAAACCCCACAAATGCCAATTTTCTGCTCAAGTTAACATGAAATAAAGACTGAATATGCCAGGGGAAATATTTTGATTACTGCTTCACATTTCAGATGAAAAAAAAAAAAAAAAAAAGCCTAATGACTTTTAAGTGGCCCCACTTGTCACCTAGCAATCAAGTAACAGCTTTCAAAAAGCGGCACTGGCAAGCCTTGAGCGAGCAGTAATTATCATAACATCATCAGCCGTATAAACACACTACAGGAAATTGTAGAACGAGAGGTATGCTTTAAACTGACGGATCATTAAGTAGACTTGTCGTGATTTGCTCGTGATTAAAAGCTTCAGGCAATAGAGCACCGCTAGCTGGTCCAGGGAGACAAGAGAAAAAGAAAATAAGATTATGTTTTATCCAGTTGTGATGAGAATTTCATCAGATCCCATGTGATAACATTTTGTCATTTTGTATCTTTCAAGTATGAGGCGGGAGGGTTTGTGGGCCCGTTCATAAAACATGAAGGTTGATGCTTCACATTTTTATTGGTGAAAAAAGTTAAAGTGGACCTTTAAAGTGATTGTAAAGGTTGTAACTTTCAAAAAATAAAATAACAAACATGTTATACTTACCTGCTCTGTGTAATGGTTTTTCACAGAGCAGCCCTGGTCCTCTTTTTTTTTTTTGTTGGGTCCCCCGCCGGTGATCCTGGCCCCTCCCCCCTGCCAAGTGCCCCCAATGGCAAGCCTCTAGGGATGGAGGTGTGTTATGTGGCTAGGGACCATCATCATACAATGGTTGACCTTAACCACTTAACTACCCGTCCGTGCTAGAGCTGAAAGACGGCTGCAGCGCGGACCTAATTTGCCGGGAGGGCGTCCATAGATGTCCTCCCGGGCTCTAAGCGGCCTGTGCTGTGCGCCCCCTGCAAGGCACGTGTGGCATGCTCTGTGATCAGTGAGTCTGTGATACTCGGCTGATCACAGATCATAGTAAGGGGTCGATCCCTACCCCTTACCACGTGATCAGCTGTCAGCCAATGACAGCTGATGATGTGATGTAAACAGAGACGGTAATCGGCTAAAAAAAAAGCAGCTCACCGGCGGCTGTGAGAAGAACATCAGTCCCGATCGTGGAGAGTCTCTGCAGAGGCTTCTGTGCCACCTACCAGTGCCCACCAGCGCCACCTACCAGTGCCCACAGTACCACCCATCAGTGTCCACAGTGTCACCTATCAGTGCCCACAGCGCCACCTATAAATGCGACCAATCAGTGCCTCATCACTAGTGCTGCCTATAAATACCACCTATCAGTACCCATCAGTGCCACCTACCAGTGCCCATCAGTGCCACCTACCAGTGCCCATCAGTGCCACCTATCAGTCCCCATCAGTGACATCTATCAGTGCCACCCATCAGTGCCACCCATCAGGGCCCGTCTTATCAGTGTCGCCTTATCTGTGCCTATCAGTGTCACTTATCTGTACCTATCAGTGCAGCCCATCAGTGCCCATCATCAGTGCAGCCTCATCAGCGAATATCAATGAAGGATAAAAATTACCCATTTGCAAAATTTTATAACAAACTATGAAACTTGTTTTTTTTTTCTCAAAAAAGAGTTCAGCTGAACTTGCACGATTTCACTCCCGCATGTCAGTCCCCGATTTCAGCAGTGATTTCACAGCTATTTGTGCAGGTTTCTGCACAGATGTCAATGGAAATTGCAACCTAAAATTGCAAAGAAGTAGTACAGAAACTACGGTACTTTTTGAAATCGGTGCGGCGCTGCAAATGCGGCGTCGCACTGATTAGGACGGTGCCATTGCCGGCAATTGCCGCCGATTTGACATGCAATTTGACATGTCAAATCGCATGTAAAATCGCACCAGTGTGAACCAGGGATCAAAGTGGTTTTACATTTCTATACAAGTCTATGGGAAAAAAAAAACTTGAAGCAGTAATGTACCTGTTACTGAATTCCAATTGATCTCAGATGTGTCTAAAATTGATGACATTGTCATAGGCCCAGAGCTCATGTAAACAGGACCTTGTCAAACTACACTCCAGGCAATTTCAGACATTAAGCACCAATTATTGTAGATATATATTAATTTGAGTTATTAAGTCTATCTTTGAGATCAGGTGTGCTGCATGCAAATATGATAATAAAGAATGTGGTGAAGGGGAGAGCAAAGGGATGAGCTCATTTGTCTGTTGCCATTCCTTTATAGTCCAATCAGGACTGGGGTGGGACAGTGGTCCAGCAATATTTCTTGACTATAGAAGAGAAAATCCATGTCACCAGCCTGGATGTGCTGTTTGGTGAGTTGTGTAAATATCAGGGCTGGATGGACAGAAATATAAAGATTTTGGCAGGTAAAACATATAGTGGAGGTTTAAGTTTGTACCCATTTTAACAATTTACCAATTTTCCTGAAGTTTAGATAGGATATTGCACAGTATGTGCCGTGGGTAGCTGTAGCAAGCCCTGGCTTGGTTGACTTTACAATATAGAGACCAGTGCAATGTGTAGGGATCCTCTTTCCTAACACAACAATATCTTTTTTTCAGTAGTCCATACATTTATTTTTTCAGAGACTTCAGAGAACCAAAATGTGTTGGTATTGTTTATAGACAGTTCACACATTTATGCACAATGGCTAAAAAAAGAAACTCAGATTGTGTATATTTTCATATCTCAGCTTTATTTATTTCTTTTTATTCAAGTATGTATAGAGTGCCGTCAATTTATGCAGCATTTTACATTTGCAATGTACATTCACATCAGTCCCTGTCCTCAAGGAGCTTACAATCTAAGGTTCCCAACTCACATTTATACATACACATACTAGGGCCAATTTAGACTGGAACCAATTAACCTACCAGCATGTCTTTAGAGTGTGGGAGGAAACCGGAGTCCCCAGAGGAAACCCATGCAGGCACAGGAAGAACATTAAAACCCCAGGCAGCTTTTAATAGCTTTTACATACATATTCCCTTGAAACAAAAAAAGCAAAGATACCAGCAAAATGTTACATAGTTACATAGTGAGGTTGAATAAAGACATCAGTCCATCCAGTTCAACCTGTTGAGTAAAGCCAAAGTGACCTTTGATCACCTTTGATCACGCACACTTTTTTCTTTTTTACATTCTGAACACACAGTAAAATCACTTTAAAAAAAACTCTCATTCATCTTTGTAGCTATAGGCATTGTGAATAAATTCATTTTTAAATTTCACAACAGGGGTAAACAGAGGTAAACAAACAGCAGCTGTTGGAAACTTGTCCGGATGCTTTGGGGGTCTGAGACCCCCAAAAAAAATTGGGGTCCCCCTCAAAATCCATACCAGACCCTTATCTGAGCACGCAACCTGGCTGGCCGCAGGAAAAGAGGGGGGGACGCGAGAGCGCCCCCCCTCCCGCCTGAACCGGACCAGGCCACATGCCCTCAACATTGGGAGGATGCTTTGGGGGTCTGAGACCCCCAAAGCACCTTGTCCCCATGTTGATGAGGACAAGGGCCTCTTCCCCACAACCTGGCCGGTGGTTGTGGGGGTCTGCGGGCGGGGGGCTTATCGGAATCTGGAAGCCCCCTTTATTAAAATCTTCTTTCTACATCCTTCGGTTTCTTCATCTTCTCCTTCCGTCATCTTCTTCCATCTTCTTCTTCCTCCGATCCGCTTCTTCTTGCGCTGGTCTTCTCGTCCTTCTCGTCCGGCATCTTCTTCCATGGCTTTGGCGTCGGCGTCTGTTCCGGGCCGCTTCTCGCAATGGGAGGCTCCCGCTGTGTGAGGCTTTGCTGCGTCTGACAGGTCTTTTATAACGGAGGGCACCTGGTGACCCCGCCCCCCTCTGACGTCATGGGGAAAGCCATAGGGAATTCCCCATGATGTCCCTGTGCGTCAGAGGGGGCGGGGTCACGAGGTGCCCTCCGTTATAAAAGACCTGTCAGACGCAGCGAAGCCTCACACAGCGGGAGCCTCCCATTGCGAGGAGCGGCCCAAGAAGAGACACTGACACCGACGCCATGGAAGAAGATGCCGGACGAGAAGGACGAGAAGACCAGCGCAAGAAGAAGCGGATTGGAGGAAGAAGATGATGGAAGAAGAAAATGGAAGAAGATGCCGGAAGGAGAAGATGAAGAAACCGAAGGATGAAGAAAGGAAGACCAGAAGAAAGAAGAAAGAAGATTTTAATAAAGGAATTGTCAAAGACCGTCTCCTGTCATTTTTACCATTTTTGACACTTTTTTGGTGAAATGGTAGGGGTACTTTTGTACCCTCTTACCATTTCACACAGGGGGGGGGGTGGCGGGATATGGGGGTCCCCTTGTTAAAGGGAGCTTCCAGATTCCGATAAGCCCCCCGCCCGCAGACCCCCAAAAACCACCGGCCAGGGTTGTGGGGAAGAGGCCCTTGTCCGCATCAACGAACGGGCGAACGCCCGATGTTCGATTCGAGCATGGGGAATCGAACAAATCCCTACTGTTGAGTGAAGTCAAAGTGCACCTGTGCCCAGATCACGCACACTTTTTTATTTTTTTGCGAGCGGCCCAAATAGTTCTGGGCTGCCGAACAGAGGTAAACAAACAGCAGCTGTTGGAAACTGACTGAAACCCAACTTCAGGGTCTTTGTCAATGTCTGAAAATGAATTACTTCACAGTACGAGCAGCTGGAGAGGTGAGTAAGGATTGTTGTAAAACTCTTTGCAGTTTGTTTAAACTATGTAAACGGTTTATAATATTCATAAGAGCACAGGTGTACATGATATTCCTTGGACGATTCAGTTTATAGATGGGGGGGGGGGGGTTACTAACGGCAAATCCACTTTGCACTACAAGTGCACTTGGAAGTGCAGTCACTGTAGATCTGAGGGGGATATGCAAGGGAAAATAAAAACAGCATTTATGTTTGTACCTGATTAGATGATAGAAATCAGCAGGGCTTCCCCTCATTTCAGATTTCCCCCTCAGATCTATAGCAACTGCACTTCCAAGTACACTTGTAGTACAAAGTGGATTTGCCTTTAGTAAATCAACCCCAGTGTTTTATCTAAGCAACCATTGCATCAGGAAATCTGAGATCAGTGATTGTGACTTCCACACTCTCTCTATAGCGCATGTGTCAAACACAAGGCCCGTGGGCCAAACCTGGCTCACCAGGTCATGTGGCACTCGCAGCTCTCCTGCATCCCCCCCTTATCTCTGTCTCAGCAGTCAGCAGCAGAGGAGAGGATAGAACTCCTACAGATTCTGTGTGTCTGTGTGCAGCTGCAGTACCCCCTTGTCTCCGCCTTCCCTGGTCTCAGCATTCAACTGACTCCAGCCCCCCTTTGACCCTCCTCCAGACCCTGCACTCTCTGCTTCCCAGCTCCTCCACCAGCAGCACAATTTAGTGGTGGTGGTGGGGGGGGGTGCACTGTGATGGAAGGGAGGGTGGGGGTATCATAAGTTTGAATGCAGAGGCAATTATTTAATAATATAAATAGTAGATGCATATATAGATACAACCAGCCCTTTGAGGGCAACCATAATGCTGATGCAGCGATGAAATTGAGTTTGACATCCCTGCTCTAGAGGTTTCCCACAAAGGGATCGTGAAAAGTCAAAAGACTCCTAGTATTTCCCAATCCAGTCTTTAAAAGTAGGATTGGAAGGAATGTAAGGGCTATTACAATACCATTATAATGCTAACAAAAACCCTACATTTTTGCCTATGAATTGTATTCAGGAACAATACTATTCAATTGTGCTGGAATCCGGAACCGGAATAGCTCTATTCAATAAAATGTATGTAAAACCTAAGCATAGGATGTTTCATGTGCATTTTCCTGGCAATACCATCCATCCCCATGTAATGCATATTCTTGTAAAAGCATTTTGAACAGTAAGCAGAATGCTAAAGTGCATAGATATGAAAAATCTCTTTGAAATACGTGGTAAAGAACTATTCACACATGATCATATGTTAAAACATCAATAAAATCTGCAGGTATGTATTGGCCATTAATCAGATTCTTGATTTACCAGACTCTGAATTCCTGTAACCAGATTCTGAATATAAAAATAAATGACAAAAATAACACAAAACCAGGCAGCCACAAAGATCCATGGCCATTGGTGGTGAACCTGTCAAAGTGGCCTTAAGATACAAAGAACTGAATTATGGCCTTAAATGTATGAGTGAATCCGGGACAAAAAGACATTCATTGCTTTCATTGTGCCTGACATTCAGGAAGCCCACCATCTTTCAACATGGCAGAAGAAAGACTTGTATTTACAATGCAGTCATAATAAACAGGGAATAGAATTGGTGCCTTTATAATAGCAATATCAAGAAAGCTTTTATTATCACCGGCTCACAGTTCATCCGCGGCGAGCTGGTAAAAGCTGTAAAATGTCTTTTTTTTTTACCGTTTGATATATTCCCCTGAAATACACACAAACAACATAAAAGAATGAAAATTCTCTTGTAGGGGTTTCGAGCCTTGTGACCTTTCATGAAAGTATCATTTTGGAAGTGTGCAATTATTGATTATCTAGTTTAAAAGAGATAGGTTTGTGTTTTATGTCTTTTATTTATTTATGGCCCACATTCCACAGCGCCTTACAGAGTGTGCTTAAAAATTTGTATTGCTTTCTTAGAGTATGGGTTTTGTACACAGAATGGAGAGAGAGAAAAGAATTTTCCAGAAGTTTAATAAAATGTGACATTTAAAGTGGAACTTTACCCATAACAACTTAATAAAAATATTGTTCTTTAGCAAGGAACATACATTCCACATTATAATTATGCTGCCCAAATTAGTGTTTGCTGTAAACTGCCTTCAGCATTGTCACTGTACCTTCTTGCCAGAGGCTGCCCTTTTGCTGAAGCCCAGAGCCTCTGAACAGCAGTAAATCTTTAGGCTGTCTGCAGATTGGCCTGAGAGCAACTCAACATGTGCAAAGCAGGGTGAGACAGTGTTTTACCAGATTTTACACAGTATAAGGCAGGCAATTATTTTTAATACTATATCTCCAAAAGGGTCCAGCCTGAAGTGATCTAGCAGAACTTAACTTTCTGACTAAAGTCCCACTTTAAATCTGATCTCTGGGATTGTAAAGAAAAAAAAATACTCTTGCAGTGCCCCCCCCCCCCCCCAAGTCTCTAGGAAGAACAAAGTTGCAGTGGTGAGTCTACAGCAGGGGTGTCCAAACTTTTTTCAAAGAGGGCCAGATTTGATGAAGTGAACATGCGTGAGGGCCGACCATTTTGCTTGACTTTCTTTGAACAATTAAAATTCGGTCTAAGTGTGTTTATCCGAGCAATAATACGCTGCCCAACAAGAATTCTCTTGCCTTTGTGGCTGTGTGTGGTGAAGAGATGAGCTTGGGCGTGTTATTTGGATATATATATATATATTGTGGCCCCAACGAATCCCAGAGCGCCGCTCAGGACTAAGGATTAGTGCCCTGAGCAAAATAAGGGTCAGTGTCCATCAATGCAGCCAAATCAGTGCCATGAATGCTGCCTCACCATTGCCATGAATGCAGCCTCTGAATGTAGCCTTACCATTGCCATCAGTGTAGCCTGATCCATGCCCATCTGCACCTTTGGAGGGGGCAGGCGGGGGGGGGGGGGGGGGGGGGGGGGGGTGGGACAAGAGCCAACAGATTACATACAGGAGAATCTCCTCTTTAACACAAAGTCCCACCTCCTATGATAGACAGAACAGTCGTCCTATGGAAGCCCAGGACTTCATATTACAGATGCCGCTGAGTAAACAAGAGATTATCCTGTATGTAATCTGATGGCGCTCGTCTCGCCCCCTCCCTGTCCCCTCCAAGGCAGCACCGATAAATACAGTATATATCTTTTGTGGCCTTGGGCGCCACAAAAGATATATACATGGGCGTAGCATAGGGGGTTGCAGGGGTCACAATTGCAACCCTGCCCCGATCTCCAGGGGGCCCCTGCAGCCTCCCTGTCAAGTCCAGCTCCGATCTGCCCTAGGGCCCCACAGCCACGCTCCAGTACTGGGCTTCCACTTTGCCTTCCACAGTCCACACTCCATTGGCTGGGGAGAAGCTGTTAGCCATTTCCTGAATGGTGAGAACAGCCCAGGGTGGGGAAGTGTCTGTGCTGTGTGCTGGCAACATGGAATGGTAACCGAGCTCAGCGAGTTAAGAGGAGGAGAGTGCCATCCTGTAGCCACGATGGAACCGATGTCACTGGTGAGGTAAGACACTGCTCAGTGTCTTCTAGTCACTAGCTGGGATTCTCTGTATGGGGGTTACCTGGGGATGTCCGCTTACCCCACTTCCCTGACAACTGGGGAAAAGACACGCACCTCCGGAAGGTGACCTTCCCCCAACACTGACAGAGAAACCTTCAGAAATTGCTAAAACAAATCCCTTAACACCCCCTGAGGGGCTGCAGGCTCTAGTTTTTCTGTCACATGGCTTTGCCCCCAGATCTAAGTTGCGCCCCCCCCCCCAAAGCCCCCTGACCACCCCCTCTGCCCTGGATGCTATGTCCAATGCTGAGCTTCTTTCCCAGTACAGCACTCTATACTGCTGCTCCTCTGCAGGGCTGAAATAACATTCCTTTACAACACAGCCAGTCAGCCATGATCTGCATAGGGTATATCTGTCTACTGCAACTACACTGCCGTTCCGACCAGGAGATTTCACAGGTCAGAATGGCAACATAAAAGCCAGATACACTGTGAAGGCTGATAGACATTGTGTTAAGGAATGTGATTTCAGCCCTGTGTATGGTGGTGGTGGAGTGGGGGGGGGGGGGGGGGCTCTGCCAAATGACCTACCAGGGGTCCCTGTCCTCTGATTCTCCAGGGGTGATCCCTGTCCTCTAATGTAAGAAGGAACTCTGGGAACTCCAAGCTCTCAAGCCACTTTGAGTATCTTGGCATGCAGTGGGTGTATCTGCACACACGGTGGAAGAGGTGGGTTGTAGTGGGGGGACCCAAGTCAACTTTTGCACCGGGGCCCACAAACTTCAAGTTACGCTTCTGGATATATATATATATATATATATATATATATATATATATATAAATATATATATATATATATATATATATATATATATATATATCCAAATTACCAATTGGCCTTCGGGCTAGACTTTGGACATGCCTGGTCTACAGCAAGAGCTCTGCAAGTCTACAGCATGAAAATTCAGCTACAGTGACCCCATGTGGTGGGATGACTATTGCAGAACTATTACAGAACTTGTAGTACACTTGCAGAATGTTTGCAAAGAATGTTGATCTGGAGTCATGGAATGTGGACTGCAATAGTGCAACAAACTTGTGAAGCCTGGAAAGTCTAGCAATATCTTGGCAAGTCATTTTCAAAACTTGCAACACAATCGCTTGTTATCTGGGCCCCCAGACTGCCAGGGTTAAATGCTCGTATTTCTAGGAGTTTACTTTACCTGATACCCTGCTCTGCCTTTTCCCTGGCGCTTCATGCTGTGGACGGTCCCTCTGGAATATCACATACAGGGAGGGGCTACTAACCCTACATTGTACATGGAGGAGGTATGTGGCTGAGGCTGAGAGTGCTATAGGGAGGTGGTAGCCAACTAAACAGCTGAAGAGTTGGAACCTGGAAGGAAGACTGGGAGATGATGGAAGCGCTCATAATCAACAGGAAAGTTAACAGCCCAACACTGGAGGGGAATGCTTGCCAGGGAAGTCTGACATAATGTGCTAATATACTGTAAATACTACCACATACTAGCACATTGTGGCTAAAAGCTCCAGGGGCCCAATACATTTTTTTTACGGGGGGGGGGGGGGGGGTGGGTCAAATCCAATCTAAACCTCAATTCCTCCTTTGAGCAAATTGCACCATGCTTTCTGAGGGCTTTCTGTCTTCTGGATCAACCACTAGTTTAGGGCTCTGAGGAAGCAGGTTTTTCATTTATTTATTTTTGTCTTTTGGTTAAACTCAATGGACATGAGCTCTTCTATTCTAGAGATGGGCTATAAGTACTTTTTTTTTCAATCCTTAATTTACTGATCATCCTCAGACAGTTGAACACGATTGTTAGAGTATGTTACGCTGTGCCCCGTCACATACCAGAATCTTTTAATTCAGCTGCAATTTCATCCTAATACCTCCTCGAGCTGAAGGTTACAGTCTGCTCTTGAGAAACCACCGTACTGGAACTACCTGCTGCAATATTTTATTAGTGACTGACCATGCCTTCCCACCGCAGCCTAACAACCCAACCAAACAAGAATATATTATGATCACCCATGGAACAGCAGCAAATAACGCTAATAAATACTCATAAAGGAAGCTCTAGTGCTACAGTGGCATTAGATAATCCTAATGGAAATATAATAATAAAACAATTGCCTCCATTGAGGCACAACTGAAAGCGCAAGCTGACATTCCACTGAACTGAATGATTCTATTAGAAGTAGCAGTGGAGAAGGATTCAGCCAATTAAGAGATCTGGCTGGCTGAATACACCCTGGCGATTTATAATTAAGATAAATTATATAAGAAGATTCTGGAAACGAATGTAGCAGCCCAGAACAAACCACAGAGGATAGCGAAAGATGTTTCACAAAAAAATATGCTGTATGCTCACGTTTAATAATTTTCGAGGAAACAATTTCAAAATCTGGTGGATACAATACTTATTGGGCTACCATAAAGTGTAGAAGGTAGAGGAGTGGTACACAACCTTTAAAGTGGAAGTCCAACCTAACGCTGAAATCACTACATCTACAGACATCCATGATCTAACACTAACCTATCTAGCCCTGTAAAGAAGCAATCATTATACAAATCTTTTTTGAAGGCCTGGTCTTCAGTGCCGGAAGCTCTGCAGAGGACACAACCGACGGCTGTGAAATGAATGGGAAGTGACGTCACCCATAGACTTACCATGGGGCTTTCGTTGTTGGTTGCCTCCTCTGCACCCGCCTACACAGCAAAGCCGCAGCTGACAGCTCAGCGTGGGATCGGGTCGGATCGGCTTCAGAAAAGTTATGTATACTGATTTCTTCTTTACAGGGCTAGGTAGGTGTTAGATCGTGGATGTCTATAGATGTAGCGATTTTAGTGTTAGGCTGGACTTATCCTTTAAGAGGCAGAGATCCACCTGAACAGCATGAAAGAGATCAAAGATCACCTGGACCCTTTTTATAAAAAAAAGGCCTAACTAAATAGAATGGAAAACCTAGAAATATATAATGAAACAAATGTCCATGTACAAATATAAACGTAGCCTACCTTAAAGTATAAGTCGAGCCTAACAATAAAATCGCTACATCTATAGAAATGTAGAGGCCGATCTGCTGACAGTCTAAAGATTTACTGCTGCTTAGGGGCTCTGGGTTTTAGCAAAATTACAGCCTCCAGCAAGAAAAAAACAGAAGAAATGCTGAAGGCAGTTTACAACACACACCCATTTTGGTAGCATAATTATTCATATGTGGAATGTATGTTTAATTTTTTATCAAGTTGTTATGGGTAAAGTTCGACTTTAAGTTGGCCTTAAGGGATAATGAAGTAGGGAGCTTAAGTGTTTGTGTAGGAGAGGGTTAAATCGTTTGTAACCCCAAAAGAAAGAAATTGATCCTGTTCCCTTAAAGCATGAATAAAAGCACAGTGCTTGTTCTGTGTAATTTGGCCCCTTCGGTCACCTAAAAAAAACCTGGCTGATCCTGGCTGGCTATACCCCCCCCCCCCTGTAAACTGATCATGGTTTATCATGGCTGCTGAGCCCTGACACTGTGGTGAGTTTACGTGCCTCCATCATCCGCAGCTGTCCTCTGTCCACTCTCCACCTCCACCTCCCCTCCCTGCCTGTCAGCTAGACTGTGCCGCTATGTTCCCCTGCCCCTTTCCCTTCCTGTTGCTATCATAACTGTACAACAAACATCCCATCCCCTCTGTTAGCTAACATTATCTATCCTAGTGCCTGTGCTGAAAACAAAAATGCTGATTATACCTTATATCAGCAAGTCTCCCAGCGCTCACGTGACTCTTTGGCTCTCTCCTCTGCCAGGCTGACAGCTATAGTGGGCCGGACCGAGCATTGCCGCTGACATCAGCCGGGGAGGAGAGATGAGAGAGAGAGGCGAGGAGTCACGTGAGAGACGGGAGATGCTCGGTTAAAAGTAGGGATGAGACAGATGTTCGAGACGAACGTAAGTTTGACTCGAACATTGGGCGTTCGCCAAACAGCGAATGTTATGCAGTGTTTGAGGCAAATTCGAAAAGCCACGGAACACCAATAAAGTCTATGGGACACTAACATGAAAAACCAAAAGTGCTCATTTTAGAGGCTTATATGCAACTTATTGTCATAAAAAGTGTTTGGGGACCCGGGACCTGCCCCAGTTTTAAAAACTGACGTTTTTTCGGGAGCAGTGATTTTAATAATGCTTAAAGTGAAACAATAATAATGAAATATTCCTTTAAATATCATGCCTGGGGGGTGTCTATAGTATGCCTGTAAAGTGGCGCAGTTTTCCCGTGTTTGGAACAGTACCACAGTAAAATTTAATTTCTAAAGGAAAAAAGGGTCTGGTATGTATTTTGGGGGGACCTGTTATTCATGCTTTAAGGGAAGAGGATCAATTTTGTGGCTTAACAACCACTTAAGTGTTAAGGGGATACTTAAAGTGATTCTAAAGTCTCGTTTTTTTTTTGTTTTTTTTTCTATAAAAATAACAAACAGATTATATTTACCTCCTCTGTGCAGTGGATTTGCACAGAGCAGCCCGGATCCTTCTCTTCTCGGGTCCCTCTTCGGTGCTCCTGGCCCCTTCCTCCTGTTGAGTGCCCCCACAGCAAGCAGCTTGCTATGGGGGCACCCAAGCAGTGTCACAGCGTCACAGCTTTGTATGTCCATTCAGACACAGAGCTGGTTCGGGCCCCACTCCCCCGCTCTCCTGATTGGCTAACTGACTTTTGACAGCAGTGGGCGCCAATGGAGCCACTGCTGTGTCTCAGCCAATCGGGAGAGAGAGTGGCCGAGACACTCGTGGACAACGCTGGACAGAGATGGGGCTCAGGTAAGTATTAGGAAGGCTGAGAGGGGCTACTACACACAGAAGGTTTTCTTATCTTAATGCATTAAGATAAAAAAAACCTTATGACTTTACAACCCCTTTACAGTAGAATAGCAAAGGTGTGGCCATTCCATAATGGGCAAGGATTTTGGCTTTCAGAATACAATAGCCAGCAGGAGAGATTTGTCCATTTATGCTGTTTAGTGTGGATGAAGAAATTTTGTGATTTCTTAGGGCTAGTTTACACTTGCTTCAAAACATGGCTTCGGACAGGCTTTATTAAGGCTCTCTGAATGCCAGCCAAAGCCCCTGTCACAAAATAAAATGTTTAACTTACATACCTGTTTACACCTTGTGTTTGCTTTGCTTCAAAAATTATACCCTATGTGGCTTTAGTGGTACTTCGAAACATCTTCCAGGCCTCCATAGAACTCTATGACAAAGTGCGCTTGAAGCTCCTGCACATTTTGAGAGGCTTTAAAGAGGAAGTCAAGCCTCAGATTATTATTTATTTTTTAAATGGAACCTGCAAGGCAAAGGCATAATGAGCTAGTATGCATAGCATAATAGCTCATTATGAATAACTTACCTGAGAACGATGCCCCAGAAGCGATCCTCATCCACGTCCTCCTCCATCGCCATCAATCCCGGGGTGATTTCCGGGTCTCGCTGCTCCAGAGCTGTGATTCGCAGAGGTTGCTAGGATGTCACTCCCGCGCATGCGCACGTGACCGGCCAAGAGCTGCATATTGCCGTGATCTGCGGCTTGCTCAGTGTGCATGCGCCGTAGACAGCGGTGCCTGTCTTTTTGTAAATATCTCCTAAACCATGTAGGTTTAGGAGATATTTATTGGACCTACAGGTAAGCCTTAATCAAGGCTTACCTGTAGGTCAAAGTGGTTTGTAAGGGTTTACAACCACTTTAATTCAGCTTTAGCTTCGTTTTGTTTTGGAGAAATTGCAGGTATGAGATATCCACACACACACACCCACAGGGCATCTGTCAAGCTTCAACAAAGCTTAAAAAGAGCATCACCAACGCTTTCATCAAAGCACCACCGAAGCATCAAAAACACATCATAAAAGCATGTTGAAGCAATTTTGTTATTTTAGGGTGCAGAACTCCCAAATGTTCTCTTTGTTGGGAGCCCCACACCATCTTTATTTGATAAAATGTATTTTTAAATGTAATATCAAATCGTAACCAATTGATATGCACCCAATTTTTCTACTTCCCTTCTTGTCTTTCCCTATCGGAAGCACTAGTACAGGAACAAGACTCTTATCTACCCGCACTAGAGCAGAAACAGCTCCCATGGCTTTGGCCCTGTTTTCTACTTAGAACACAATTAACAATTTCTTTTCACCTGAAACCTGCAGCCGGATCGTATCGCTTCTCTAGCAATAAAAATGGATCTTTCTGCAAATATTAATACTATAAATGCTCACAGAGTACACACTGTACATCTCTGCATGAATATCCTTCAGTTTCACAATTTATTCTTGCCTTTAAATTACCAAATGATGTCTCATAGCTTCTTTTAATCTGCTCCACTTTTTGAAATATTACACAGCTGATATACACCGCTGACACCGCCGTACATAATGAGCCATTCTTTAAAGCCGTGCTTACGCTGAGATTTACCATACTAATTTCTTTATACTGCTTCTACAGAATGAAATTAATAAGTTCCCAGTTTAAGAGGGTTTGTGGCTTCTTTTTTTACTATTAATTACAAGATAATATTAACTTAAGGATTTATTTTTTATTTTTTTTTGTGCTAAAGATTTTTTTAATTTAAACTGGAATTAAACCTGAAAAAAACATATGCAATCCTGTAATCGTCTCATGTGTAACTTTTGCAGGTGCATTTTTCTCTTTGCAGTATTCAGAGGTAAAACTTTTATTGCCTCTTTAAAAGAAAAGTTTTCATTAAAGCTAGCCATACAGTGAGAGAAAACAGTATTTGATCCCCTGCTGATTTTGTACATTTGCCCACTAACAAATAAATGATCAGACTATAATTTTAATGGTACATTTACTTTAATAGTGAGAGACAGAATAACAAAAAAAAAAAATATCCAGAAAAACGCATTTAAAAAAAGTTATAAATTGATTTGCATTTTAATGAATGAAGTATTTGATTCCCTATCAATCAGAAAAGATTTCTGGCTCTGAGGTGTCTTCTATACAGGTAATGAGCTGAGATTAGGAGCACTCTCTTAACCGCTTCAATACCCGGCCATAGTCATATGACGCCCACAAGGTGGATCTACCATCCTGGGTGGGCGTCATATGACGTCCTCGGATACCCGGCCGTCTGGGGGGAGCGCGCACCCGCGGCATCGCTCGGGACCCGGTGCGAGTGCCCGGCGGCCGCGATGTCCGCCGGGCACCCGCGATTGCCCGTTAAAACAACGGGACCGGGCGGGACCGTGGAGCTGTGTGTGTAAACACACAGCTCCACGTCCTGTCAGCGGGGAGGAGACCGATCATGTGATCCCAGTACGGAGGATCACATGATCGGTCTCCTCCCCTTAAGTCCCCTCCCCCTACAGTTAGAATCACTCCTATTAGGGACACACATTAACCCCTCCAGCGCCCTCTAGTGTTAACCCCTTCCCTGACAGTCACATTTACACAGTAATCATTGCAATTTTATAGCAACGATCGCTGTGTAAATGTGAATGGTTCCAAAAATGTGTCAAAAGTGTCCGAAGTGTCCGCCGCAATGTCGCAGTCACGAAAAAAAATCGCAGATCCCCGCCATTACTAGTAAAAAAAAAAAAAAAAAATTCAATAAATCTATCCCCTATTTTGTAGACGCTATAACTTTTGCGCAAACCGATCAATATACGCTTATTGCGATTTTTTTTACCAAAAATAAGTAGAAGAATACGTATCGGCCTAAACTGAGGAAAAAAATATTTTTTTTTAAAAAAAATGGGATATTTATTATAGCAAAAAGTAAAAAATATTGTGTTTTTTTTCAAAATCGTCGCTCTTCTTTTGTTTATAGCGAAAAAAATAAAAACCGCAGGGGCGATCAAATACCACCAAAAGATAGCTCTATTTGTCGGAAAAAAAAGGACGTCAATTTTGTTTGGGTGTAACGTCGCACGACCGCGCAATTGTTAGTTAAACCGACGCAGTGCCGAATCGGAAAAAGTGCTCTGGTAAGGAAGGGTGTTTAAAAGCCCTGTATTGAAGTGGTTAAAGGGAGTGCTCCTAATCACAGCTTGTTACCTGTATAATAGACACCTGTCCACAGAAGCAATCAATCAGATTCCAATCTCTCCACCATGGCCAAGACTAAAGAGCTGTCCAAGGATATCAGGGACAAGATTGTAGACCTTCACAAGGCTGGAATGGGCTACAAGACCATCGTCAAGCAGCTTAGTAAAAGGGTGACAACACACCGGGGCTCGCCCCAGTGGGTCTGGTCATGGACAGGCTGCTTGGATAATGGAGGGATAAAGTAAATGATTGTATTGGCAACAGTTGGTGCGATTATACTCAAATGGAGAAAACACAAAATAACTGTCAATCTCCCTTGGTCTCGGGCTCCATGCAAGATCTCACCATAGTCACCAAGAAAACAATTAGTAACACACTACGCCGTGAAGGACTGAAATCCTGCAGCGCCCGCATGGTCCTCCTGTTTAAGAAAGCACATGTACAGGCCCGTCTGAAGTTTGCTAATGAACATCTGAATGATTCAGAGGAGAACTGGGTGAAAGTGTTGTGGTCAGATGAGACCAAAATCTAGCTCTTTGGCATCAACTCAACTCGCTGTGTTTGGAGGAGGAGGAATGCTGCCTATGACCCCAAGAACACCATACCCACTGTCAAACAAGTAGGTGGAAACATTATGCTTTAGGGGTGTTTTTCTGCTAAGGGGACAGAACAACTTCACTGCATCAAAGGGACGATGGATGGGGCCATGTACTGTCAAATCTTGGGTGAGAACCTCCTTCCCTCAGCCAGGGCATTGAAAATGGGTCATGGATGCATATTCCAGCATGACAATGACCTAAAACACACGGCCAAGGCAACAAAAGAAGTGGGTCAAGAAGAAGCACATGTCCTGGAGTGCCCTAGCTAGTCTCCAGACCTTAATCCCATGGAAAATATGTGGAGGGAGCTGAAGGTTCGAGTTACCAAACGTCAGCCTCAATGACTGATAGAGGATCTGCAAAGAGGAGTGGAACAAGGATGAGCTGAACACCCCCCCCCCCCCGGTTCGGTTCGCACCAGAACTTAAGCGCCCTGAGGCGATTTAGTTTGCATATGTAGCACTATACAAGTTATTCAGTCATTCATTCATTCAGAACTTGCGAACAGGCAAAAAATTTGAATGAACACCGTTAAAGTCTATGGGACACGAACATGAAAAATCAAAAGTGCTAATTTTAAAGGCTTATGTGCAAGTTATTGTCATAAAAAGTGTTTGGGGACCCAGGTCCTGCCCCAGGGGACATGTATCAAGGCCCTTCAGGTCTGGTGTGGATATTAAGGGAAACCCTGTGCCAAATAAAAAAAAATGGCGTGGGGCACCCCCCTAAAATCCATACCAGATCCTTATCCAAGCACGCAAGCTGGCAGGCCGCAGGAAAAGAGGGGGGTCGAGAGAGCGACCCCCCCTCCTGAACCGTACCAGGCCACATGCCCTCAGCATGGGGCGGATGCTTTGAAGTAGCCCCCCAAAGCATCTTGTCCCCATGTTGATGGGGACAAGGGCCTCATCCCCACAACCCTTGCCTGGTGGTTGTGGGGGTCTGCATGCGGGTCTACTGCTCCCTGTCATTGGGAGCAGTGATCTCTGTCTTGTCCTAATGAGCCCATTCCCCCTACAGTTTGAACACGCTGAGGGAACACACTTAACCCCTTGATTGCCCCCCTAGTGTTTAACCCCTTCCCTGCCAGTAACATTTAAACAGCAATCATTGGCTATTTTAAATGTCAATGGTCCCGAAATAGTGTCATAAGTGTCCGATCTGTCCACCTCAATGTCGCAGTCCTGATAAAAAATCGATGATTACCGCTATTACTAATAAAAAAAATGAATAATAAAAATTCCATAAATCTATGCCCTATTTTATAGAAGCTATAACCTTTGCGCAAACCAATCAATATACGCTTATTGCGTTTTTTTTTTTTTTTTTCACCAAAAATATGTAGAAGAATATATATCGGCCTAAACTGAGGAAGAAATTCTTTTTTTTTATATATATTTTTTGGGGATATTTTTTATAGCAAAAAGTAAAAAATATTGTTTTTTTTCAAAATTGTCTGTCTTTTTTTGTTTATATCGCAAAAAATAAAAACCGCAGACGTGATCAAATAACGCCAAAAGCTCTATTTGTGGGGGAAGAAAAGGACATCAATTTTGTTTAAGCAACGCAGTGCCAAATCGCAAAAAATGCTCTGGTCATTAAGGGGGCAAATTCTTCCGGGGCTGATGTGGTTAAATATATATATATATATATATATATATATTTGAAATTACTTCATCATTTTTTTTGGAATAACTTGGTGTGGGCCGATTTCTGCCAGTCACAAGCTGTGTGTCTTAGAATAAGAGGGAGGTGAAGCCTCCATTAATCTAATGTAATAATCGTGTAAAATCTTACCCTCATTAGCTGGTTAGTGGGCATGGGGCATGGGGGAGGCGCGGGGGAATGGGCTGTAATTTGCCACTGTGTATATGCCCACATGTGTGACTTTATAGTCACATGGGATGCTCAGATGTGATATGCTAAGCATAGACATTCACTGAAAACTGAGCATATGCAGAGTTGCCACCACAGCTGCAAAATCCCTGAAGTGAATTGAAGACATGGATAGAGGTTGGAGATAGAGAGCAGTTTTTTTATGATGTGGGTTTAGTGACACTTTAAGAAAGAAATGTGATTAATGAAAAAATCAAGTATCATTCTGACAACCTTTGATTTTTTTTCCACAATAGGCAAATGGTTTCCACAAGGCCAGGCCACATAAATAGACAATGTGGCACATACCAAAGGATACATGTTCCACAAAACACTTTGAGTGATTTGTTCCGTTTCTCATAAAATAAGAATTATTCAATGCAATTAATTTTACCAGTAACATGAAGTAATGTGCACCCTCTAATTTGTCTCGCAGCATGAACTCAATTAGTACACTTCCCCTTGAGCAGATGGTCATGCAAATTTTCATCCTACTAAAACTTACAGACATCACAATCTGAGCGTATTCTCTAAACTTTAAGTGACTGAAACCAAAGTTTAATTAACTTGGCTGCAAGTATGATTATATGATGGTATTGTCAAAATTTAAAGGGCCAGTCCATATTAACTTGTATATTCTTACTTTTTGGTAGTGGAACTTGCTTAATGGTGATGTCACTCGCGGCATATCGCCGTTGAGAGCGGCTTGCTCAGTGCGCCCGCGCCGCTGTCTACGGCGCATGCGCCATAGACAGCGAGCCTGTTTTTTGGCAAATATCTCCTAAACCGTGTAGGTTTAGGAGATATTTCTTTGACCTACAGGTAAGCCTTAATCTAGGCTTACCTGTAGGCCCAAGTGGTTTGTAAGGGTTTACAACCAATCAGGTTTAGCACACATTCTTCTAGAGTAGATCTGAAATAAAGTTTCTGTTTGATTGCTGGTTGACCAGCTTGTCCAAAGCTGCTCTAATGGTGAGACAACTACCCAGGTCAGCTAAAGCTGGCTACATATTATACAATTTTCTTGTAAAATTTTCCTTTAGATTTACCAAAACCATACAGGTGCATCTAAGAAAATTAGAATATCATCAAGTTAATTTATTTCAGTAATTTAAATTCAAAAAGTGAAACTCATATATTATATGGATTCATTACACACAGAGTGATATATTTCCAGAATTTATTTCTTTTAGTTTTGATTATTATGGCTTACAGCTAGTGAAAACCCAAAATTCTGTATCTCTAAAAAATCTGAATATTGTGAAAATGTTCAATATTGTAGACTCGTGGTGTCACACTCTATTCAGCTAATTAACTCAAAACACCTGTAAAGGTTTCCTGAGCCTTTAAATTGTCTCTCAGTTTGGTTTAGTAGGTTACACAATCATGGGGAAGACTGCTCACTTGATACTTGTCCACAAGGAGGATAAGTCACAAAAGTTAATTAATAAAGAAGCTTGCTGTTCACAGAGTACTGTAGCCAAGCACACTGTATTAAAGTGGAAGTAAACACCCCTATCGTTTTCAGCCAAGGAAGCTGCCATCTTTGCCTCTGTTTAATCTTCAACTGCCACAGTGCTGCACATGTGATCCGTTATGACACCAGCCATTGGATGGTTTGACTGTTTGGTTGAGAGCACAGCCATGTGCAGTTAGCATTCATGGCATGCCTTTATTTTTAGACTGTTAAATCGATGGGTTTACTTCCGCTTTAATGGAAAGTGGAGTGGAAGGAAAAAGTGTGGTAGAAAAAGGTGCACAAGCAACAGGATAACCCCAGCCTTGAGAGGATTGTGAAGCAAAGGCAATTTAAGAATTTGCAATAGATTCACAAGGAGTGGACTACGGCTGGTGTCAGTGCTTTAAGAGCCACTACACACAGACGTATCCAGGACATGGGCTACAACTGTCGCATTCTTTGTGTCAAGCCACTCCTGAACCAGAGACAACATCAGAAGCATCTTACCTGGGCTAAGGAGAAAAAGGACTGGAGCCATGCCATCTGCTGGTATTGGTTCACTGTGTTTTATCAAGTCCAAAGTCAGTGCAGCCCTCTACCAGGAAATTCTAGAGCACTTCATGCTTCCTTCTGCTGACCAGCTTTATGGAGATGCTGATTTAATTTTCCAGCAGGACTTGGCACCTGCCCACACTGCCAAAAGTACCAATACCTGGTTTAATGATAATAGTATCACTGTGCTTGATTGGCCAGCAAACTTACCTGACCTAAACCCCATAGAGAATCTGTGGGGTATTGTCAAGAGGAAGATGAGAGATACTAAACCCAACAATGCAGACAAGTTGAAGGCCGCTATCAAAGCAACCTGGCAGTCGTGTACCTATTGGGGGCCACTGCCCAGGGTGCCACACACCCAGGGCAGCTTGTGTTGTTCAGTGTCATTGAGATCACATCAGGCTCTATACTGCCACCTCTGGCTGCTTCGTGTATGTGTGCCCCTTGTGTTACTGCCAGTAATGTAATGTATCTTCACAGGAATTAGTGGAATCAAGACCTGGGACAAGGAAGACCACCTTACAAGTGGAGGCTGTGAGTACATGTGTGTGTGGGGGGGCTGGGGGTGGGGAGGAGGCTGTGTGTATGGGGGGGCTGGGGTTGGGGCAGCTGAGTGTCTACAGGTGTGTGTGGGGAAGGCTGGGTGCGTACAGGTATGAGGGGGCTGAGTGCGTACAGGTATGAGGGGGCTGAGTGCGTACAGGTATGAGGGGCTGAGTGCGTACAGGTATGAGGGGGGCTGAGTGCGTACAGGTATGATGGGGCTGAGTGCGTACAGGTATGACGGGGCTGAGTGTGTACAGGTATGAGGGAGCTGAGTGCGTACAGGTATGAGGGGGCTGAGTGCATACATGTATGGGCTGAGTGCGTACAGTAATTTATGCAAAAGGAGTTCCAACCAAGTATTGAGTGCATACTATACTGTACATGGTCATACTTTTCAGTAAGCAAACATTTCTGTATTAAAAATCTTTTTTTTATTGGTCTTATGTAATATTCACATTTTTTGAGATACTGAATTTTGGGTTTTCACTAGCTGTAAGCTATAATCATCCAAATTAAAAGGAAAAATGCTTGAAATATATCACTCTGTGTGTAATAATCTATATAATATATGAGTTTCACTTTTGAATTGAATTACTGAAATTAACGTTTTGATAATATAAAAATTTTTGGAGATTCACCTGTATAATATGAGGTCAAACATTAATGCCCTGTACACAGGATAGGATTTTCCGACAACAAAATCCATGGGATTTTTTCCGACGGATGTTGGTTCAATATTGTCTTGCATACACACGGTCACACAAAGTTGGTCGGAACGTACAACACGAACACACAAATGAAGTTCAATAGCCAGTGCTTCTCTTCTGCTTGATTCTGAGCGTGCGTGAATTTGTGCGTCGGAATTGTCTACACACGATCGGAATTTAAGAGAATGGATTTTGTTGTCGGAAAATTTGAGGACCAGATCTCAAATTTTGTGCAATGGAAACTGTCCAATGGAGCCTACACACGGTCGGAATTTCCGATAACAAGCTCCGATCGCACATTTGCCGTCAGAAAGTCCGTCCGTGTGTACGCGGCATAACACTTTCAAATTCTAAAGGAAATCAAGCAAGAAAATATTATAATGTGTAGCCAGCTTAAGGCTCCAAGACATCAAGCTCTCAACATGAATTGTTTTATTAGACTCAATCGTAGGCCGAAAATGGTCTTGTTGGATGTAACATTGAAGATGGATGACATGTGATCACTTTCTGTGAAGTTCCTAATGGGAGGTTGACCAGTAGGAAACTAGGGTGAGCCACGGTGAAGACTGAAATGACTATAGTCATGAACATTAGTGGCCATCGGACAGTTTTGCATCACTTGGAAATTAGACGTTTATATTTATACATAACAGACTTACAAATACAGTATATACTGCCCACAACCTGTGTTTATCACTTTGAAAGCATTACATTTTAAAAAGTCCATTCATCGAATACAATAAGAATTGTATTTAGGCCCCAAAATCTGTATTTTTTGTAGACCTTCATTTTGATATTGTGACTTCATGAGTTCCTTTACTTATATTAAAGTTTAAGTAAAGGCAAAACTTTTTTTTCAAGTTTCGAATAGAGTAGTAAAGAATAAAGACCCATATCTGACTATTTTTTGCTGTTTGTGTCCTGCGTGGGAGATTTTCCTTCACTTCCTTTGTTTGACACTACAGAAAATTAGACACTACAGAAAATTAGAGGACCTCTCCCTAAATTGTGGAGAATTCCCTTCCTAAACACTTGTCACTGGGACAGGTGACGATTTACCTTCACATTTTGCTTTGATGATAACTCTCAACTTTTGGATATCTCCCCACTTTCTATACGGGAAGCAATGGTCTCCAGGACAAATAGAGAGGATAAATCTCCCCAGCAGGGATTTTTTTTTTTTACAAAGGGTCTGTTGGCAAAACACATTATTTGGCTCAATTCATTAAGCTTTGGAGATGATTATTCTTAATTTTGTCCGGGATTCAAATAACAGCCATGTGGCTAAAAAGAACAACCTCGAATTGAGCCCGATCGGCCGCCGTTGCATCTCTCTTGTGCTATTTGTCTCATAATGTAAAATCAAATTTTCATTTTTAGAACACCAACGTTAAAGCCTGGATAGGCTGCTAATTCAATAACCTTTCATTTTAGAATTATATTTATGAATTATAGGAGTGGAACTGGCCAAGCAGATTCCATGTAATTTTGTCCGCCACTGATTACTTTTTAAGCACTGCAGAATTTAACCAATATTTAAAAGTTAGCAGGCAAAAAGCAATTAATTATTTCAGCTCTGCTGCATACAGATGACTGTGTCATGAAAGAAAATTATTTCAATAAAATATTAATAAAGACTAGGCTTTTCTAGACCTTTTCTTCTTTCGTTTTTGGTCACTGCTTGTCTGACCTACGCAAAAGCTTCAGAGACATCCTACTTCAGAGTAAGAGGCAGAACTTAAAGTGATATTAAACCCTCAGCTTTTTAAGCACTTTCAGCAGCTGATTTAATCAGTAACTGAGTATGCACTGTCTTTATATATTTAAACCTTGCCTGTTTCCTGTTTAAAGCTGATGCTTGACGGTAGCTGCCATGACTGCTACTATTGGTTAGAAAATACAACGCATATTCCTAAAATTAAAACAAAATTGGCCAAAATTCTACTAGTGTATGGCCAGCTTAAAGTGGTTGTAAACCTGTGAAATGAAAAGTTAACAAAGTGTATCCTTCTATAGTGTGTACTTGCCTCAATCCAAAGCACCTAGTGTCATTTCTGTCTGCTGCCTCCTTCCTCTGTTATCTGCATGATTCACTTTTGGCTGGTAATGCTAACTCCAAGTAATTGAGAGGGATAGGGGAGGAGGCCTCCAGTACACAGCCTGTGATTGACAACCTCAGCCTTGCATGTTTCTTGTGTAGAGGGGGGTGTGTCCAATCCCTCCACTCAGGTCTGAGATTACACTAAACACTCCTCTCTATGCTGTGCAGTGATGTAAAATCCTCACCCCTAACTTATATAGGCGGAGTTGTTTCATCCCTGTGTATCATCCCAGGATAGTCATTTCACTGGGTATATGTAAGGACTTAAAACCACTTTAATACTGCTTTTGCCCCTTACCAAACCTGTCAGGGCCTGGATTTCAACCCGGAACCTCTGCAGTGTCAGGCAATGTGTCTTCTTGCTGAGCCACCTGGAATGCTGGGCAGTTCCCTGGACAATTCCTTGAATGATCCTGCCTTGAACCTTGTTTGTCTTGAACCTTAAACTCTTTGCTCCTCCCATAAACTTCCTGATTTAAGCCATTTCTTTGCACTTCCTGTTTGTCAGATTATTGCGCTCTCCAGTCAGTATATTGCTTTTGTCTTTCCTGCTGGCGTCCATATCTTTGCTACCACTCTTTACAGACCACCCTTGGCTTGTTCCTTGACTATGCTTCAGCTTGATCCCAACTTGCAACTACTTGTTATTGGCCTTTGGCTTGTTTACTGACTACACTTCTGTTCGATCCTTACCTGCTATATCCACTACTTGACCCCGACTTGCTCACTTCCTGGTGGGGTGATCCTGAGGACCGTGATCTGATACTAACACACAGCTAAACCCATCTCTACCATCAGGAGTTTTGGTAAACACTGACTAGTACACAGGTGAGCCTGCGTTATTTACCAGGATGACCTGCTTGTAAACCAATCCCGCTGGTCGGTGGGAGTCCCCCTACTGCTATAGCTACTGGTCTTTGAGCCTGACCGCAGACTGTGACAAGACCTGTCCTTTGTAAGGCACATTGTTCAGTGGGCACCAATAATAGACGTCAGGGAGGTATACACTTAAGTTTGCGCAGATAGATTGAAATTCGGCCAGTTCAGCAGTAATCAGCCAAATTTTTCTGGCTGAATTAAAAAAAAAATGACTAATATATAGGCTACTTTGGCTGTTCATATTCATCGCTACAGAGACCACAATGACAGGTCCACTTCTTATTTGCTACTAAAGTTCTTTGGTGAATTCCAAGGCGACTCCTCGTCTCCTTTTGAATATTTTTGTAAGATCGGCGCTTGTTTGTTTTGTACAATGATAAAAAAGTAAACAATGCCATATACTATCTGTCTCCGAATTTCCTCCTCTCACTCAGACATCTTCCTCTTCTTCCTTTTCCCATTTCCTTTGTATAATCTCAGCAATTCATGCAGGTATTTATTTTCAGCATTGCCATCTGTCTCTGAACCATCAACAGATCTTTCACTGACATTTATTTCTGAAAACACGAACTACATTAAGATTCATAGAAATACTGTGCCAGATTCTGCTACATCTTTAAATGTATCTATATTTCCTCTTTTTAAAGAGAGCGTATTTTTAAATTTACTTTGCTTTTTTAAGTTTATATGATGATGCTTCATATAGTATTTTAATAGGTACCCCGTAAGGGCTGCTAATAGACTCTGTACCTCGACTCTGCAAAATCCTCCCTTACCTCTGACACCCTGTATCTTATGTGTCAGATCTCTCCCTTCTGCCTCCTCAACTCATAGGCCAGCAAATCCTACACAATATGGAAAACAGTATAAACAATATTATATTCAATAGGGTTTCTCCCTTTAGCAGTTCAATGCAATTAGAGCAGATGAGGAGAGACAATTATAAAAAGGTGAGAAAGGGTATTCCTTGAAATCCAGATGTCTTCAGCTAGCCTCTTCTATGTTGTAAATAAAGTAATCCAACATGGCAAGGTGTAGCAAAGTTAGCAAAGCTGTGATTTATCCTGGTAGTAGTATAACATCCTTCTTTTATAATCCTGAAGATGTCATCTGATATGGCTACTGAAATCAGTAATGTGTACTGACTGAGCATAGGCATCTGCTTGGTGTGTCCGTTATAATAGAGGGTTTAACTTCTGTGGGACTACAAGTACCACCAGCTAAACTGTGTGGATGTTGTTTAACAGCAGTGTTCTTAACTATAACATGGGCTATGCCCGCTCACCACTCCAAATCTCAGATGGATTAGATAACGGTGCAGATGATGAGAAGACTCTAACCGGAACTCTCTCTCTCTGTCTTTGCTCTGGAAAATGTTGGCCGACATGCCATGCTGCAGCTCACTGGAATCTGAATTGCAGGTGCCTCTGGATGACCTGAAACACCCGCTGGTCCACTGCACTGAAGAATCGATGCTGTCCGCAGAGATCCCTCTGGGGTATAGCTGTCCGGCTCCCCGCTTTGTATGCCACAAATCGTCAGCAATCTCCGTGTCACACAGACCATCTGCTTGCAGAGTCAAAATGGCGTCCAGAGAGGCTGATCTAGGCCGGGCCAGCCCTTTTTATATCCTCTCCCAGCAGTCTGTTCTGTGCCCTCTGCATTCTGTTCCTTGTGGTTCAGATCAGTCCTGCTGGCAGAGTCACTTCAGCATTCTGAACTACACGTCCCATGATGCTTTGCTCTACATCCTCACACAGGAAGAGAGGAAATTCACACACAGAGTCCAGCAAGCACTAGAGGGAGCCAACCCCACATTAACAACACAGAAAGTGTCTCTAACTTATAAGCATATTAGCTGACCTTGGCTACAATCGTTTTTATTGCATTTTTTTTTACAATTAAAAAAAGATGGCAGGGTGCTTCCATTAAATTCAGTTTGAAACGCATACTGTCTTTATTAGGCAGTCTGTGTACCAGAATAGAAGAATATTTTGTTCTATTTTTAGCACAGCAGCTCATCTAGTAAATAATAAAAATAAGTATGCAAATTTTCATATTTACTTGATATGTCCCCCCATGCTGGCCAATCAATATAGTAGAAGACCCAACACCTGGTAGAAGATGGGAAGGACCTTATAGACATTGGACCATTGGAGCAGGGTTAAGTATTGCAGACTTAGTTTAGTTTTAAGTCTGTGACAGTGTGAGGCCCTGCCACAGTGAGACATTAGCAAAGATGTAGGACAGGACACAGGAAAGTTACGGTTATTCTGAGTGGAGAAAGCTGTGCTCTCCGGGTTTGGTAATTCCAGATTGGGGCCGGGAGCTTGAAAGTTCAAACATGTTTTGGGTGGGATAGAACCTTCAAACTTGTGCCTGGGCTTTGCTGGACGCCTGCAGCCTGTGTGAATGCACAGGTGTGTAGATTTGTTAAAAGTCAAGTCTGATGATAACTCAGGGGAGTTGCTTCTACTCAGAGACACAGCCTTGGAGAGAAGATAGTGGTGTGCTTCAGCTAAGAGGGGTGCCCTACTCGAGAGAAGAGACCCCATGTTGAGTGGACTTCTTGCCCATAGGACTGGGAAAGTCAGGACAGCTACAGGGGTCCAAAGAGACTGGGAAAGCTGAGGTGACTAGTACATCCAGGGGGGCTGGGGGGGAGTCTGAGTTCCTGAGGAGTGTGTGAGAACCCAGGGTGCTAGGAGAACCTAGGGTGCTAGGCGAATGCTATCAAGAGGCCAGGAGTTGGCTTGTACAGCAAGGTGCTGTGACAAGTGAGCCTGAAGAACCCATGGCATGGGAGACCAGTGTTAGTAGCAGCAGTGCTAGGTGGGCTAGCATTTTTCATTTTCCGTTTATGACACAAAAGAACCTGTCTCTGGACTATAGTGCTGTGTGAACTTTTACTTTGCCTTTTTTCAATAAAAGTGGGCTGCCAGGTCTTTAAAAACTCAGTTCAGACTAATGCAATCTCACTTAAAAATGCTCACCACCTCTGAGTCTCATCACCCCATATCAGTCCCTATCCCACATGCAAACATACATACACACACACACACACACACACACAGTGGCAGCCCATCTATAAGTGGCGCAGAGGCACCTCCCCACTAATCTCCATGCGGGGCGCCAGACACATAGAGTTCTACAAGTTTTTTTTTGTGAAGCACATGATTAGAGCCGGAGGCTCTAGATGGCTTCAAAAAGGTTGGGCTCACCCACTTACGACATCAGCGAATCAACATTCACTACTGTCTTCCTGCTTCTCCTCCCAATCAGGACAAGGAGTGGGTCCTAAGACCAGATTGGCCAGGAGGAGAACCGAATGGATTTGCCAGGAGGAGAAGCCGTGGAAGATGCCCGCGACCAGGATGAGGTAAGTGCGGAGCCTGCGTGCTTGCAAGCGAGGCTGTCGAACGGGCAGAGCAGGCGGGCAAGCGAGGGGGATGGGTGGTTTTGGGGGGGTTTGTTTGCCACCCCCCCCAAAAAAATGGAGCGCCAGTTGTCACTGCACGCACGCATACTTTGGCCAATTTAGACATGAGCCAATTAACATGTCTTTGGAGTGTGGGAGGAAACCGGAGTACCTGGAGGAAGCCCACACAAGCACATTGAGAACATGCAACTTCCATGCAGGTAGCGTCCTGGCCAGAATTCGAACCGATGACCTCCGTGCTGCGAGGCAAAAGTGCTACCCACTAAGTCACTGTGCTACCCATTATGTTATTTTTTTCAGTTCTGGATAGAGAGGGGAAGGGTTAGAATCCCTGTCAAGTTTTTAGTGCTGCTCAAGTTCAGGTGTGACTTGCATAGACATCTGTGCATGAAGTCGCACAGATGTTTATGTCTCCCAAGTCGCACCTAAAGGTGCACTGACATGCAACTTTGAAATTGTGTGACTTGAAGTCACACGATTTCAAAGTCAGATTCAGTGTGACCGAAGCCTAAACCATTCCATACCTTATCCAAAAAAAAAGCTTTGACTTATGAATATTGAGTCTTGGAAAAGCCCACATGATCCCTGTGTCAATTTCCCATCCAAAACCCAATAAACAGGTGCAAACACTAATTTCATTTCATTGACTATGGATCTTTTGTCTTCTATTTCACAATTTTTACCAGAAGCCTTTAAAGTGGATGTAAACCCCCCAATTTTTTTTTTTTTTTTTTGATGTCATGATGTAGAGAATAAGATTTTCTTTCATTTGAGCCCAGTCTTGCCACACAGATTTACTCCAGCCCTGAGAAATCCTCTTTTATTGTTCAGTTAGAAATATCTTGACAAAGTGCTGAAAACTTTGTCAAAAACACCCCCTTGCTGTGAGTGACAGGTGATTTACATATCTCATGCACTAGCCTAAAAGAGGCACACCCTGTGTAATTATAAAAAGTGAGAAATCCACCCCTCCCCCACATAACAAATCCTGTGATCAATGTATCATCAGACACACACACTGCACTATAACAATCATCAGATCACTGCATGTTCTACTCTGCCCAACTCTGACTACATACATCTCCCCTATATTCTTCTTGCTGTTCACACGAGAATACATTTATTTTCACTCTGGTCTGTGGATCTGTGGTCTGTGCCTGTCTCAGGCTAGTGCATGAGATATGTAAATCACCTGTCACTCACAGCAAGAGGGCGTTTTTGACAAATTTTTCAGCACTTTGTCAAGATCTTTCTAACTGAACAATAAAAGAGGATTTCTCAGGGCTGGAGTAAATCTGTGTGGCAAGACTGGGCTCAAATGAAAGGAAATCGTATTCTCTACATTATGACATCAAAAATTTTTTTTGGGGTTTACATCCACTTTAAAGTAAATCCAGATTCCAGTAAAGAGCCAACGTTCCCATTCATACCATAAGTCTGATAACAGCTGGGCTGATGAAGCCGTTAATAAACAATATGTGTGCTGGGCTCCTCTCAGGATATCACATAAAAGCATAGCTCTACGCTTGCCCCTAACTTGTGATCCTCCACTGTCAGCTGGCATGCCAATTAGTGTCATTCAGAGGGACGCTTAAACCGATGTCTGTAACTGACCACTCAAAGCTTGAATGGGAATGTTGGGGGCCTGGAACATCTGCTGGAACTAAGAGTAGAGCACCCACTGACACCTTCCTGTCCTGCAACTTGATTCTGCGAACCGCCAAATCACATCAAAAAGATCTCATATGTATTTGTATGTCTCAAAAGGAAAGAATATACTTGTCACGCTAAAGTTTGATGTCGGATAAATGCTGGCAGGTTTTATCAGCTTTCCCGATCACGCTGCTGGATAAAGTGTTCTAAGTGTCTAAGGCCTCAAGCACAAAGCGTTTTTCCAGACGCTTTTAGAAAGCTTAAAAACACCTCTCCATGTTATTTTCTGTGTCTGCATGTGCACACATAGGCTTTTAAAGCCCCATACACACGGTCGGACAATCCGCGGACCAGGTCCGTCGGATCATGTCCGTCGTACTTTGTCCGATGTTGGTTTTGCGTACACACGGTCGGACAAAGTTGTCGGAAAATCCGATCATTCTGAACGTGGTGACGTTTGTTGCCTACGACGGGACAACGTAGAGGCTAGTAGCCAATAGCTTTGGTCTTGTAATGTGATCTGAGCATGCGTAGCACTTTGTCCGGTCGGACAACCGTACACACGATCGGGTTTGGTGTGATCGGACCGGGTTGACGGCAAATCTTTCCAGCAGGAGATAAGACTTTGTCCGTCGGACAAACCGTTGAACACTGTCTGATGGTGCATACACACGGTCTGATTTTTCAACAACATTGTCCGATCGGACAGAATCCATGAAAAAGTCCGACCGTGTGTATGGGGCTTAAGAGCTGTAAGTGGCATAGGCGTTTTCAAGCTGCAAAAAAAACCCCCAGGGCCAGCTGGTTCTGGAGCAAGAGTGTTACAGCTGTAAAAACGCCTGAAGTGGCTTAACATGGCTAAACGCGTGTTAACTCTCAACCATGTTTCCTGACCCCTGCCTCTATTAATGAATGAATGAGTGACTTGTATAGCGCTACCTATGCGAACTGAATTGCCTCAGGGCGCTTTTTGCCGCCGGTGTCCATCTGCGGTATATCGCGGTGCTATACACTGTAGGTTCTTGACGCGCTTACAAACACATACACATTAAAGCACAATGACCTCTGGCGCAGCTCTCCTGCCCCCCAATCACATCCTTCTCCCAAAGTGCACCCTGCTCTGTTTTTTCAAAAGTCTTCAGGCCGGTTCTTTGACGTGCTGGGTGTTTTTCCTCTTTACCGGCCATGGGAGGTCCTCTTGCTGATGCAAAGAGTGGCACTGACAAGATGATGTCAGCAGCCCTCTCTTTGTTTTAAAATATTCAAAAAAAAAAGTGATTCAGCGCTACATCTGCATACAAATACCCAAATAAATACTTATGTGTAAATTTACAAAAAGTGTATGATAAGATCATCATTTAATTTCCTAATTCTAAAAAGCAAAAGACAAAAACGTGCAAAAATAAAAATAAAGTAGAAATAAATAAAATGACATATAAAAAGTCCACGTGAATGTGCTTCTCCACCAGCAACCAAAATCCTCTAAATCGTGTTTATTCTTAAATATTCTTCACACCATGTGTAACCACCACCATTGGCCACTCACCTCCTATATTGACCTATTGTTAATAGGTCTAGAATGCTTGTCACTTTAAGTGCAATATTTGGATTTGGTCTGATCCTCCTCTTATCAATTTCTGGTCTATTTCCACTATACAATGACGATTAACAATATAACAATTGGAAGCTCAGAAATCAAACATATTGGACCATCAAAGCGCATTCCATAAAAACAACCGCATTTATTAAAAGGACTATATATATAAACTCACCTTTAAGAGTGCACCAGAGGCTGGTGCACTACAGAAAATTTGCATGTGTGTTATGAAACCGCTAAGCAGAGCAACACTGCTGAAGGCTGCAGCATGAGGATAGAAAGTCAGGAGCTGCCCCCTTCAGGCTACAAGCTACCTCTCCAGCAAAGCCAGAGCCCCTCTGAAGAAGCCATGCTGGGGCGTAACGCGTGAGGGCGCAGAGCAGGCGACGTAGGATGTCCGTCGATGGGTCACTCTAACATAGTTACATAGCCTTGGAAAGATCTGGCATCGTGTAGCCAGGCTTTTTATGGAAAGCGCTATGATGGTCCAATATGTTTATTTCTGCTCTTCCGATTGTGATATTGTTAAGCGTCATTGTATGGTGGAAACAGACCAGGAGGAGATAAGAGGATTATAGGAGGTGAGCGGCCAATGGTGGTGGTTACACATGGTGTGAAGAATATTTAGGAATATACATGATTTAGAGGATTTTGGTTGCTGGTGGAGAAGCACATTCACATAGACTTTTTATTTATATCTTTATTTATTTCTATTTTATTTAGTTCATATTTTATTTTTGCACTTTTTGTCTTTTGCTTTTTGGAATTGTAAAATGATATGATGATCTTATCATGCACTTGATATATTTGTAAATTTACATATCTGTATTTATTTGTGTATTTGTATGCAGGTGTAGCGCTGAATCACTATTGTTTTTGAATATTTTAACACTTGTGAGTGATTGGTATGCTCTTAGATTTAGCAGCAACAGCACCCTATTTGGTTAATCAGACAGTTTGCATATTGGTGTGCATAGGCGTCTTTATTTTTGTTTTTTACTCTCTGTTTTAATACACTATGAATGAAGGGTGCTGTGGTGATGCCCCCTTAGGGGATGGGGCCACGATGCCCATTCATTCACAGTATGTCCTCAGTCTGTCCTCAGTCTTCTACCTTGAATGAAACTGGGTGTCCTTCACGTGGACTTGAGAACATCTTGCAGCAAAAAAATACTGCATTTCTGTTTTTTATCATGCCGTGGCCCTTTTTTATACTACAAAATAAATTGATTGGAGGTGAGCTTAAAAGTAGAAATATAGCCAAAAAGTTTTTTGTTTTTGTTAGATTAGGAAAAAACAAGAACCACTGGCTGTCTGTGTTCACCTTCTCAATTTGTCTTAGTGACTGTTTTAGCATGGTCACCAGAGAAAAGGGGAGGAGAAGTCTTCCAATGGAGACAACTGTTCTTCTCCGATGAGTCCCTAATACCCCCTTGCTTTGTAAAGGTTTCCTCTTACTTTCTGTAGTGTCTCTGGCACAACAGTTGAAGGCAAAACTCCCAATGGGGCAGACAGCAAAAAAACTGAAAAGACAACAGGGGATTTGGTACTGCCCTACTTGCTGTCAGATTGAGTTAACTTTTCCTGCCAGATTGAGATAATGCCTGCTTTATATTTGTTACCGTATATGTTTCCAGTCACATAGCATAATAAAAAAAATAAAAAATAAATTCTTTAAAATTTTCTACCGCCTTTTTTACTTGCTTGAAAATCCTTCCAAGCTTTCCCCTTCAAGGTGATGTTAGTAAGGGGGCTAGGGAATTGTTAACCATAAATAACCCTGCCTGTACTGTGCTAGCAAGGGTTAGATGCTACATTGTATGTAAATTGACTTTTACATCTGTCCCCTAATTGTACATTGCAAGCAATTCTGAACAATTTCAAGTTGTCTATCGAGTCGTATGTGTAAACCTGCTCCAAGCGTGAAAATCATTTTCAATTATTTTTAGGTATGCTTTGTAAATAGGAATGCATAACAAACATATAGTCACGGTGGGGAGGGGGGGGGGGGGGGGTCAAATGTGTCTGCAAAATTGCAAAAAAAACTGTAAAACCTGCATTTTAGCACATTTACAGTGCCTTGCAAAACTATTCACCCCCTTGGCATTTTTCGTGTTTTGTTGCCTCACAACCTGGAATTAACATGGATTGTTTGAGGATTTGCATCATTTAATTTACAGAACATGCCCACAACTTTGAAGATGTTGTTTTTTTTTATTGTGAAGCAAACAAATAGGACAAAATAACTATTCACCCCCCTAAATTGAATACATTGTAGAGCCACCTTTTGTGGCTATCACAGCTCCAAGACGCTTTGGATAAGTCTCTATGAGCTTGACACATCTTACCACTGGGATTTTTGCCCATTCCTCCTTGCAAAACTGCTCCAGCTCCTTCAAGTTGGATGGTTTGAGCTTGTGAACAGCAATCTTTAAGTCTGACCACAGATTTACTATTGGATTGAGGTCTGGGCTTTGACTAGGCCATTCCAACACATTTACATGTTTCCGCTTAAATCACTCAAGTGTTGCTTTAGCAGTGTGTTTGGGGTCATTGTCCTGCTGTAAGGTGACCCTCCGTCCTAGCCTCAAATCACACACAGGGTGGTACAGGTTTTGCTCAAGAATATCCCTGTATTTAGGACCTTCCATCTTTCCCTTAACTCTGACCACTTTCCCAGTCCAGACTGCTGAAAAACATGGTGTTTTTTGGGTGATGTAATGTGTTGGGTTTGCACCAGACATAGCGTTTTCTTTGATGGCCAAAAAGTTTAGTCTAATCAGACCAGAGCACCTTCCTCCATACATTTTGGGAGTCTCCCACATGAATTTTCGCAAACTCAAAATGGGCCATTTTGTGTTTTACTGAAAGTAATGGCTTTCTTCTGGCCACTCTGCCATAAAGCCCAACTCTATGGAGTGTACAGCTTATTATCGTCCTATGTACAGATACTCCAGTCTCTGCTGTGGAACTCTGCAGCTTCTTCAGGGTTACCTTAGGTCTCTGTGCTTCCTCTCTGATTAATACCCTCCTTGCCGGTCCATGAGTTTTGGTGTGCGGTCGTCTTTTGGCAGGTTTGCTGTTGTGCCATGTTCTTTTCATTTGGTTATTATGAAAGATTTGATGGTGCTCCTCTGGATTATCAAAGATTTGGATATTTTTTATAACCTAACCCTGACTTGTACTTCTCAACAACATTGTCCCTTACTTGTTTGGAGAGTTCCTTGGTCTTCAGTGTTTGGTTAGTGGTGCCTCTTGCTTAGGTGTTGCAGCCTCTGGGGCCTTTCAAAAAGGTGTGTATATGTAATGACAGATCATGTGACACTTAAATTGCACACAGGTGGACATCATTTCACTAATTATGTGACTTCTGAAGGTAATTGGTCGCACCAGAGCTTTTTATGGGCTTCATAACAAAGGGGGTGAATACATACACACATGCCAATTATCATTTTTTTAGTTCTGGAAAAATAGTTTTATGTATATATTTTTCTAATTTTACTTCACCAACTTAGACTATTGTGTACTGATCCATCACATATAATACAGATTAATACAGATTAAAAAAACATTGAACTAAAGGCTGTAATGTAACAAAATAGGTAAAAAGCCAAGGGGGGTTTTACAGTGACAGCGTTAGTAGAATTCAGGTGGTTCAGTGTATTGGTCAGGTGGGTCTGCGTAGTGGTCAGTTTGATGAGTGCAGGAATCAGGTAGGTCTGTGTACTCTCTACCCTGCCACCTCCACCGTATACATAGGCAGGGCAAAGGGGTGGAGTCAGGGGTGGAGCCAGTGGGGGCAGCAAAATTAGGTTTCGTCTAGACTCTAGAGTGTCGAGAATCCTTGCACCAGGCCTGCCTGCCAGTGTTATCGTTTATAAAGTAAGTAAAAAATATATTATTTTCTTTTTTTTTTCAAAATTTTCAGTTTTTTTGTTTATAGCGTAAAAAAACAAAAACAAAAAAAACACAGAGGTGATCAAATACCACCAAAAGAAATCTCTATTTGTGGGGGGAAAGGGGCATCAATTTAATTTGGGTACAGCATTGCACGACCGTGCAATTTTCTGTTAAAATAACACATTGCTGTATCACGCAAAATGGCCTGGTCATGAAGAGTAAGCCCGGATTCACACCAGTGCGGTGCGAATTCCAGCTACATTTTCTCTGTGAAGAGAAAATGTAGCTGTTCAGCGGTGCCGCTCCATTCTATGAGTGCATCTATGAGTGCATCAGCTGAGCAGGGAGAGGGGGGAGAGGAGGGGGAGGTGTAGTGAAAACAAGGAGAGATTCCTTGTTCAGAACGGAATGCATCTGCGAATCGGATGCGTTCCCATAGAGGTTAATGTGTTTGTAATTCACACCACAATGCCCAGAAAACGCACACGTTTTTTGTGCAATGCGCAGTGCGAATGCAACGCACATATGTGAACAATATACATTCATTTGAATGTATTTTAAAATGTTCTGCGAATTGGATGCGGTGTAAGCATAGGTGTGAACGGGAGCTAAACCTTCAGGGGCTGAAGAGGTTAATTTACAAGCCAAATGAAAATATTTGGCACATCTTGAAACTAAAAACATGACAGAGAAGACCTAGAACTGTTGAGCAGTTGGAATCCTATATCAGTCAAGAATGGGACAACAATTCTCTCCCAAAACTCTGGGGTGTACTCACTTTTGTTGCCAGCGGTTTAGACATTAATGGCTGTGTGTTGAGTTATTTTGAGGGGACAGCAAATTTACACTGTTATACAAGCTGTACACTCACTACTTTACATTGTAGCAAAGTGTCATTTCTTCAGTGTTTGTCACATGAAAAGATATAATAAAATATTTACAAAAATGTGAGGGGTGTACTCACTTTTGTGAGATACTGTATGTGAATATATATTTTTTGTCAATATATATTCACAAAAAAATCTCTGTACCGTCCTTTTTTATGCAGCAGCAATGATTTTATTTTCCAACATGTTTCGCCTTGACAGGGTTTTTTCAGGAAAAATACTGCTCAGCAGCTCCAATTTTTTTTTTTTTTTTTACAATTGTATGAAAGTGAATACAAAAATATTTATGATCACATGTGCAGCATGATGGAAGCTGCATATTAAATAGAGGGAAAGATGGCAGCTTCCTTGGTCTTAACCAGGGCTTTTTTTCTCAACGGAAACGTGGGGCAACACAATTCCGGCACCTCCAACACCGAATGTATTTTATGGCAAGGTGTGCTGGAGGTTCTATTTATGTTGGCTGCTGAAGGATCTATTGCCGCTGGTTGGGATCTATTTTTTTTGTAGGGGTCTGTTGTTGCTGGGTAGGTCTATTGTTGTTGCCTGGGGGGTCCTATGTTGATGGGGGGTCAATTGTTGCTGGGAGGGATCTACTGTTGAGGGAGAGGTCTATTGTTGCTGGCTGCTAGAGGGTCTATTGATGCTGGCTTCTGGGAAATCTGTTGTTGCTGCTGGGGGTCTAGTGTTGCTGGGGTGGTATTTTGTTTAATTCCACCTTAACTGTTTAGATTTAGTCATCTCAGTTGAAAAACTATAAATGCTGCCTTTTTTTGCGACTGACATTCTGCTATGAAGTGCACATGAAACGCAGACTGTAATGCCTATCCAGCAGGAGAAATAATAAAATCCTAAAGTCTCCTTTTAAAACGAGATGCTCAGTCTTGATGAGCAGTTGTGTTTTCCTTTGATCAAACAAATCAGATCCAATTGGCAGCTTCAAAGTCTTAGAAGAGATAAGGTACAAACATTTCGTAAAATGCCACTAAATCGCCAGAACGTTTGAGGTAAAAAAAAAAAGTTTTGGTGCTCTTAAAGAAAGGCAGTCCATTATTTATCAGATATTCGAGGAGGCTATATTATGCTTTTTGCTCAGCTGAAATGTCAGAGATTCAACAAAAGCAATTTAATTGAGTACATTCATCCCCCGGAATGCTCAAGTCTCGCAGACGCGTGTCCTACTAATGATAAAATATATCTGTTTTTAGAATCAAAGTGGCAAGGTAATATTGGACGAGACGGAGCGTGTTTGAGTCGGAAATGTTCCCTATTAAATTAACTCTTCTTCAGTGCGTTTCAGTCCAATTGTAATGCGATTTCAGAGCATCAGTCAGCTGTAAAGCGGACTCCAAAGAACAACTGATCAAAAAACTTTACAAGAGGGACTCCGCCAATCCACACAGCTGCAATGAATTATAGGTAGGAGTGGGACTGGGTAAGATTTTTTTTGTTTTTTGGAATATAAAAGAAAATAAGATTTGGAAATATTAGCTTAGAGGGTAAAGAACAAAGAGTAGATCTAAACCCTAATTTAATGAAATTTAGTTTGCTAAAGGACCATATATCTTGAGTAATTTTCTGATGGTGACAACAATGGGAGTGTAATGTAATATTTTTAAAGAGGAACTCCAGTCATTTTTGTTTATTAAAAGTCAGAAGTTACAGAAACTGCAGCTGCTGACTTTTAATAAACAGACACTCACCTGTCCCAGAATCCAGTGATGTGCTCACCTGAGCCATCCCTTCCCTTCGTCTTGTGTTCCCGGTGCCCCCATCTTAACTGTGGGCATCTGGCTGTGACAACTTGGGCTTCACAGGTGGGGGCCCAATGCGCATGCATGAGCCACACATTGTGAATGGTCCTGCAGTCTTCTGGGAAGTGTGGTATGTCTCAGATGACTGTGAGGAGGGAGGGGGAGAGAACTTACGGTCGGTTCGACTTGGCGATCCGAGGAGAAGTGGGAGCAGGTACCTGTCAAAACCAGGTACCCGCACCCCCCCCCCCCCCCAAAAAAAAAAAACCCTGCCATTTGGGGAAGGAGGGGGAGAGAAGGCCTGTTGTGGAAAATGTTATTAATGTATGTTGTCAGATGCCCCCCAGTGTCTGTTTTGCTGTAATGCGCTCATGTGAGCGTATTCGCACATACAGACGTTGGCGGGAGACCATTGGCTGCGGAAACCTTCCCTTGGACACTGAAGATGTGTTGTCTTTTTAAGGATGTTCATTTGTGCCTCACCGGGAGATCGGCCACTTCCTGGTGACTGCATTAATGACTTCAGGCGAACATGTCTGTGTACATTGGAACTGTAGCATAACTATATGAATATTGTGGCCCATATGGCCATAGTTTGGTATGGTTTGCATCACTGGTAGCAGTGGAGGTGTGCACGCAGTGGTGTTCAAAGCCAGGTGCTTGCCGCATGGTTTTGCACGGCACCGTCTGCACAGGTCAACACTGTATTTCTGTTTGAATATATGCATGTGTGTCATTTGTTCTTTTGAAGGAAAACAATTGTCCCTGTATTGTAACATCATTGTATTGTATGTCCTTATATGGCCATGCACATTCTGTGTGAATAAGATGAGGTCACAAACTATGTAGGAGGGGTTTAGCTGTTGGAGACGAACCCTCCAGGGCGTGGCTTCTAACTGATTTGAAATAAAGCAGTCTGCGCAGCTCAGAATGGCAGTGATGCAGGCTGATGCTGAGATGATGACGTGAGAATGTGGTAATGTCTGTTACTGGGGAATGGGTGGACCAGGGGAGACATACGATCGGAGAGGGCACATTATATCATTAGATTGAAGGCCGCTTATTAGCGCAAGAGTGTGGTGGAATATCCACGACAGGCCTTAAAGCGGAACTTCCTCTTTTGGGTGGAGCTCCGCTTTAACCACTTGCCCACTGGGCATTTAACTAACCAGACCTAACCAGACCAATTTTCAGCTTTCGGTGCTCTCACATTTTAATGACAATTACTCAGTCATGCAACACTGTACCCATATGAAATTCTTGTCCTTTTTTTTCACACAAATATAGATTTCTTTTGGTGGTATTTAATCACCACTGGGTTTTTTATTTTTTCACTATAAATAAAAAAAAAGGATTTTCTTTGTTTCGGTTATAAAATTTAGCAAATTAGTAATTTTTCTTCATAAATTTTGGCCAAAATGTATACTGCTGCATATCTTTGGTAAAAATAATCAAAATCCGTGTATATTATTTGGTCTGTGTGAAAGTTAGAGCCCTTTCACACTGCGCCACCTAGGGCGTCAGTGGTAAAGCGGCGCTATTTTTACGGCCGATTTACTGTTGTTTTAGCGGCGCTATTTGGCCGAAAAGGTTAAATCCCAACGGCGTTTTGCCGGCGGTATAGCAGCGCTACCCCGTGAGTTCACCGCTCCAAAGAAGCTGCTGGCAGGAATTTTTCTGACGCCCTGCCAGCGCATCTGGCTTTCACACTGGAGTGAATGGAGCAGCTGTTTTAGGGCTGTTTGCAGGCACTATTTTTAACGCTATAGCGCCTGAAAAATGCTCCAGTGTGAAAGGGGTCTTATAGAGTCTACAAACTATGGTGCCAATCATTGAAAATTTATCACACCTGATGTACTGACGATCTCATTTCTTGAGACACTAACAAGCCAGGAAAGTACAAATACAGACAGGCAAATGTTTGAAGCAGGTGACAGATAAAATCAGGATCCAAAACACAGGCTGAAGTTAAATATCCAGGTAGAAACACAACTGCATTGTAGCCACAAAGGTGCAGTCAGAAAGGATCTGTTAATCAAGCACGGAGTGAGAGTTCCTTTTAAAGGTGCCTAAAGAGAGTCAGGTGTGCCGGCTACAGTGCGGCCCATCAGTATTGCAATGCCAGAAACTGCTTATAGATGATGAGTTAGAGCAATTAAACAACTTAAACTTTCTTATATCCTCTGACCTTAGGCAATCTGCAACCTAAGTGCTCCTAGGGGTGAATTGTTATGGGCATTTATAAAAGCTGGGGGAAAGTGAAGTGAATCAGACTCCTTGTTCCACTTGGAAAATGAATCCTAACTATTTGCAGGGTCTTATTTCTGCTTAAGCCCCATACACACGGTCGGATTTTCCAATGGATTCTGTCCTATCGGACAATGTTGTCGGAAATTCCGACCGTGTGTAGACACCATCGGACATTTTCCATCGGATTGTCCGACGGACAAAGTTGTATCTCCTGCTCTAAAGATTTTCCGACAACAAAGTCCGATCACACCAATTCCGATCGTGTGTAGCGAATTCCGACGGACAAAGTGCCACGCATGCTCAGATCACATTACAAGACCAAAGCTATTGGCTACTAGCCTCTACGTAGTCCCGTCGTAGGCAACAAACGTCACCACGTTCAGAATGATCGGATTTTCCTCCTACTTTGTCCGACCGTGTGTATGCAACACCAGTGTCGGACCAAATCCGATGGATTTGGTGGTCGGATTTTCCGACCGTGTGTATGGGGCTTTAGACGACACAGGCCATGGACAGCAAGGTTGCCAGGGGAGGCACACATGTACCTGTTCAGCCAATAACAGATTCCCATGTAGAACAAACTTGCCAGGACAATCTGTTCATGTCCTAATTATTGCTTTCCCTGCACAGTTTGTACATTTTTGCTACAGCTCGCCCACTCTGGCTCTTAGAACTTAGAACTGAATTGCTAGCAGAACAGACGTATGAGTAGTAGATTGCCCTTTTCTTCTAGCCATCATTCTAGGTGTATTGATATTGTTTTTTAGATCAGGCTGTGTAGTAATTCTGGTTAACCACTTTCCGACTTCAATATGTATATATACGTTGCAGTTTGCAAGTGGTTTACCGGGATTATGCCTGAAGCTATCAGCCATAACCCTGGTATTGTTTTTTGAAGCCGGAGGCTGGCTTTCTCATGAAACAGTTCAGATCGGCTCATGAGTCACTGGAACAGTTTCCAAAGTGGCGGGAGGGGACCTCCACACCCTTCTGCCACTCACTGGTGTTTCTCAGGCATACCGTATCCACCGTTTTGCCATTTTAAAATTTTTATTGATCTTTTAAAAGGTTTGGTGATTTGGGGTCTTTTTGAAAAATTTAAAGCGCCCCATCCCTCAATGCTCGTGCGCATGCCCACGTAAACAGTATTCGTATCCCACATGTGAGGTATTGCTGCAAACGTTAGAATGGGAGCAAAAATTCTAGCACTAGACCTCCTCTGTAACTCTTAACAGATAACCTGTAAAGGCGTTCAAACATCGCTTATGGAGATGTACCGTAGTTTGTCGCCATTCCACGAGCGTGCCCAAATTTAAAGCATGACATGTTAAGTATTTATTTACTCGGCTTAACATCATCTTTCACCTAAATATTATATTTAGTTTTTTTTAAGTCATTCAATTTAATTTTTTCCCAAAAAATTGAGTAACAGAGAAAATGGTTAGTGTAAACACAGGGTGCAAGGAAGGAAAAGGGTACTGAGAATAGGAGAAAAGAAGATCAGGAAAAGAGAAGGCAGGTTTCGGAGGCAAAGACAGAGAGGCCTCGACCTGGGGTATAATTGTGAAAAGAGATATGTCATGCCATGTTATCTGGGTTAGAAGTAGGGTTGCACCAATACTAGTATCGGTATCAGTATCACAAATGCACCGATACCTGAAACCGATACTTTCAGGCCATGGATCTTTGAGCTGTCAGTGGGTCTCCCCAGTGTTAAAGAAGTCTGGTAATTGGAGCTTTAAGAAAAAAAAAAAAAGCAGCCGGCAATGTTTATTAACAACATCGCTCAGCCCTGAAACCCTAAATTAGAAAGAAACATTGTTTCTTTTTGTATATTTCTGTTTCTTCAAAGGGACAAACAAATGTTCCTCTGTTTAAACCCTTAATAACCCTTAATTTACTCCAATCAACCTTAATTAACTCCCTATTCTCCTCCGTTTAATTATTATTATTTTTTGGTTTACTTTGTTAGTGAATATTTTTACACATTTCACATTGAAAAAGTGCTAAATTAAAAAAAATCTATTTATTTAAATTTTAAATAACTTTTCAATGCTTTGTACCATTGCTGACAGCTGAAGTTAAAACAAAACAGTTGCGGTAGGTATCGGTAATTGGTATCGGCGAGTACTAAAAAAAAAAAAGTATCGGTATTTGTACTCATTGTATAAAAAATGGTATCGGTGCATCGCTAGTTAGAAGTATCAATTATTGATTGTGGGGGATTAAAACATTTTTAGGGGTTCAGAGGAAGAGAAATGTACCCAGATTGATCCATGGCCATTTAATATGTCCTTGGTATCAGAATTAGCTGCTTGGATTTCTACCATCTGCATGATATCATTAGCAACTTTAACCCACTGTATTAGTGAGTGTACTATGAAAGTTTTCCAGAAGGAGGGTATAAGCTGCCTTGTAGCAGAGAGAGAGGAGTTGATTTAATAAAGGCAAATAGATTGTGCACTTTGCAGTTTCACTCTACAAGAGCAGTTGCTTCAGAGCTCAGTAAATAAAGTAAAGCTTCACTTTGCAAGGAGTACCCAAATCACGTGCAAGGAAAATAACAAAAAATGCATCTTTGCTAGCACATGATTGAATGATGGAAGTCAGCAGAGCTGCTCAATTACTAATCTCTGGAGCAACTGCCCTTGCAGAGTGTAACTGCACTTTGCAAATTGCACATTGTATTTGTTTTTAGTAAATCAACCCCAAAAAAGTTGCATTTTCTGGAATCCCACAATGCATTTTGAGGCTTTAAAATACCCCCTTCATCAGGGCTGGAAAAGCTTTTTAGAAGCAGAGTTGACTGAGATGTGAAGTGCTGTAAATGTCAGAAATCTGCTGAAGTTCCGCAGGAAGCAATTGTCTGAAAACTAAGAAGTCAACTGGACCAACAGCTGGCTTGGGATCAAGCTTCAATTTTGGCTCTCAACATGTTTGCCAAGGTATTGTCTCATCTGGCGGTGTGAAACTAAGGTTAGCCAGCCAATAGGGGGTAAGAAGGGGGATCGCACATGATTGTTGGCTTGAGGGACCAAGAAGAAGAATTCCAGCTGTAATTGCAAGTCAAGAGTAACATTCTGATTGCTCTAATTGTAAAAGATGGCAGCCAGAAGTCAAAACCTCTCACTGCTTCTTGGTTCCGCTATTAAACACATGCAGAAAATGTCTCATATTTATTGTATTGCTGTATAATTATTACCCTAATATACCACAGACCCATAAAATCCAATAACATAACCAGTGATTAACTGAAGATTTCTCCGACTGCATATAATGAAAATGACATTAGCTGTAATTTATGGGAGTAATAATTAGTGAGATCTTCTTAAGCTTGTTGAAAACAGAGCACTAAGTATTCCATTTGAAGATCTGGTTTGAAGAGCGGAAACACGATACAGAACATTTGGAAGTCATACATTTAGTTCTCAAGGTCACTAGTAAAGGCACCAGTGAGGAGTGATTATACTGGAGCCATTTTGACATCCGGACCACTTGCCCTAGCATACAGGATTTTAAAGTTTTAACTATATCATTCCCATTTTTGTTCATATTTTTATTTAAAATTGAAGTGAAGTGATTGATAAATGCATGTAAAAATCATATTTTCACGGTTTCTCTCTTCTGAAAAAAGGCCCAAAATGTTGTTCTGTTCACAAGCATCTACAGATGATGAGAATTTGGAATAAACCCAACAAGCGACAATTTCCAAATGTCTGAATCAAGAACCATCTGTACTTCTCCATTATGTGAATCCCCAGCTAAAACTTATATTTTTTAGCTTTGGGTAGATTGCACCACAATTAGAAACCTATCAGTTTTTATTGCAGTTTTTATCTGCATCCTCATTGAGAAGATTTACCCTCTCTATATGTTCTAATGACCATTGTTAATTACACAGAAAGTGATAGGAAATCCAAAATATTACAGTTGTCACTGGAAAAGAAATCTCCCAACAGGGGCATCTCTTCTGGTTCTTTGAGGTCTTAACCCCTAACCACTCTATCTAAAACCCCCCCAAAAAAAGGTTATTGCTAGAGATTCACTTTAACAACCAAACAAAAAACTTTTTGCACCATCTGTCTTTCTCCAGAACAGGATATAATCTGATTGGTGGCTATTGTGCCTTTACAATTAAAGAGGAACTTCAGCTTTATTTTTTTAAAGTAATTGTATAGTAGCAGATAAATTTAAAAAAATCAGATACCTACAAGTGCCTGGGCTCCAATGCTGTCTTCCCGTAGCAGCTCCATACCTCTGCGGGTCCCCAAGGCCCACCATCTTGGTGCTGGCTGTGGCTACCTGAGGAACCACAGCCATTCCCCCACTTCACATAGGCGAGCTCACGCAGTGCTTTATGAATAGTTCTGCAGCCTCCTAGGACATGTCATGTCAGGCTGCGGGAGGGGGCGGGGCAGGGGAAGCCATCCTCGCCTACGCAAAGACTGCAGAAGTGGGAGCGGGTACCGGTAAAAATCAATACTTGCTCCCCATCCCTCCAAAAAAAATCTGTAACTCGGTTACAGGTTGGGGAGAGGGAGTGGACCAGTGAGACTTCACTTTTAGACCAACGTTTCACTATAACCTGTAGTTTAGCTTTAAAAATAAGTGCTCTGTCCTCAGGATGTCTACTATTCCTTTATCAGCCAGAAAAGCTTTGTCCGTGCCTCTTTTTGATTTAGTTATAATTTATGGGGGGCTTGATTATCCGTGACATTAGGGCTAAGGCCCGCCAGCTGTCATTTGTCTGCCCAATGAGGCTACCATAGTAGTCACCAAAGGTATACCGTACTTACTGGACAGTGGGTGGCAGTTGATGGAGCTTTATCAATGAAAGGGAGCCCAATAACAAAATTAAACTAAGTGGTAGATGAGGGGAGGGGAAGATAGGTAAAGAGGACTATAACGGTACTAGTATAATGAAAGTAAATGATGAGTAAGTAAGTGATTTTTGTAAAAAAGAATAAACAATTTATTTAATACAAAGCACATAGAGGACAAATGTGGAATAGACAAAACAAAATGGTAGTGCAAATAAAATTGGGTGGATCAGTCAGCGGCGAGGCCCAATGATGGATAGAGAGGAAAAAATGGGATCTCGTCACTGATTGAGACAGCCAAATAGAGTCTGACAATTTGTTCAACACAAATAGGGGGTGCCAAAAAGGGGGGGGGGGGAATGGAACATAGGTAGGGTTCGATCTCAAGTTTGAACGACCAACATGTTTCGCCAATCATTGGCTTCTTCAGGGTCATTTAGGGGAGTTCGCACCCAAATCTAATAATGTAAAAAACAGCATTAGAATTAGAATATGAAAGAGCACAAACATGGCATATTTGAGCAGTATTTTCACTGATAGACACAATAGGCTGAATCTCCCCCGAATATTCCCCCCAAGGGACCCCAGATCTGCAATCTAAGCAAGCGACACATACCGTCAAGACCGCAACCAGATCAAATCCATTCCCATGGCATGGTCAAGCATGGACACCAGACAGACTGCGCTATGTAGGGGGCGTATATAAAACCTGATGGAAGAAAGATGTGTTGTGAAAATATGATATTGGGCTGGTTTTAAATTTACGAAAACAGCCCGTTGACAATATAAGCCAAAGATATATAAGGATAAATGCTTACCAAAAGATATAAGTAATTAGCACATGTTGGAGGCGCCAGAGAGCATATAGAAATGCTCCAAAATATTTCTTATGAAGTCTCTTAAAGAAAAAGGGGGAAAGGGGAAGAGGGGGAAGAGAAAAAAAGAGAGGAAAAAAGAGGGTTTAATTTAGGATGAGGTATATGTACACAGCACATGATGGACTTGAGTATGATGGGTTAATCTCACTTCTCCGGCCAAAAAAGGCAAAGGGATAGGCAGTTGAGACTGTGCCTTTAAAGTGTGTATAAATCATTCCATTAAGCCAGGAGGGGCCGATCCATAGGATGAAAACAGGTATAGCTTTCTATATGAGAAGCAAGACCAAGTCAGTGACATGGGAGGAAAGAGGAAATTACAAAGAAAAACGTAGTTTTGAGAGATAAAAACTAACCTTTTTTAACGAACAGAAAGAGATGCTGGCGCCTCCAAAACCTCACACCAAATGGTGTGGATGTGCAGGTGTTTATACGCCCCCCACACCTGATCGCAATCACTTGCGATCAGGCGGCGAGCAAGCCGTACCTCAGGCGCATGCGCCGAGCGCAGTGGCGCCTTACTGGCCTACAATCCCCATAGTGCATCATGCCGGATGCGCGCGCATCCCGCGTACGCATCACGGCAGAGACTTGGGCCAAAAAAGGAAAACCGGGCCGCTCAGAGGATGGAGGATGTATTGTGGCTAGAGTATGCAAGATGTCCAAAGACAGCTAGCATTGCGAACAGTCATAGAACCAACGCGGTTTAATGCTGTATAACAAACATGGGTGTTAAGGGCTATATGTGCTAGATGTCAGTAGCGGGGGGCTGTTAAGGTCAGAGAAAGAGGAAGAAAGGGCTAGGGAATATTTGCCCTAGCCCTTGGGTGCCCGTACATAGCCAGTACTAGCGGGGGCCAGCGAGAAACATGTAGATGAAGCGGGGTGTATGAGAGATGAGATGGGCAACGACCAAGCCGCACAGTATCGCAAGCGGATCGCAAAGGATGGCATAGGGGGAGCATACATGGGGGGAATAGACGGAAAGGAAAAAAATGGGAGAAAGCAGCATCGGTATTAACCAGATTCCTCAATTGTACAGGAATACCGAAATGGCTACCAGTGAAAATCGCACCAAAACTGCACATGAGTTGATCAATAAAAAATTAAAGTAAGGGATAATGGTGTATGATAAGATCCAAAGACATATATATATATATATGACATAAAAAGAAAAATAACAAAAAGAAAATATACATATGCCAATGGGGAAAAATCAACGGAAAAAAGAAGGAACAAACATAGCACAAAAGCATAATGAAAAGAAACATTGATTACTAGGGAGTACATTTATTAAACTCCTTAAGAGAAATATCTAAACTGAGATCCTATAACAATTAGTTATGAGAAAAAGACATTTAATTGGTAAACAATATGCCCATGTAAGGAATGGGCGGAAACCTCTTTTTAGTTGCATATATGCTCGGGACGATCTAGAAACCAACACGGATAATAGACACGAGTAGAGAGTGAGGTCTCAGTTAAAGGCCTGAAGGAGAGATCACCAATGTTCATTTAAACATAGGATGAATTTTAGTTAATGATACAGCAATTTATAATAAAATAAACAGATGAGAATTTTATAGAAAAGGTTTGAAACTTATATATTCATTGAGGCCTGGAAAGGAAGTGGCATTCAGGTTATGTATCCACTTTGTTTCAAGCTGTAAAAGTTTCTCATCAATGCTACCACCTCTGATATGTGTTACGACATGTTCAAGGGCTGAAAAACGCATACACAGAGCGTCAAAATTATGTATTGAGCCTATATGTCTGTTGATTGCAGTGGTGGTTTGACGTTTATAAGTGGGTTTGACATGGTCACGGATACGGACTTGGAAAGGTTGACATGATGCATAATTTGATGAAGGCTGCCATCAGGTAGTTGTGTGTTAGTAGAACAATGAATAAATTGACAGATATCACAAAATCCACATGCAAAGGTGCCATTTTCGCGACGTGGTTGGGTCCCACGTGGAGAATGGTGACTACGAGTGAGACGGTCTTTTAAAGAGGGGCATCTTTTATAGGTGATGTCTGGATGTTGACCAATAAATTTACTGACTGTAGAGTCGGCCAGGAGCAAAGGCCAAAAATTATTAACAACTTCTCGAATTTCTGTATGCATTGAAGAGAAGCGAGTAATTAATCTACCTGGCTGGGTATTAAGTTTTTCCTTGTTAGTATGTATCAATTTAGCTCTGTCCTGGGTCTTAACTTTATTGAAAGAACGCTTAAGGAGGGCATGACTATACCCTCTATCCTTTAGTCTATGATACAATTCATTTGATGCCTGAAAAAAGTCGGCATCAGTGGTGCAATTACGTCTGATCCTGAGATACTGGCTATACGGGATACTGTTAAGCAAAGATTGAGGGTGAGCACTTTGGGCATGTAGGATAGTATTGCCCGCTGTAGGCTTTCTAAATAGAGAAGTGCTTATGTTTCCAAGCCTATCAAGGGAGATAGTTAGGTCAAGAACATTTACATTTGTTGTACTATAATCCATTGTGAATCTAAGATTAAACTTATTGATAAATAAAGTATTATTTATTTAGTAGGTCATCCTGTGACCCTGACCAGAACATAAGAATGTCATCGATATATCTATACCAATGTATGATTTTGGCCTTGACATTGGGTGCCAAAGTTGAAAAAATATCTTTTTCCCACCCCCCCCAGGTACAGGTTGGCGTATGAGGGCGCACATTTGGTCCCCATAGCTACCCCCTGCACCTGGAGGAAGTGGGAAGTTCCAAAAATAAAATGATTTTTAGTTAAAATAAATTTTAGTAAGTCCAATACAAAGTTTGCATAAACGTCAAACCGAGGGCCACGTTCCAAGAGTAGGCCTCGTATGACTTCAAGTCCTTTTGAATGTGGAATACAGTTATATAGGCATTCCACATCTAAAGTGACCAATAAAGTATTTATAGGCAATTGCATATTCTGTAATATTTTTAAAAGGTGAATGGTGTCTTTAACATAGGAAGGTAAAGACATAACATGGGGAGCTAGATATTTATCGACAAGGGCACTAGCATTTTCTGTCAAACAGTGACAACCTGATACGATTGGACGTCCTGGAGGGCAGGACAAAGATTTGTGGATTTTAGGCAAGGCGTAAAACGTGGGAATGGTTGGCTCATTGATTTTTAGGAAATTCCAGGTGTTGAGATCTATAGTGGCGGCCTGGTAGGCCTGAAAAATTAGTTGGTCAAATTGATTAGAGAAATTTTTTATCACTGAAAGGGCGATGGGTCTATACCAATCCCGATTATCGAGAATGTTATAACACATGGTTTCATATGCAGCCACATCCATAACAACAACATTCCCACCCTTATCGGCCGGTTTAATGACCAAGTCTGGATGGGTTTGAAGAGATTTTAATGCTTGTGAGCTTGAGTTTGTTAAGTTGGATGTCCCTAAGGAGATAAGATCCAAATTTTTGATAGCCAAACAGGTTTGTTGCACAAAAGCCGAGATGTTCGGGTTTGTTGATAATAAAGGAAAATTTTTTGATTTGGGTTTGAAAGAGGTAGGGGGGGGAAAGAGATGCCGAGGGCGACGACGGACGACTCGTCATCCTCGTCGGCATCGATAGCTCCTTCCTCCCAGAGCGACATAAGTTCATTGATGGCCTGCATTTCCTCAAAGGAGGGTGCTTGATTGGATGAGGTAGTAATGGAGCTAGATGATTGACTGGAAGGTTTATCGTAAAGAACTTTGTAAATAAGTTTACGTGCAAACAAATGGACGTCTTTAATAAGTTTGAATTTATCAAGTTTGGCAGATGGACAGAAGGTCAAGCCTAGCTGTAAAATTTTGATTTGTTCATTGGTTAGTGAAACCGGGAATAAATTAACTACATCCTGGCTTGTAGAAGGTGGATGGGTGGGCAAAGTGGATGTTATGTTGGGTTTGGTGAGGTGTCTGGGGTAAGGGCTAAAAAAATAGGTGCAATTTTAGGATCAGATGATAACCCGTTAGAGGGAAACATGGAAGGAAGTATCGGTTCACTACCTCTTCGTATAGATAGTGATGGAGAAAATGCGGTGGTAATTGTGGATGGGTGAGAGGGATGTGAAGTGCTGGTAGGTAAATTGGACAAATTAGTCAAGGTTGGTGGCATGGGCATAGAAATTTTTTGATTTTTAGAGCGTGAATTAAGTGATCTAATATTGGGAATTTGTGCAGGAGTGCGAGATAGAGCCTCCATGGAAGTGGAGGATCTATCAACTTTCCTTTTTCTAAGATTTTGATTATGTGATAGGTCTTGGTAAATAGTTGAAGTGCTAGAAGAAAAGGAGGTAAAAGGGGTATTGGGTTGATCATTAGCGGGGGGCTGAGTAGGAAGAGTTTGTACTTTAAATTAAACTAAATCAGAGAGGAGCACAAATTAATTCTTTCTCATACATAGGACTTTTGCTTTTAAAATATTTAAACAGAATTGTAGTTTAAAAAAAAAAAAATCCCTAGCCAAGTATATGTAAAAAAAAATAAAAATAAAATAAATAAAAAGCTGCAACACTTGTCTTCATTCTGGAGGAGTCCCCCACAATATTTTTTTTGGCCACTAGATGTCAGCAGTCTTCCAGGTTGACTGATACCAGGACAAGTCTAGGCTGTCATGAACACACCCCCTGGGCTATCGACCTCATGCAGCCTAGGCAGCACAGTACGGCAGAACAGAACTTTGGCTTTGACTAAAGTCTACCCATTGCAACAGGGAGGAAGTAGGGACCTTTAATATCACTGGATAGAACCCTTCAAAAATTAGATAGACTTAAACCAGAGTTCCCCTTTAAATAGAGTACAGATTCACTTTAATGTCAAATTTGAATATTTCTGATAAAGCAGTGACAATGTAAAATGTGACAAACCATATAACAAATGACCATGACAAAGTGATCCTCGAAAACGTATGATGAGGTTTTTTGGAGAAGTGGACTTTCATTATTATTATGAGCCCAAGTTTGTAGGATGCTCCAAATTACATTAAGTATTCCATCCTCTGTCATTGGACAAATTAAGATTTCTTAAATAAGCCCAGTAAGTACTCGCTAACTTCTTGAATCTGGGCAACGCTCCAATGTAATTTCCCTTCTTAATATTTGATGGTTTTCTGAGCATGACCTGACCTGCAATTCTAACAGAAACCTGAATACTTGATTTAACCGTAGAAAAGACACTGTGTCTCCATATAATTCACACTTGCTGACAAGCTTCAAGGATCATTAGATTTTACTGTGATTCTGTTACCAGAAAAAATAAAAACCCTTTTCAAATACATGGAATAAAATGAAGGTGATGTCATAGGAAAGAAAAAGTGGGACGATCACAGGTAAAATGAATGCCTTTATTTAGGATATATTAAATATAAAACTAAGAATAATAAGCAAAATATAAAACATGTACAATCTGTAGTAAAAATGCAATTTCTCCTATTTCCTAGATCAGCCTTTCTCAACCTTTTTACCCCAGAGGAACCCTTAAAATAATTTTCAGGTCTCAAGGAACCCCTGCGAAAACCAATTAATTTGTAAGTCAGTGGGGATATTGCCCCCCCCCCCCCCCCCCCCTTTAGGCTTGATTCATACTATTGCGATGTGGCTTTGATGCAGTTTACACTGTGATTATGTGGTGCAATTTTTATGCGACTTTATATCTTCTATGTGGCCATACGCCTTGTAAATTGAACCAAAGTAGTGCAGGAACCTTTTCCAAAATTGCACCGTCCTGAGTTACATTGATTAGATCAGGCACCAAAACAATGAGATTTTCCCTTGTTATGCGATTCTGTGCAACTCAAGTCTCATCACAAGTCAAACTAGTGTTAACCAGGCTTTATAGACAGCTGAAAAGATCTCTGGTGTCATGCCGCTGGCTCTGCCTAGTGGTGCTGGCCTTGGAACCTACAAACAGCATCAAGTGATAGGTGAGCTCAAGGAACTCCCTACCCCTAGCAACCTCTAGAGGGACCCCAGGGTTCCACAGAACCCTGGATTACAATGGCTGTCCTAGGTATTTACTTTTTCTATTGTGTTTTTATTCATGTTTTGAGTCATCTTTTCACCAAAATCCCTGTTTCTCTTACTGCCACTGGCATTCTTCTAAGCTTTGGTGACCCTGTCATAGGTTTCATGTTCAGCCACTTCCTGTTATAGGGGACAACATTCTGTCTCTGTCTCCCAATTATACTCATGAATTGTCGCACAGGCTTCTGGTGGATACTACAAGTGACAGTTTCAACATGCATTACAGAGACTTGGTCCATGGTTGTTAGCACCAGGAAACCTTCCCTGAAAAGTGCCCTGCGGCCATTGCTGGAGTGCATGTAGACAAGAAACAGCTGCAGGAGATCATCTCACTAATGCCGCGCACACGCGACTGGTTTTCCCATCGGAATAAACTCTGAAGGTTTTTCCGACGGAGTTCCGCTGAAACTGTCTTGCATACACACGATCATACCAAAGTACGCGGTGACGTACAGCACGTACGACTGGACTAGAAAAAGAAAGTTGAATAGCCAGTAGCCAATAGCTGCTGTCTCATACTTGCTTCAGAGCATGCCTCATTTTTGGTCTGTCGGAACAGCATACAGACGAGTGGTTTTCCCGAAATGTCGGAAATATTTAACACATGTTCTTATGTGTCCGTCAGAATTTTCGAAAAACAGTCCGATGAGGCCCACACACGATCAGAATATCCGATGAAAAGATTCCGTCTGACTTTTTCTGCCGGAAAGTCCAACCATGTGTACACGGTATTAAATATGACAAAGAATAAAAAAGATGAAAACAAATATTTTAATGTAGCGCTAACCCCCTTAAGGGCAGCTGGATTTTTGGGTCCCCTTCACATGCACAGCCAGGTAACAGGAATTTTCTGGCATTCAATGATTAGTAGAATCAGTCCAGAGAGCTTTGTTCAGTTTTTGGTATATTAGGGGATGAACTTGGATAGGGATAGGAAGGTATGGGATGCCCAGAACGGTAACTAGAGTGTAAACTGAAGACTTGCTAATTCTCTGGCTGCCAAAAGTCACTATGCTGTCCTCCCGTGGGATAAACGGACCAGCTGAACTGATAGCAAACAATATGCCAAACTGAATGCAGATGCTCTTTCCCAATAGAAGATGCAGATGCACCTGTCTGCTCTTTAGATTATACCAACTGGTGGACCCTCTATGTATTGGAGATGAAAGGATACTGACATACGTGGACTCCATACCAGGAGAGCAGTCTAGGACGATGACCATGACCCTCATAAATTAGTGGGCCACCCAGGGACAGGAAGTGTGATATTTGCAGGATTCCCAGGTAAAAATAAAGCAAAGACACCTGAAAAAAAGAAAACAAATGCAGCCAGCACACCAAGCACTAGTAATCTGCAATATATACATTTTTGGGGTTTAGGTTTAGATACACATTGGTAAAGTTGTTCCGTGATCTGTGTTTAGTACAATGGAATTTTTGTTGGTGATGACCAAGGTAGGTGTATGTAAGTTCATGAACATGCGTGTTTCTTTTACTTATCAGACATAATAGAAGTATGGCCAGTAATGTGACAAAGGAGCTTTGGATACAAATTTTGGTGCACAAAGGTGTTTGTTTTTCCATTTCAGAAATTTGGGAGATATGGTGTAAGCCCTGATGAAGACAGACTATCATGATGTCTCCATCCCATGTCAAGAAAGCAGATGCAGAACATGAAGGACATCATGGGGGGTGGGGGTGGTAAACGACCCCTTTGCCCACTACTATTTGGTAAAGATATTACTTCTGACAGCAAACAGGAAGACATTTTTGGATGCTTGTGTCCATAGATGTGTGCACAGGGTGTGCCAGATGTGCCTGGGCACACCCTAATCACCTAGTGCGCATTAGCATTATCGCTCTGTGTGGCAGTGGGGAGATCAATGTGCCAGGGCTATATATATGTAGACACACGCATGTGTCTTTGAGCTTGGGGATGCACACCCTAATGCAATAGGCTGTGCACACCTATGCTTGTGTCCTTGTCACCTGTATATTATGTAACCACACAATTGTTCAGATAGAAAGCTGCTTTGCTGGCTGTATCTTCTCTTTACGCCACTGTGAAACTGCTAATAATGTTTCTATTACGACAATTAAAGATTTATAGTCACTATTCAACAGTGTAATTACTGGCCGAGTTTGTAGGACAGCTCAAACTCAGGAATATAATTATTTCAGAAGCACTGGGCACATTTCATACATATCGATCGATTTTACAGTCTCCTTTACCTCATCTGCCAACAACCAAGAGCACTGTGCTAATGCTCTTTAATTAATTTTGGAAGACAACTTAACATGTAAATCCTCCCTTATGAAGATTCCAAATTTATAAATCGATAGGTAAGCTGTCAGAAGTGTAAAAACTCTGATGCGACTGAAAAGCAGATTATTGTGTTAAAGCAAAACAGACAATTTTTTTTTTTAGTGCCCGTTCACACCACAAAAACATCCTCCAGATCGGTTTTAATGCGTTTTTGATGCGTTTACAGATGCATTCCAGATGCGTTTTTTTATTGTTTTTTTTTTCACTGTACTGGGGTCCGTGTTTTTGATGCAATTGTAATGCTTTTTACTGCATTCCTGTACATTTCTGTGCAGGAAAAAAAGCAGCATGTTGTACTTTTTTTTTCTGGAACTGAAAAGCATAGGAAACACACTGCACTGGTGTGAACTATGCCATTGGAACCCATATAACCAACTTTCCATGCGTTTTTGATGCATAAAAAAATACTGCACTGCATGTGGTGTGAACAGGCCCTTAAAGTGGTTGTAAAGGCACAAGATTTTTCACCTTCATGCATTCTATACATGAAGGTAAAAAACCTTCTGTGTTCAACAGTCCCCCTTCACCCCCTTAATACTTACCTGAGCCCCCTCTCGATGCAGCGATGTCCACGAGAGGCTTGCCTCTCTGGGGACTTACGCTCCTGATTGGCTTTTAGCATCAGAAAGAGCCATTGGCTCTTGCTGCTGTCAATCACAGCTAGTGAGCCAATCAGGAGAAGGAGGGGATGGGGGCCAACCTGTAGCTCCATGTGTGAATGGACATACACCTGCTTGGGTGCTCCCACAGAAAGCTGCTTGCTGTGAGGGCACCTGGCAGGAGGGAGGAGCCAGGAGCGCCGGCATGGGACCCAAGAGGAGGATGATCCGGGCTGCTCTGTGCAAAACCACTACACAGAGCATGTAGGTATAACATGTTTGTTATGTACAAAAATGTAAAATAAAACAAGACTTTAATGTCGCTTTAAATCCTACACCTTTGTCAGACAGAAAAACCTTCTCTGTGCAACCCTCTGATGATTAGGATGATGACCTCTCTAAATTCTGGGCTCAGCTATGTCCAATTATTGCCTCCTTGATAGGCCCAATGCACACTGGGCGTTTAGTCCAAGTGCATGGGGCTCTGTCATCTGGCTGTGGGTGGAGGACGCAGGAGTTCCATTCAGCCGAGAGGCTAGATGGGGCTGGACAGGACACTATGTAGTGCAAGGGCCTGCTTGACTGAATATAGGCAGTTTTGGTTGTATCAGCTTTAGATCTGATGAGTGCTATCCAGTCCAGTTAGTGACAGTCATAAATAATGTCTGGTTACCTTTAAGGAATCGTGTCAGGAAAGCCACAGCCTGGAAAGTCATGGATTTCATCCAGATGAAGTTTTCCACATTTCTTGGCCATGCTAGGTATGGGGCAATTTGAGAAAGTCAGAGAATGGTTCCCTCTAGGATGGGAGTAGTATCTCTAAGTCAGCCTTTTTCAATGTTTTTTTCGATGGAATTCCGCTCAAGCTTGGCTTGCATACACACAGTCACACAAAAGTTTGCTGAACTTTCGACCGCCAAGAACGCATCCGAGCATGCGTCGAATTGTTTCCGAGCATGCGTAGGAATTTTGCGCATCGGAATCGTATTTCCGCATCGGAACTTTTTCCGACCGTAAAATTGAGAACCTGCTTTCAATTTTTTGCTGGCTGGAATTTGGCCAGCAAAAGTCAGATGGAGCATACACTCGGTCGCATTTTCCGACCAAAAGCTCTCATCGGTCTTTTGCTGGCGGAATCTCCAATCGTGTGTACACGGCATTAGTGATGATATCATTCCATAAAAGTTCCTTTTATAGCAGCCAAGAGAAAAGGCTTCAAGCCCAACCTTATACCCCCCCCCCCCCCCAAAGCACACAAACACATCGGTCAACTGCCCCCGAGAGGCCCCCTCGGTTTGTATTTTATGCTTTTCTTAATACTTACATTTTGCAGACATTTTCAGGCTGTCATGTGACATACAGGATCCTCTTTGTATCTTCTCCAGGCACTCCTAAATGATGCAGAGGACAGCACTGGTGGGATGATGTTACTGCTGCACTCTGTATTCTCATAATGTGAGTGCAGGACACTGTGGCAATGCAGCCACAACCTCTCCTCCCCAGGTAGCAGATCCATGGTGCTCTGCACTCATTGGAAGTCCTCATTCCTCCATGTTCAGTGATGCTGGGCGTCATTCAAACCAGAAGACTAAGTACATCTAGTGGCAAAAGGAATTACTGCGGGGCGCTAGAGCCTGAGAGCATTTCATCCAGAGCTGGATTATTTTAAAAACGAATGGGGAACCATTCCGAAAAAAAAAAAAAATTGAATTTCAGCCAAGATTTGGGCTTTAAAAAAAAGGAAAGTCACTTAATTCTCCTTTATCCTCCATGAAGGACTATTAGCCTGAATAATAACCTGTTCTACGCCAGGGACAACAGCGAAGCCAAGTCCCAGCAGAGCAGACTTCTGCGGTAGGACTCATCGATATGCACTTTGATGGACTGCTGATTAAGCAGGACGAAGATCACTGTAGCTTTAGAAACACAATGAGCTTTTCGAGAGTAGTTGATACAAATTAGGATTATCTCTTTTGACGTTAATGGACATACAAGCACAGTTTTCCGCAGATTTGCTTTGGTTGACTTCATTTTGAGTTTTATACTTGGAAAGGCGCGGCACAATTTTTGGTGTTAAAAAGCCATGAACATAACCCATGTATTTTTCATGAAGTTGTTTATGGAAGGCTAAGTGTACACGGGTGTCAAAACGGGTCGCTCATCGCGTGTTTCTAATAGCATCTGAGCATTCCCCAGACACCCAGGACTAAATGAAACCGTATAATGACCAAGTGACCTAATGCAAGTGTTTAGGGAAGCATCCACTTTCCTGCATGCTCCGATCAGCAGTGCCTGACATGCTTTGATGCACCCATTCCTGTCAATGGCTCCGTGAACCGCCTAAATTGCTTAGAGAAATAGTGAGATTGTGGTTGACAGAGAAGATTTACTCCTAACAGATATAAAAAAAATCACCAATGTATGCAGTTACAGTATATATTAAAAATAAATATCTCATTAAAATAACAAAATAACCCAGCCGCTTTTGCATCAGTACTTACCTTCAATCCAAGGCTGTACCTCGCAGTAAGTCTTCTCTGCCACTAGATGTCGCCAGTCCTCTGTGTTCAATGACAGTCATGATGTTAACATTATGCTCTGCTTTATTAAACTAATATAAGAACCTTAATTTGACATATCAGCCTCTGTACAGCAGCATTCTAGGAAAAGGAGGGGCAGTAGTTGGGCCAATCAAGTGTCCCGATATTACATGTGCCGATAAGAAGAATGCAGACAGGAGGAGAAAGAAGAGAGAAGCGCTCAGTATCAGTATGTTGCTTCTGTCCAATCAAAGGCTGGGGGGAGGGGGATGACAAAAAGTGGTTGTAAACCTCAGACTTAAAATATGAACAAAGCATATCCTCCTATAGTGTGTACTTGTCTCTATCCAGAGCACTAAAGCCCCATACACACGGTCGGAAAATCCGACCACCAAGTCCATCGGATTTGGTCCGACGGATTTAGTCCGACACTGGTGTTGCATACTCACGGTCGGACAAAGTTGTCAGAAAATCCGATCATTCTGAACGTGGTGACGTTTGTTGCCTACGACGGGACTACGTAGAGGCTAGTAGCCAATAGCTTTGGTCTTGTAATGTGATCTGAGCATGCGTGGCACTTTGTCCGTCGGAATTCGCTACACACGATCGGAATTGGTGTGATCGGACTTTGTTGTCGGAATATTTATAGAGCAGGAGATAGAACTTTGTCCGTCGGACAATCCGATGGAAACTGTCCAAATGGTGCCTACACACGGTCGGAATTTCCAACAACATTGTCCGATAGGACAGAATCCATCGGAAAATCCGACCGTGTGTATGGGGCTTAAGTATCATTTCTGTCTGCTGCTTCATTCCTCTGCTATCAGTATGAGTCACTTCTGACAAGTTTTCCTGACACCAAGAGAAAAATGGTGACAAGGGAGGGATCTGTAGCAGATTCACAGCCTCAGCTCTGTTCCTGTGTGAGGGGGGGGGGGGGTGTTCCTTCTCTCCAATCAGCTGCCAGAGCTTTCCTCACTGAGCAATGCAGAGTGTAATTTCAGCTCTCCACCCCCTTTTTTCTGAACTCTCAGACAAGCTTTAAAATTCAACACTTTTAATGGTTGTAAAGAAGGAAGTGCTGCAGATAAACAGGTACAACTAATATTTTGTATTTGTTTCATCTCAGAGGCCAGTCACTTCACTGGGTATATGTGAGGGTTTACAACCACTTTAAAAGTAGTATTAAACCCTCAGGGTTTTTAGCTTAACACATTGAACTCAATAAAAAAAAACAATCCCCGGTAAACATTTTGTTAAAATACTTACCCCAGCACATGTAGTTTACAACTTTCATTGCGGCTGGCTCCTGCTCTCTTAATGCCACTTCCCTGAACTTCCTTGCTTCAAAGGGAAGGGTTAACAGTGGGTAGTGCAGTCTCTAGTCAGTCTGTTATTTGGAGAAGGGAGAGGGAAGGGCAGGGAGGGCCAGGGGCTTGCTATCCTAGGCTACAGGGCTGTGTGCTTCTACTGATGCACACAGTGTATAAAGATACAACTCCAGTCCCTGCATACATTGTGGCTCCAAAGGATGTTGCGAGAGAAATGAGCCCCCCTGTTACAGGAAACCTGGAGCAGTGGCCATGGCACAAAGTTAAATTGGAATAAAGAGAATGATTAAAAGATAAAGAAGTTGCTTAATCTGTAAGTAAGTCTATTGATGTGGTGTATGCCGTTGTTTCCTTTTTTAAAGGGTTTGTTAACCCAAATGTCTTACTTTCCATAATCTGTTTGGTCTCCTCTGTGTGTGTGTGTGTAAAAAAAAAAAATATAAAAAAAAAAAAAGCTTTATATAATTAATTTGTGAGCGCTATCAGCAGTCACGTGACCTGACGCTTCTCTCCTCTCCCCATCTGACAGATGCAACGGGAGGGGCCGAGATTCCCCTACTGACGTCAGTCTGGAGGGGAGGAGGTGCATCACGTGACCGCTAATCAGTACTCACAAATAAGGAATATACCACTTTTTTTTTTTATACAACACACACACAGGGGGACACATCCTTAGAAGAAAGAACAGATTATTTAAAGTAAGATATGTTATTATATGGAGGGGCGGAGGCAAGCTCTGACACAGGAGCTGACAGGCAGGGAGGGAAGGGGGAGGAGGACAGATGAGAGACAGCAGGGTTCAGCAGCCATGATACACCGTGGTCAGTTTACAGAGGGGAGGGCCGAAACTGGCAGGATCAGCCAGGTATTTTAGGTGTTACAGGGGGGCAAATGACACAGCACAAGCACTGTGCTGTATTTAAAGGAGCAGGATCCATTTTTCAATTTTTTTTGGGTTAACAAACGCTTTAAGCTCCGAAAAATGTTCAGCAAGAACAGAAATTCCGTGTCTTTGGCACTTCTTGTGAGCTGCACTGCAGGTTATCTTCCTTCCAAGCTATCTTCTATAAATTAACCATTTCTCTGCCCTCCATGTAATGGAGATTATGATCGATGGACATGTCTGTAGTCCATATCAGGAGGGTAACAACCATGGCTCTCCATAGATACAGTGGAGGGGTTATATAGCCACTCAGGGACAGGAAGTGTTGTTCGAAGGACTAGCAGGTGAAAACAAAGCAGAAAGAAGCTCGAAAAAAGAAAAGTAACGCAGCCACCACACCAAGGACTGTTAAGCTGTAGTATATTACATTTTTGGTTTTGGGTTTATGTGCGCTGGCCGTTTGACTTTAGCACAGCTGCAGTGCTTCCTGGATGGCATACACAGTCCATGGATTGATTTTACTTGTTGCTCAGAGTTTCCTTTGAAGGTGTCAATGAAAGAGATAAACAAGTGTACTGGCATTCCAGTTTTTTTTAAACTTGCTCATGACAAACATTAAAGCACATTCACAAGACGGCATCTCAGTAAAAGATTTAGCAAAAATTGGCAAGGAAGCTCTGGAGTTCTCTTTGTTGTCTCCTTTAGACTTTTAATCTTTTTCTGCTTTTTAAATTACCATAAAGACAAAGTGACACGGCAATCACACAAGCTGTTTAATTAGGTCGTTTTTAATTTCACAGCTTCTAATATTGGTTCCATCAGATCAAGATGCAAATAATAAAATATGCTCAAATTATACTCGCTTGTCAGACGGCAATGTATAGATTTGTTCTGAGGAGTGGCTATCGCTATCCATTCCCTGCTATACTCCAATAAGTTACTCCACATTGTGGCCTGTATTTTACAGCCCATTCATAAAATGCAGGCTATGAAGCCTTGGTGTACTATGCAGTTATCTCTGCTAAGGGCTTATTCGCACAAGCTTTGATGTCTGAAGGGCGATTCTGTTTTTGGATCGCTCCTAACATTTGACAGGCAGTGAGGACGCATTGTATCACCTCTTCACTGCCTGTTTTAATCCTTTGAACCCCACACTAGCGTGCCACAACTGTGTGCATGTCTGCTGGGCGTGTTCAGAGTAGCACTGTTCATTTAAATGGGCCCTGTACTGCGGGTGTGGGGGTATACTTCCTGCTGCAGGCAGGAATAGACTAGGCCAGTGATGGCGAACCTTGGCACCCCAGATGTTTTGGAACTACATTTCCCATGATGCACTACACTCTGCAGTGTAGTTAAGCATCATGGGAAATGTAGTTCCAAAACATCTGTGGTGCCAAGGTTCGCCATCACTGGACTAGGCTCTTTTAGGGAGGCCATACGATAAAAGGGTGGTTGGTCATTATACGTGACTTCCATCAAGCATGTGTCTCAAGTGACCCTTCTATAAATATGGAGATATGACTAGGCCAAGTGTGTGGGTTTATTCCTATTTGAAGGAGAAGGCCGAGTGTATAGACCAGCCATTCTCAAGCAAGGGTCCTCCAGAGGTTTCTAGGGGTTCTTGATCAAAGAGCACTAACACCACTGAACCTTTCAGCCATCTGCAATGGAGGATTCTTCTCTTAGGCCAGTGATTCCCAACTTAGGCATGCCACCTGCCTGGGATTCACCCAGACAGCCTGAGTTTTGAATCATGTGTCTGGGTTTCAGGCGGACTGAAACCCAGACACATTATTCAGACCGGCAGTGCCTCCCCATTCCCCAAGTAACCAAGATAGTCACGCGCAAATCTGTTGCCATCCAGAAGCTGTGGGGGGCTGTCTGGGGGCAGATTCGGCATCACTGGGGTGCAGGGCGATGATGTCAGCAAGACCATTTTGGCCACAGCCACTGTTCGTTGCGGCACGCTATGCGCAGCACAGTACTGCTCTCCTTGGGGCACCCATAGGTGTCCCAGGCCGCTAAATTGTTCAGGTTTGGCTTGAAGAAAAGATGGCAACCCTAACGGTCCATGTTTTCAGGTTTTCCTTTACTTTGCACAGCTGCTTTTAAATCAATATCAATGACATGGTATTAATAACAGCTATTTTATCTAAGGGCAGTTGAGGACTGAGGTTGAGAACCACTGGCCCTTCTCCACTGATCACCAATGTAACAGAGCACCTCGCTGACTACCATTGTAAGGGGTACTTTTCTATTGACTACCAATGTGAGGGGCATTTTTCTACTGTCCACCAATTTAAAGGCATTTTTTTTGGCTGGGTTCCCCTTAATATCTATCCCAGACCTGAAGGGCATTTTTCTACTGTCCACCAATTTAAAGGCATTTTAAACCCTCCTACCTGCAACTTGTGTTTTTCACCTGCATAAGATGTGCATTGATCATGTAATTTAATGGTGTCATTTTATTGTCCTGTTTGCACAGCCTAGAGTAGAGGAAATCTTCACATTCCTGTGTCAGAAGTTTCTGTTTGTGATCAAACATGAGGCATGTGGCATTACACTGCACATGTTAAAGCATGACCTCTGTCTGAAGTCCAAGAAGTGACACTTCCTATGAAGAAACTACATATGCCACAATCCCTGAGGCTCACTGCCCAGTGCTGGTGCAGTTTGTCAGGGAACTAATCAAAGTAGAACTGGCATATTTGCCAACACCCAACATGGTTGCGCTAATTTGCGCAAAGGTACCTGCAGACATTGTGTGTGGATGCCTGGGTGTGTGCACTCATGCACGTAATGCACGACAGGTTCTGGCACCCAGTGGCCTTTATAGGCACAGCTTGCTCACAAGTTGCTGGATGATTGTCAGCCCACTCTATCCTGTGCTCCTGTTTTCTTGGAATACCCATTACTGTCCCCCGTCAGATAGTGTCCGCCCTGTACTGCGCTTGCGCAGTACGGAGGACAAGGAGACGCAGAAGGTCTCCAAAGATGAACGGCGCCTGCGTGAGTCCAGGTTTAAGCCCCACCATCCAAGTGAACATAGAGTTAGAATAAAAAATATCCGAGCGAAGCGAGGCCGTGCCCGAAGCGTGGCGAGCGAAGCGAGCCCTGTGAGGGGCCCTGTTACTATGTGCTACTGTATGTCCATTTGGAAGGTGGGGCTTGCACCTGGGCAGGCGCCGTTCTTCTTCGGAGACTGCGCAAACGCTTCGCCTGCGCAGTACGGGGTGGACACTATCCGATGGGGGGACAGTTTTTGGCAGAACACTGGCTTGCCACCTTGACCTTGGCTTCTCTTCTGACTCTGACCTTGACTTGCTCTCATGGACTTCGCTATTTCCTGTGCATGACCCATGCTCCTGTCCTTGTTTCTGAATGACCTCCTGTGTATGACCCTGGTCCTGGCTTCTGCCTCCTGTTCTGCTCAGCTCCCAAAATTTGCCTGCACACCTTTAGTGTCACCTGCCCTGTTGACACTGCCGTCTGGTCCTGTCTCCATCTTGTGCTTTATCAACTCAGATCATCAGGCAAATGCACAGCTGGCAACCCGTGCTTCCTTGGGCGCAGCACTCCCTATCTCCACCTTCAGGGGTGCTCTGACTCAGCCGAAAAGGGGAGCTCTCTCATCATTTCGGCCTCCGACCAGGTACATGATACAGTTATTAGATCTGACACAGACACAAGCAGGCAGAGTACTGAAGGGAAGATGTGTTTTTATCACATAAGAAATCTAACTTTTGTGATACAACACAGAGGAAATAGTGAGCCATTGATTGGGTGCTGCATGACTCAGAACAAGAAGCTGCCTGTCCCTTTGGTAAATAGGGACAAGTTAGGTGAATGAATACATGAACAGAGGGTAATCGATCTGCCATGACACTAAAAACTGCAGCGACAACATGAGCCCACCATTACAAGGTAAGCCAAACAAACCACACAGAGAATATAACTATACTAATGCTTAGGTAAAACAATGAGAACAATTGAAAGTGTACTATATCTTTAAAGTAAAGCTATAGTTTTTCTTCTGGACATTATTATTATTAAAAATAATTTAGTTTTATTAAAAAAAGCAGTTGGCATCAAATACACTAAGTATACACTAAGTATGCCACATTAATTATTCTTCTATATGTTCTTATATTCACAATTTGATATTCACGCAAAGGTCCTGTGAGCTGTAGAGCGTCATTCAACCTGGATGACTGAGGACATCTTGTGTTGAAGACGAAGTACTGCAGTTGACAACTCCAGATTGAAGGTGAGTATAGTAGTCAGAGCTGATTTTCTTTATGCATCCAGGGGGAACTATTAAAGTAACTAGAACTATTAAATTATGTAATATAATAACCAGCCTCACTAAACTATAGGAAGGACTGGGAGGTAAGTGGGAGGTTGATTTTAACTAGTTGAGGTTTCTACTAAACTTCAGCTGTCTATATCCCCTGATCTACTGATTCTCTATGATGCACCATTTTCACTAAGGGTAACCTCTGCTTATGCACCACTCTTACCCACGTAGGCTGCCTCACATGTGCCTTACAGTAAGAACAGGGCTGCTATAGATACATAACAATTTAATAAGAAGGGTAGTTATAAACAGCACAGTATGCTGAGCCTTTGTAAACTGAAAGAACAAAAGAAATAGGCTTAAAAAATAAGTTTGTGGACAACATCAATCTCTTGCTGTCATGAAACATCCCGGAAAAGGTGACCCCGGTAACGTCGCCCGGTGGATTGTTTCAGACTGTTTTAGCTGTCATTCTTTGATGGCATGTCAGCAGTTTCAGTAGCTGCAATGCATTGATTGTGCTCCTAGCAACCTCAGCTCTTTCTCTGCAAGTAATTAGAGAGGTTTATCTACTGCCACAGCTGAACATGATTAACAGATTCATGTAGTCAAAGCAAATCCACCCAAAAAGGATTATTCGTTCTGGGTGGAGTGGGGCACGGATGATGCTCTACCAGGGCTTGACTGCTGCCTGGGACCCCCAATTAGAGTTGCCACCTCATCCCTTTAAACCCAAACACATAATAATTAAGGTGGTAATTAAACTCACTTGGTGCCTTATCTGCATTAAACTAGCCTCAGAACCTGTGTAATTCATATGTGTTTGGGTGTAAAGGGACGAGGTGGCAACTCTACCCCCAATGAGAGATTATAACTGTGACAGATGAAGTTCTATGTTTTAGCCAATTTACTGTTAACACTGGTAGGAGAAAATGATTTATTTTACTCTTTATGGCTCAGTTCACACCTAAACTGGCCGAGGATCGCACAGCAACGCTGTCCATCCCTGTTCTCTATTTCAGGGACGAATCAGGGCAGAATCTTTGCATGAATTCGGCCCTGAAAAGGAGGCAAAGACATGTTAACCGGCTCCATAGAGAGCCATGTCATATTCTCCTGCTATGCCAATTGGATGCGGACAAAACCCACATCCAATACGCATAGGTGTGAACCCAGCCTCAAGACCCTTTCATACTGCGCCATCTAGGGCATCAGCGGTAAAGCATCGATTTACCGTAATTTTAGCGGCGGTTTCAACCCCCTGCTAGCGGCTGAAAAGGGGTTAAAAGGGGTTAAATCCGCCCGTAAAACGCAGCCAGAGCTGAAAGTGCCCCCCTCGGCTTATACTAGAGTCAAGCACTTTTCTGCAGCAGAGAATTACATTTTCCGACCTGACTTTGGGGCCCCGTATTTCAAGGCCACTTGGTGCTAGGAACCCCAAATGTGCTTGGTGTGCAAACCCAGTGGAACCAACACTACAACATATCCAGAATTGGTGTTCCTAGCACCAAGTGGCCCCGAGATACGGGGCCCCAAAGTCGGTTCGGAAAATGTAATTCTCTGCTACAGAAAAGGGCTTGACATTTTCCGACCCGACTTTGGGGCCCCGTATCTCAGGGCCACTTGGTGCAAGTTTGGTGTGCAAACCCAGTGGAACTAACACCACAACATATCCAAATTTGGGGGTTCCTAGCACTAAGTGGCCTCGAGATAAAGGGGCCCCAAAGTCGGGTAACTGTGTCCATCTGCAGCAATGTCATTTCGGGACCCCTTGGCTGCAGCTAGGGGGCATCTAGGAACCCTTAACTACCAAGTTTGAAGTTCAGGGGACCTATGGCTGCAAATTGGCACAGTGAGGCATCCAAATGGGCACAGTGAGGCTGCACCCTAGGCTTATACTCAAGCCAATAAGTTTTCCCATTTTTTTTGTGGTAAAATTAGGTGCCTTGGCTTATATTCGGGTCGGCTTATACTCGAATATATACGGTAGTTCAAATTTTGACAGTTGTGCCACAGGTAGAAAAAGAGCTCTGGGTGAATCTGCTATTTCATGATCAACTGAAGTTTTGAAGTATTCAAAATAAAATGTGTACGAAATCTATATGGTGTTTATTAGGGAAAGTCCATTCATTACAAAGTTTAATGTTAAAGTGGAACTAAAGTTATTAAAAAAGGAAACAACAAACAAACAGGCAGGCTCTTTACTGCAGATAATAAAATAAATGTACCTACCAGTATTCAGTAGAATGTAAAAGAAGGGCACAACAGTTTAGGCCCTCCTTCATGGGTCCGCGGCTGACCCCCCACTTTTGCCCTCATTTTATTTACAGGTATAGAGTAAGGGGTTGGTGGGTACACTGCCCCTTTAAGAAGATTGCAGGTTTCACAGGTGAGTCAGGTATGGCCAATGGGAACACCTGGAAGGTGCTGGAACAGGCAGGGAGCTGTTAAAAGGGGGCCAGAACAGGAAATGGTCCTTCTAGCAAGTAGCTTCAAGTCATCAAATGCATTGAGATTTTTCATACTAACGTTCAATTGAAAATCTACTACTGTATGGCCAGGTTACAGCTTAGCCATGCATGAATGGCATACAGAGAAATACTCTTCTACTGCTATGCTACTAATACTTCTTCTATGCGTCGCTTCCTCTGCTGGTCATCACTCTATTGCTGCTGAGTGAAATCCTATGATGCTGGCAGTGCCGCCTCGCTCATCCAGGCAGTGCAAGAGCAATGCTATGTAATAAGTGAGTATTTTCTCTGTGCTTTTTAGCATCAACTCGCCAGCAACAGGATTGCAAGTGTGCTATAGACCCAGGGTTGCCACCTTATCCCTTTAAACCCGAGCACATATTAATTACGCAGGTTCTAAGGCCAATTTAATGCAGGTAAGGCACTAAGTGAGTTTACTTATCCCTTAATCAGCCACAGAAGCTGTGTTAAGCCTTGTACACATGGTCAAATTATTGGATGAATTTCCGTCAGTTTTTTGTTTGATGCCAGTCTCAAATTGAAAGTGGAGAGGGTACTCACCACCAGAAAAATTTCTGACGACAGAATTCTACGTCAGAAGTGACGTAACGCGTTGAATTGTTTTGTATGTGTTCTTTCATTTTTGAGCATGCCTAGTCTTGCTCTTCAGATTTTTTTTGGTCAGAAAACCGTACTAATGAAAAGAAAATCAGATGTTGTGGTCACATCAGACAAAAATTTTCAAGCCTGTACATCCAGTTTTTGTCTGCCGAAAATTCGTAATTGGCTGTCAAAAGCAGCATTCTAACGATCGGACAAAGTTTATCTTCAGATTGGCCTTTAGACCCCATACACACTATTAGATTTTCTGCAGATTTTTGTCTTCAGAGTTACCAAAACCATGAAGTGAAAGGGCCTGTCCCATTGTATACAAATTGAAACTCAGGTGATTGTAATGCCGCGTACACACGAGAGGACTTTTCGACAGCAAAGGTCCGACGGAACGAATCCGTCAGACAATTCGATCGTGTGTGGGCTCCATCGGACTTTTGCTGTCGAAAAATCCGACAGACTTTAGAAATAGAACATGTCTTAAATTTTCCCGCCGGAACTCCACTGGACCCAGTTCCTATCGAAAAATCCGCTCGTCTGTGTGCTAGTCCGACGGACAAACAACTACGCTATTGGGCAGCTATTGGCTACTGGCTATGAACTTCCTTATTCTAGTCCGGTCGTATGACATCACGTTCGAATCCGTCAGAATTTAGTGTGATTGTGTGTGGCCAAGTCCGTTCATTCGAAAAGTTTGTTGTAACTTCGTCGAAAGTCCGTCGGAAAGACTGTCAGACCTAGTCCGTCGTAAAGTCCGCTCGTGTGTACGCGGCATAAGGGTCCTTTTTTTTTTTTAATAACAAACATATCATATTTACCTCCACTGTGCAGCTCGTTTTGCACAGAGTGGCCCCCGAACCTGCTCTTCTGGGGTCTCTCGCGGCTCCTCCACCCAATCAGATAAAGAGAAGCGCTCTCCTGGGGGATTACCTTGTGGGCACGCTCCAGAGTCCAGCATTCGGTATCCATAGATGTCGAATGGAGGGCCCGGCGCCCGCGTCATTGGATTTGATTGACAACAGTGGGGTCCAATGGCTGGGCTGCTATAAATCTATCCAATCAAGAGACGGGAGCCCGTGGAGAGAGAGGCAGCGTGTGTCCCCGCCGACTGAATGAAATGATTCAAGTAAGTAAAATGGGAGGGGGGGGGGCTGGGGGCCGCTGACTGCCAGGTGTTTTTTCACCTAAATACATAGGGTGCATTAAGGTGAAAAAACATGAACCTTTACAACCCCTTTAAGGTTTGACCTCATACTATATGGTTTTGGTAAATCTGAAGACAAAAATCTGCAGAAAATCTAATAGTGTGTATGGGGTCTAATTTATACGTGTTCGGGTTCAAAGGGATGATGTGGCAACCCTACATAGACCTAAGGTACACATTCCAAAAAATAACTAAAAAATAATGCTTACCAAAAATGTTCTACTCTTTCCCTTTAATACTTCTGGTCCCTCATATCGCCTTCTACCGTTTCTTTTCAAATCCTATCCTTGAATCCTATTCCCCTCCTATGACTGTACTTATTCTCATAAACACATAGAGCAGATCATTTCACATAATGTTGGAGTCGGTGTGCACAATTAAACGATATAATTGGACCTGCCAAAGAGTGGGAAATGTCAAGCTGAACACCCCTTCCGTAACTGCGACAAAATGTTAAACGAAGAGACATTTCCAGCGATTTTACATCCTATTGTGCTCTTCCTGGAATAGTGCTTACCTTATCATATAGTTTCTTTAATCTGATGACATTTAAGGTATCGGAATCATCATATTTATATTCCGTTGCCGGGATGGATAAAATCTCAGTAACTAAGGTATTTTTTCATTGGGTAAGAAGTGCTGCTTTATTATACAATGAGTCAGCTTACTGTAATGTGGAATCGGCTGCTGAGACGTCTCTTTTTTAGTGATGTCTAATGAAAATTCCTGATTAAAATTTAAGCTGGCATGAACATTGTGAAGGAGCCATAGTCTACCAGCCTAATACTTGCCCCCCCAACCCCCTTCTCCCTCCGGATTCAGCAATTCCGGCAGTAAGATCTCACTGTCATAGTGCCTTATTCTGTTCTCAGTCACCTTGAAGATTTTAGTGTTCTCATTCACCTTCATGTGTTTTTGCTACTGAATCCTACATGACCAACTGGGAGAGTGGGGCTCCCTAGGGACCGTCTCTGGTGCAGTGCATTATGCTGTGCTTTGATGCACATTATGTCATGTGTTAACATGCATTGCATTAACCTCCTGCGTCATGTGTGGCAGCAAAGAGGTTGGGCTATGTTTATGGGTGACAGAGGACAGGGCCAGGACAAGGGAGGGGCAGCTGCCCTGGGCACTGTGGTATCATTTAAGGTGGGGGGGGGCACAACAAGGAGATTGGGGGGGGAGGGGAATTGTGTTGGGAAGGGGAATTTGGGGGGGGGCAGCAGTGGGTAAGAATTTTTCTAGGAGGAAAAACTTGGGGAGCTGTGCTAGGAATGGTGATTTGGAGGTGGAATTTGTGTTGGGAGAGGGTATAGGGGAAGAGGATTTTTGCTAGGAGGGGGATTTGGGGTGTTTCTGCTATCAAAGTAATGTGGTAAAGGGGAATTTTTGGAGTGGGCAGGGGGACTAGTGCTAGTAGGGATGCTTGTGTGTGTGTGTGGGGGGGGGGGTGGATTTGTGCTAGGATGGGGGATTGGGGTAGAGGATTTGTGCTAGAAGGAGGGCTTGTTTTGGAGGGGGGATTCTAGTAGGGGTGGATTTGTATTGGAAGAAGGGGGAAATTTATGTTTAGGGGGTGAGCATGAAGATTAGTGCTCAATTTATTTACATTTTTTTTATTTTGGGGGGGGGGGGGGGTATTTTTGCTGACACATAATGGTAATACATCTTGAGGGGAGGGGTGCAATTTAGAATGTTCGCCCTAATCTCTAGATGACCTTGTCCCGGCACTGGAAGAGGTTTCTGTGCTGAGAGTGAGTGTGCTCCCAGGACAGAGACCGAGCTGTTAAAGTCAGCTCTTGGTCTGTACTAATAATCGGGAACTGATGGGACCGGCTCCCAATCATGTGACCACTGTGACAGCCGGTCACATGATTAGGCAGGACCCCTGCCCCATGTACAAGCTCAGTTAAAGTGACGCCAGGGCAGGTGGGATGGGGTTAACCAGTTTTATACCACAGTACATCTAAAAACAGTCAAATGGTGGACTGTTATCTACTCAGTGCCATTGATAATCCGGACTGAATAAAGCACCATCGGACAGCTGTTGCGCTTAATAATGTCATTGATCCGATCCTCAGACCCCTTCATTCACAAACATTACCAGGAGGAGTTTCCTAAAACTGGAGCAGACAGAATCAGGAGCAAATTTGCATGATAACCAATCAATACTGGTGGGAAAATCCAATCAAGTTCAAAGAAATTGCTGGCGGCAATAGCGACCTGCATCCCGTTCACCTTCACATGTTCTTGTTACTGCATCCCACATATCCAACAGGGAGAGCGGAACTCCCTAAGGTCCATCTCTGGTGCAGTGCATTACGCAGGTGCATTGACGTACATTATGTTTACATTCAATGCATTAACTGCTTTTCTACCATGGTACGTCTATAATTGGCAGATTGGTGGACTGTTATTTAGCTGAATAAAGCACCATCAGGCAGCCATTACGCTCAATAATATTAGTGAACCAAGCCGGCCTCAGACGCCTCCATTCGTAAACACTATTGGGAGGAGTTACGGTAACTAAAACCAGAGCATACAGAATCTGGAGCAGCTGTGTATAGCAACCAATCAATACTGGCAGAAAAATCCAATTCTATTCAAAGACATAGCTGTATTGAAGCTCTGCCTTTATTGCCCAGTTTTGAATTCACAAACACACCAAATTCTGGTGGTAGAACTTGTGAGTGATAAATTGGTTAGTTTCTAAAAATTCCTTGATTGACTGTGAACTGATTAAAAACTGATTAAAAATTGCCATGTGAATGTCCAGCATAGAGGCACTTGTATTCATGTTGTGAAATACTGCTGCGTTTGACCTGCAATGCAAATAAATGCAACGTAAAGTAAGTCAAATGCAGCCTAAGCCCCCGTACACACGGTCGGAAATTCCGAACAAAATCCGTCAGATTTTTTCTCACGGATTTTGTCCGACACTGGTGTTGCACACACGCGGTCGGACAAAGTTGTCGGAAAATCCGATCATTCTGAACATGGTGACGTTCATTGCGTACAACGGAACTACGTAGAGGCTATTAGCCAATAGCTTTGGTCTCGTAATTTGATCTGAGCATGCGTGGCACTTTGTCCATCGGAATTCTCTACACACGATCGGAAAAAGTCCGATCAGATTTTGTTGTCGGAAAATTTGAGAGCAGGATCTCAAATTTTTTCCGTCTGAATTTCCGACGGAAAAAGTCCGATGGAGCCCACACACGGGCGGATTTTCCGACAACATGGTCCGATCGGACATTTTCCGTCGGAATTTCTGACTGTGTGTACAGGGCATTAGAAATGTCATCAAATACTACACTAATAAAGTGTATGTAAAGGCAAAAACAGTAAAGTGAATCGGGGTTGGGTTTCCCCATTCCAACAAATTTGTTCACAAACTTCAACAATGTGTCACCTGCTATTGACCTCCTATGCATTGATCAACAACTAATCTATGCAAATGATCTAGAGAGACCGTATCCTTTACTTTGCTCACTGATCCTCCCTCTCCAACAGGTATTAGGAAATGGGATTTAAACTGTTCATACACTGGTATGGGACTCCTGCACTTCTTCATAAGATCTATCCCACTATACTGTATTTCCAATATGCTGCCATTGCCAACAAGAACCTGGCACGTTGTGGAAACTTCACACTGGACTTCATGCAACTTGGATTTTGTGCCTCTCTACTCTTCCTCCAAACTCTGGGACCTTGATTTCCAAATAAAATGCAACATTTTCCACAGTCAGTGATGATTCGAGGAGCCATGTCATCTGCTGGTGTTGGTTCACTGTGCTTTATCAAGTCCAAAATCAGTGCAGCCCTCTACCAGGAAATTTCAGAGCACTTCATAATTCCCTCTGCTGACCATCTTTATGGAGATGCTGATTTCATTTTTCCATCAGGACTTGGCACCTGTCCACACTGCCAAAGGTACCAATACCTGGTTTAACGATCATGGTATCACTGTGCTTGATTGGCCAGCAAAGTCACCTGACCTAAACCCCACCTAAACCCAGAATCTGTGGGGAATTGTCAAGAGGAAGATGAGAGACACCAGACACAACAATGCAGACGAGCTGAAGGTTGCTATCAAAGCAACCTGGGCTTCCATAACACCTCAACAGTGCCCCAGGCTGATCGCCTCCATGCCACGCCACATTGATGCAGTAATTCATGCAAAAGGAACCCCAACCAAGTATTGAGTGCACACTATACTGTATATGGACACACTTTTCAGTAAGCCAACATTTCTGTATTAAAAATCCTTTTTTTTTATTGGCCTTATGTAATATATTTTAGTTTTCTGTGATAACAGAATTTGGGGTTTTCATTAGCTGTAAGCCATAATCCTCAAAATTAAAAAAAGAAATGCTTGAAATATATCACTCTGTTTGTAACACATCTATATAAAATTTAGGAGTTTCACTTTTTGCATTGAATTACTGAAATAAAATTTACTTTTTGATGATATTTTTTTTATGAGATGTACCTGTATATATGTTTGTGTGTTTATATATATATATATATATATATATATATATATATATATATATATGCAGGGGTCAAGTCCTGGGGAAAAAAGTGTGGGAACTCCCACCCAAGATCCACTCCCCCACCAAAAAAAAAAAAAAAAATGATACGCTCATATGCACAAACGCTTCAAAAGTGGTATTTTTCATCCAATTTTTGTATTGTGTGTATGAAGCTTAACTGTTGGTACATAAAAAAAAAAAACAATCCTCAATAAACATAAATACGGTAATTCTCTGAATAATCAGCATTCATTCAATTGTGCTTCCATGCAAATGTGAACATCGTGTTCTGATCTTTATTGGGGAATTTTTTTTTGTATATAGAGTGTTTGTTTATGTGGTGAGTTTACACTTTTCATTGAACAGGGTTAAACGGAAAGGTCATAAATGAACTACACATTATCTGGGCAGAATGCTTGGGGAGATAGTGTTGTGTTCTTGCTTAGGAGATATATGTTAACTAGGGGGGCTGCAAACTCTGCAGGGCTCCAACACACACTCGCTGCTCTTCCAACCCTTCACATATTTCCTCATAAACTTCCCTCCTGGCATTAAACTTTGCCAGGTATTGTGCTCGGCTTACCACCCCAAACTGATGTTCCTCCCTCAGCTCACCTCTCTCCCTGCATGTCCTGTGAGCAGAATAGCTGTGCTCCTCCTCTGGGTTCTCTCATCATATGGCACTGAAGATAGAGGGGGGGGTTCAGCGGGACACACAGAGCAAGTATGCAGGAGACTGGGGGGGGGGGGGGAGATGAGGAGACAGAAATTCAGGAGGGGCCGGCAGGGAGGAGCGCATCACGATAGGTCTGACTAAACACAATCTCTTAGCAGCAGGGACCTCATCTGCCCATCAGCTAGCTGAGATTGACAGGTAGATCGAAGAGGAAGCTGTCATGGGCCCCTTACTGGCAATGCCTGAATGGTGTGTGACACTTACTATTGTGAGCTGTGTCGGCAGCTGCTGGTGTAGCACCTGCCACACAGCTTGCATACTTCAAAGTCTTGCAGGACACAACTGCTAACGGGAACTGAGTTCCTGTTGTGGAAAAAGTACAGGAACTCCGTTCCCATGCGTTCCCGCAGGACTTGAGCCCTGTATATATGTCTTCTTCTTCTTAATTTCTTGCTAATTTATGGGGCCCATTTCTTACACCCAATATAGGTATATATCCTGTAAAAAAAAAAACCTCCTTTGGCTTAAGCCTTACTTTACTGGATCTCTGTCTACATACCAGTTCTACATATTTAGGAATATTGCATTTTAGGGGTTGTATTTGCACTACAGTCTTCCATGTGGTCATATTTCTAATGTCCTAAGAGACAGACTCTGTTTTTGATGTGAACCTCATTTTTCTTAGTTCTCACTGTTGCATGATATGTGTAGTCACTTTTCCACCTGGTATGCAGGCAATTTTTTTGTTGCATGTACCATCTGCTTTGCTAAAGATCGAAATAAAAATACAATAAAAAAAAAACCCTTGCCAGGTTTTTATTGCTGTTTTTGTCTCTGTTGAGGAGATTCACCCCTTCAAGCTGACCATTTTAGCTGTGTGTAGCCCTGCCAATACCCCTCAGGCTTAAAAAACTTCAATTGAAAAGCCCTTTGCTGCTAGGACGCAATTGGCAATTACTGCCTAGCATCTTTCCTTGCTAGGGTGCAGGCGGCTTTTTTACTCCAGTAAAGCACAATTTTCCCTTTTTGATTGTGAGCGTTAGCACAAATGTTTTACACATGTACAGCATAAAAACAGTCTATACCAGCCTTTCTTAACCTTTTTTACCCTAGAGCAGGGATATGCAATTAGCGGACCTCCAGCTGTTGCATAACTACAAGCCCCATCATGCCTCTGCTTCTGGGTGTCATGATTCTGGCTGTCAGATTCTTGCTCTGCCTCATGGGATTTGTAGTTCTGCAACAGCTGGAGGTCTGCTTTTATCCCTGCCCTAGAGGAACCCTTGAAACATTTTTCAGGTGCTGAGGAACCCCTGCTAAAAATGAACATACATACAGCTCATAGAATATTAGCATAATTAGCATAAGAGCTAAACACCCCCCCCCCCCCCCCCCCCCCCTGGCAAAAAAAAATTCTAGTAATAGTTTTTAAATTGATTAAAAGTAATAAAAAGGTATCCAAGACAGTAAAAAATGCAGTGTCCCCCAACATTAGTGACTGGCGTAGGCGAGTGCCCCTTACATTGGTGGCGAGTGGAAAATGACCTCCTTGTGTTGGTAATCAGTGTAAAGTGGAGATCAGTTTGCCTTGCTTACTGCTCAAGGAAAGGAAGTCCTAGCATCCTCAGAAGGTACCCTAAGATCCGGTTCACACTGAGGCAGCGGGCTTGCAGCGCAACTGCCTCAGGCGATCTGCACATGGCGACTTGCAAAACGACTTCTGTATAGAAGTCAATGCAAGTCGCCTGAATGGTTCCATAGTACAGAATGGCTGGCTGAGAAAGGCTGGTCTATTAGACATGTGCAATTAGTTTCGTTTTTTTTTGCTTTTTTCGTTCGTTCGCTTTCGTACGAATGAAGGAATCGTTCGAATCGAACGAATCCGAATAACGTATCGTTCTGAAAAACAACGAAAATTCGAAAAAAACTAATTAGAAACAACGAATGTACAAATGAAGAAAATCCGAAAAACGAAAACAGGAACAACGAAAATGAACGAAAAAATTTGTACATTCGTAACTTTTTTTTGTTGTTGAATTGGTAATTTTCCGTGTCCCTTACAATGGTGCTGCTTAACGTGCTTCGAATAGATTGAACGAAAAAATTTAGTACATTCGTAACTTTTTTTTTTTCGATTCGTAACTTTTTTTTCGATTCGTAACTTTTTTTTTTTTGTTGAATTGGTAATTTTCTGTGTCCCTTACAATGGTGCTGCTTAACGTGCTTCGAATAGTTTGAACGAAAAAATTTGTACATTCGTAACTTTTTTTTTTCGATTCAGAACTTTTTTTTTCGATTCGTAACTTTTTTTTTTTCGATTCGTAAATTATTAAAATGTAATAATAGCATACACATTACATAAAATTATGAATTATGCTCCGATTACGAATCTACGAATGTTACGAATGTACGAATAAATACGAATGCTAAACTAACGAAAAAACGAATCAACGAAAAAATAACTCTTACGAATGTACGAATCGTTACGAATACGAACACCGATGACTTACGAATGTACGAATCGTTACGAATACGAACACCGACGACTTACGAATGTACGAATCGTTACGAATACGAACACCGACGACTTACGAATGTACGAATCATTACGAATACGAACACCGACGACTTACGAATGTACGAATCGTTACAAATACGAACACTGACGACTTACGAATGTACGAATCGTTTCGGAAACGAAAAAAAAAAAAAAACGAAAATAAACAAATTTTTTTGTTGTGCACATGTCTATGGTCTATACACAGGGCCATGGAAAAAGACTTATCGAGTTTGTTTTTATGGATCTGAAGGCAACGCTAGTTCACTGATCTTTGTGCAGCTTTGTGTATGGGCCCATAGCAAACCATACACCTGAGTAAAAAATAAATAATAATTAAATGGTAATGTGCTGACGTTCCTTTGATGTGCGCTTCCAATGCATGTCAAACACAGGAAAACTACTCATCACGTAATAATGGTTGTAGGAGGTTTGCAGACATTCATGCGATAAGCTAGTACCACTGCGAATCCATGTGAAACCGCTAGAAGGATTACCCCACCAGCATCTATTAATATCAGTTTTTGATGGAATGACCTTTAATACTCTTTTCTTTTTCACCCAAACTGAAAAAAACTAAAAGGTAGATGCACATTTTGTAATACATGCAGCGACACGATTGTAGTGAAATAAAAGACTATAGACATGCTTCTGGCTACTGGCCAGCAACTGTTACTTTCTCTGTCACATCCAGCGCCAACAAAACACATTGCTCCCAGTCACATGTCCTCCACAAAACATCGGTCAGAACCGCAAAACGGGAACGTGGAAGGAATGCCTTTCATGCTCACTGGAATGAACATAACAAGAAATGATTTCTTTCTAGTCAAATGTTCTCACGCTGGATGTGGTGCTATGATATTGCTGAGCATTTAGGGCTCTTGCCTTTAATGATTTTGGCTGGAATAGAACGTAAACATGTTTAATCTAAAATGGGACTACAAAGTAGATGGTGAGAAATACTGAACGATCGCCTTCTCTGATATTTTCACTGTACACCAACCACCTATAACATTACGACCACTGACAGGCGAAGTGAATAATATTGATTATCTTGTTACAATGGCACCTGAAAGTGGGTAGGATATATTAGGCATTAGAACATTTTGTCCCGGAAGTTGGTGTGTTGAAAGCAGAAAAAATGGGTAAGCCTAAGGATTTTTGAGCGACTTTGACAAGCGCCAAATTGTAATGGCTAGACGACTGGGTAGGAGCACCTACAAAACTGCAGCTCTGTCATGTTCCTGGCTTGCAGTTGTCAGGACCTAACAAAAATGGTCCAAGGAAGGAAACCCGGCAACAAGGTCATGGGCGGCCAATGTTCAATAATGCACATGGGGAGCTAAGAAGAGTCCGATCCAATAGAAGAGCAACTGTAGCTCAAATTGGTGAAAAAGTTAATGCTGGTTCCAAAAGTTGTCAGAACACACATTGCATTGCAGTTTGTTGTGTTTGGGACTGCATCGGGGTGTTCATGCTGACCTGTGTCTATAGTCAAAAGTGCCTACAATGGACATGTGAACATCAGAACTGGACCACAGAGCAATGGAAGCAGGTGGCCTGGACTGATGAATCATGTTTTCTTTTACATCATGTGGATAGCCGGGTGCATGTGCATCACTTACCAGAGGAAGAGATGGCACAGCGTGTACATTGGGAAGAAGGCAAGCTGGTGGCAGTAGTGATCTGCTACAGACGGCTTATTGCCAGAAACAACAGCATACCTTCAGAGGTCTAGTGGGGTCCATGCCTCCATGGGTCAGGGCTGTTTTGGCAGCAAAAGGGGAACTTACTCAATATTAGGTGGGTGGTCATGTTATGATGTTATGGCTGATTGGTGTGTGTGTGTATATATATATATATATATATATATATATATATATATATATATATATACATACACACACACACACCACTGTGTAAGAATAGGCATAGGTGACACAGGGTTCTCACAAATGCAGAGGGAGGGGCTCCAGAGTGTCTGTACTGAGTGGAGAAAATTGGTCTTACAACTTTAACTGGGTTTTGTAATTCCTGGATTAGGGTCTGGAGTTCGGAGCAGGGGAGGGCTGGCAGCCTTAGGCCTGGGGGGGAGGGGGGAGTCCAGTCAAGTGGCCCATTGAACCACCGAATCAGCTCACCATCCATGCCCAGCTGGTTTTTCAATGCAGCCTCACCAGTGCCCCTCAATGCCGCCTGAGCAGTGCCCATCAATGCCGCCTGATCAGTGCCCATCAATGCAGCCTCACCAGTGTCCATAAATGCAGTCTCACCAGTGCCCATTCAATGCAGCCTGATCACTGGGGCAGGGTAAATGGGGTGTATGGGGGGGGTGGGATGTGGGGGTCAGCTAGGGGTGTCAGGGTCTTTTACCTGGGAGCTCAGCTTGCATACCATGGCCAGCGCAAACCAGCACCCAGCCCCACAGCCCGAGCCAGTCACAGGCACCCTGCCTACAAGACTCTGGTCTCTGGGGGCTGTAGTTTCCTCTGTGCTGCTTGGGAGCTTGAATGCGGACTACAACTCCCAGAATGCAACAGTGGCCGACCACCGCAGCTGTAAAAATAGCAGCGGGCGCCAGCCGTTTTCAACGTAAGTTAGGGCGGCCTGGGGGGCAATTGCCAAAGTTGTGAATGGGGATTAACCCTGTAAATGCACCGCCGTAGACAACGTTGTAAAATGTTTTTTGCAAATATCTCCTAAACCGTGCAGGTTTAGGAGATATTTCTTTTACCTACAGGTAAGCCTTAATCTAGGCTTACCTGTAGGTGAAAGTTCTAATTGAGGGTATACAACCCCTTTAAACAAATATATACTTATAACTTTTTCTTTTAAAATAACTGTATTGATTTTATAGTATACAATGGGTAAATTGTTAACCAATGCAAGAGTTCCAATAAGGTATAACAACTTTGTTATAAATATGCACCCTGGAAAAGGTGGAGTAGGAGACTAAAGCCCCATACACACGCTCGGATTATGCGAGGACCAGGTCCGTCGGATCATGTCCGTCGTACTTTGTCCGATGTTGGTGTTGCATACACACGGTCGGACAAAGTTGTCGGAAAATCCGATCATTCTGAACGTGGTGACGTTTGTTGCCTACGACGGGACTACGTAGAGGCTAGTAGCCAATAGCTTTGGTCTTGTAATGTGATCTGAGCATGCGTAGCACTTTGTCCGTCGGACAACGCTACACACGATCGGATTTGGTGTGATCGGACCGTGTTGTCAAAAAATCTATCCAGCAGGACATAGGACTTTGTCCGTCGGACAATCCGACGTACACTGTCCGATGGTGCATACACACGGTCGGATTTTTCAACAACATTGTCCGATCGGACAGAATCCATTGCTCAAATCTGACCGTGTGTATGGGGCTTTATTGTGGTGGACAGTTGACAAGGATAAGTCCTGGGGTATCATGAAATAGTGTGCAGGAGTAGGGAGGTCTCTCAGGGAAGGTTTCAGAGAACTATATAGATCAGGGGTGTCCAAACTTTTGACCTTCCTGGGCCACATTGGAAGAAGAGGGATTGTCTTGGGCCACACATAAAATACACTAATAATAAGGATATCTAATGAGCAGAAGTCGGGCAGATCACAAGTTAACAATCACTGTTATAATAATGTACACATTTTTTGTTAATATTTTTTATTATAAAAGTAAAAGAGGGCAACATTAAACTAGTGCGATATTTGACACTGTTGATAAACTAATGCCACATACACACGATCGGAATTCCGGCCACAAAAAGACTGATGAGACCTTTTCATTGGAAAATGCGACCGCATGTAGGCTCCATCGGAATTTTGCTGGCCGAATTTCGGACAGCAAAAAATTTAGAGCATGATCTCAATTTTTCCGACGGAAAAGGTTTCTATCAGAAATTCCGATCGTCTGTAGCAATTCTGACGTGCAAAATTCCTACGCATGTTCGGAAACAATTCATTGAACTTGGCTCCTTGTAGTGTTGTACGTCACCGCGTTCTTGACGGTCGGAATTTGGTGTGACCGTGTGTAGGCAAGACAGTTTGAGCGGAATTCCGTCGGGAAAACCATCAGAGCTTTTTCCGACGAGAATTTCCGATCGTGTGTACGCGGCATAACGCATCATTATCTGGTTGGATGGATGGAGTAGCAATTCTCAATGAATTCTCAAGGTGCTCATCAGATATTTTGGTTCTAATTTTGCCCTTTGTGTGCTTCATTCTTGAAAATAGTTGCTCACAAATACAGGTGCTGCCGAAAAACTGATGGCATGAATAAGGCAAAATTGTGAAGAGTGGGAGATTTTTCTTTAGGAAGATAAAACTTATAAAAGCCCAGTTAAGAGACACTGTCCAAATTTTCTTTGGCCGATAGCTTTGGTCTGGTAATTTGATCTGAGCATGCGTGGCACTTTGTCCGTCGGAATTCTCTACACACGATCGGAAAAAGTCTGATCGGATTTTGTTGTCGGAAAATTTAAGAGCAGGATCTCAAATTTTTCGACGGAAAAAGTCAAATGAAGCCCACACAAGGCGGATTTTCCGACAACATGGTCCGATCGGACATTTACGTACAGGGGGCTGAAAGGGGATGTACAGGTATGCCCATTTGCCCACCGCTGCCATTGTGCCGACGTATATCAGCGTGCGGCGGTCGGCAAGTGGTTAATTCACACATATATGAATGGTTATCATTGGAAAACATGGGGAATGACTTGTCATGCGACGTTGATGTCCAAAGTTGCGCGATAAGTTGCACAAGTGTGAAGCGAGTCTAGGGAGGGATTGATAGTTAAAGGTATAAATGTTTTGCAAATCACTGTACTGTATACAAAAATGTATGCAGCCATGTATCATGCATTTGTTTCCAGAACTGTTTTCTGTGATGTCAACAATTACAGTACAGCATCAGGCAGAAATTGCTGAAGAAAAGATAAGGTTTAAGTGGAATATAACTACAGTACTAGTTTGTTTCCCAGTATAACAGCATCTGTCCTTTAATTCATATACAAGGGCTCTTAGCATCAATATCCATTTTACACTGAGGTGCACTGATCTATCATATAGCACATAGCCCATGCGCTGTGAATCCCGTAATGTACAATCCAATACTGTAAATGACAGTCATCTTTTATCTGCTCAATAAAAAGTTATAGGTGAAGAGCTGAACACTGGAAGAAAACTGCATGAATCAATAAAAACACTACAGAGAAGAGACAATGTTATTTCTTGATTCAAGTCCCAGAACATCATTGTTGTGCTGCAAAATTTCCAATCTAGTTGGTATTTATTATTATGATTACTAGGTATGGAAGATGGGAGTCATGGGATGATACAAAGCATCTATAAGAAATACAATTTTACACTTTGTTAAGTGAATGTATTTCAGTTTTGATTTTTTTTAAATTTATTTTGAGCAGAGAAAAAAAAATATAACTTTCCTTCAGCTAATTATAAAATACTGCATATATTTTTTACATTTCCAATATTAGCCAGCAGGTGGAGCTTTAGGCTCCTTTTCATGTATTTTCAGGTCTATCCTTATCTGCCTTGCTGAAAAATAAGCCTGTTGTTTCAAGAGCTCAATAGATCAATCTGAAATTTGCAAACACATACCTGAATATGAGCAATGACTCCTCCTTTCCTCTCTCCGCCTGCTTGTGCACAGGCCCCAACTGGCCACATTCAAACCTGAGCGTAGCGTTTTCAGGCAGAAAGCTGCACGTTTTTTACCGCGTTTTGCCGCAATTTTGTACAGGTCAAAAGGTCACCAATGTAAAAAGCAGAAAAACGCCCAAATCTACCTAAAAAAAGTTCCAGAACTTGTTTGAGCTTCAGACGTTTTGGAGTGGAGATGTGAACCATCTCCATATAGAATCATGGATTTTTTTTCCCCCTCCAGCATTTAGCAGCTTCAAGCTTTAAGCTACAAAACGCTCAGATGTGAATGGGAGTCTTAGAGAGATAGTGTCCAAAGGCTCTGTTGTGTCTTTAGAACAGCCTTCAGCTTAGTCTACACTTGCTGTTGGTGGGGGGGGGGGGGGGGCGGTAACAAGAAGCAACTGAGTCACGTTTTTACTGCGCTTCCTTAATCAAGCTCCAGGTTCACAGTTGTGCCTAGATATTCCTATTCAAACAGCCCATTCGACTGTTAAAACAATAACAAAAAAAACCCCCCAAAAAAACAGGAGGTGGCAACATCACCTCCTGAAACCCTCTCTAACGTGCCTGCACGGGTCTATGAAAAGCGATCTACTGCCAGCTTCTTTTCACAGAACGACGCATGTGTGAACAAGCTAGCGGGCTCGAACTTCTGTGATAAGGGTGTACCCTGTATTACAGGTTTTATTGGTAAAACAAAGACTAATATAACAATATATAAATCTAAAACAGCAGTTTAAAAACATAAACAAATAAGTTTACTCAAAACCACTGTGATTTTGCTTTACCTTGTCCAGCTGATGATATCCCGACAGAACAGAACAGTTTATTTGGTCTGTGTGAGGATACCTGTCATTAGGGCTTCACTGATACCGTTTTTTTTATTGGCGAGTACGAGCGCCTATACTTTCTGTAAAGTACTCGCCGATACTGAGTACCGATACTTTGCGGTGCTATGTGCATCCATACAAAATGAATAGGCGCAAATCTCACTGCAAAGAATCGCATGCAGTTTCCCCACTGCTCCTTTGTGAACCCAGGCTTGTCACAGCGATTTCATCCTGGGTTCACGCAGGAACAGTGCAGGAAACGGCATGCGATTCAGACAGGAATTGCACCGCATTCCTGTTCAAATTGAATGCGATTCTTTGCAGTGAGATTTGCGCCCATTCATTTTGTATGAAAGAACTAAATATTACAGCGCACAGATGCAAAAAAGGGCACCATCTTTAATGCATATTTTAGGGTGTGCCCCCCAAATATCTTGTTTGTTCATTCATTTTGCATGGACGCAAATTGCACAGCAAAGTATTGGTTTCGGTATCGGGAGCATTTTCACGAGTGCTCGTTAAAAAAATACTCGGTATGGGCACCGATATGTATCGGGGCATCCCTACCTGTCATGTTTGTGAATCCTGCTCAGGCTCTGACCTCACTTTAAAGCCTGCTTTAAAATAACAAACATGTTTTAGATTCCTGCTCTGTGTAATGGTTTTACACAGAGCAGCACTTATCCTCATCTTCTAGGGTCCCCGTCGGTGATCCTGGATCCTCCTTGCCTTTCGTGTGCCGCATAGCAAGCCTTTCTGTATGCACCTATTGACACAAACAGTGCGGCCTGGTCCTGTCCCAAATTACTGGATTCGATTGACAGCAGCAGAAGCCAATGGCTTCCACTGCCTTCACTGAGTCCAGTAAGGAGGGAAAGAGAGAGCCAGGGGCGGACTGACAACTCATGGGGCCCCCAGACAATCAGAGATTATGGGGCCACACAGTATATAAACACACAGTATACAATCACACAGTATACACATACATGTACACATAGTATACACAGACATGTTTATATTGGCTGAGAAGGTACTGGAGAGGTGGGGCAGCTATAATCTCTGGATTTTTAGACCAAAAGTATGTCAGTAAGGGACATTTCAGAGACAGATGAAAAAAAAACACAGATTTTTACATACTGTCCCTGGTTTTACTGAGGCTGGCAACCCTGATGGGGCCCCCTAGTGGCCCGGGGCCCTCGGGCAGTGCCCGAGTGGCTGAAATGGTCAATCCACCCCGGAAGAGAGCAGTGCCACTGCTCTTGTGCACAGAGCTGGATCAAAATTGGGCACAGACCCAGCTGAAAACATACACCAATCTCACAGCTATGAGTACCTACCCTTAGTTACACCTCAGCCAAATCTTGCATCCATCCACTCTTCCCTCCATACACTATTATTATAGGGGCTGGCCAAACTTTCAACCCTCTGGCAGATACATTTGCCATCTTTAAAGACATGGCAATGTAGAACGCACATCTCTCTCCCCGAATACCAACAGTATTAATTTCTAATAAATAAAAACACTCAACGCCGAATCTTGGTATATAATTGGCTGCGGCACATTTATTGGTGTAATATTTAAATCCATTTAAATCCATTTAATCATTTTTATTAATACATAGAATTCTTAACTTGTAAATAATAAGTACGAAACAGCTCAGTCTTCAGGACTCGAGCAATACTGCATATCAGTAAACACAAGTCCCCCCTTTAAATGTAACCAACCACATAAACGTGCCTGAGACAAAGGGTGGGGGGGGGGGGGGGGTGGGAAGCATGATGCTGACTTCTGACCAACTGTTGAATATTCCTGCGGGGGGCCACTTTAAAATAGAGAGCCCCCTTTCTAGACTACTCCAGTGGCTCATGTGACCCTCTGGGAATTTCCACGGCGGTCATGTGACATTCCCGGAAATTCCCCAATGTTACATGACCCCGTTTTTCTTGCCTAAGACCCCTTTCACACTGGGGCGCTTTATAGGTGTTTTAGCGCTAAAAATAGCACCTGTAAAGCACCTGAAAAGCGCCTCTCAAGCCACCCCAGTGTGAAAGCCTGAGTGCTTGCACACTGGGGCGGTGCGCTTGCGGGACGGGAAAAAAAGTCCTGCAAGTAGCATCTTTGGGGCAGTGCGGGAGCGGTGTATCCACCTGTATACACGGCTCTCAAAACGCCCTGCCCATTGAAATGAATGGGCAGCACTGCCAAAGTGGCTGCAAAGTGCTTCGGCAGCAGCGCAACACGGGCACTATTAACCCTTTCTTCGGCTGCTAGTGGGGGTTAAAAGCGCCTGGCTTGCGGCCAAAAAGCACTGCTAAAACTAGCGGTGCTTTACCGCTAACGCCCGCACTGCCCCCATGTGAAAGGGGTCTAAGAGTCAAATACATATTTCTTAAAGCGACCCCCCCCCCCCTTTTTTTTTTCTAACAAAAAATCTGGAAGGGGGGCGGCCACATGCCAATGCTGTTCGGACTCAAATACTTAAGCCCTCTCAGTCCATTCTAGAATATGTACTTTAAAGTGGTTGTACACCCTTTTACACCCTTTTACAGCCACTTTTACCTACAGGTAAGCCTATGTTAAGGCTTACCTGTAGGTGCTGGAAATATTGCCTAAACCTCAATGGTTTAGGAGATTTTTACAAAAAAGCTGTGTGCCGATGACTATGGTGCATGCGCACTTTAGAAAGGGCAAATCGTGCCGTTCTAAAGGGGGTCATGCCGTGACTGATGGCTCCCGCGACTCTGGACAGTCACAGAGCCGGAGTTCGCTGCCCCGGAAGGAAGAGGGTTGAAGATGGACGCTCGCTGCTAGTGGGGACAGCGGTGACATCGCTGGCTTTGGTTTCAGGTAAGTGACACATAATGGGCTACTATGCGATGCATAGTAGCCCATTATGCTTTACCTTTGCAGGGAAATAAAGAGGAAGTAAAACCCACTATGGTTTACTTCCTCTGTAAGTCATTATGTTTCCATGAAATAATTAGCTCTGTCGTATTTTATTATTTTTATTCCCATTATACCGGCAGCGTCCTACCCAGATGCATAAAAAATGATCGCACTTCCCACAGCTAATTTTACTGTGTTTTCCCCTCAATAGACATGAAAATAGTGTTAATCAGGGGTCAAGTCCTGGGGAAAAAAGTGTGGGAACTCCCACCCAAGATCCACTCCCCCATCAAAAAAAAAAAATATGATGGGACACTATTCCTCCCACTGCCACTCTATACACCTAAGCTAGCTGTGGGGGCTATCTTACCAAAGAAACACGTGTGTGTGTGACTCCACCCAGCAGGGCCACCAGGTACTCACGGGTCTGCCGTTCCTGGCCGCCATAGTCGCCACTGCATCAGTACAGGCTGGAGCAACTTCCAATCCAGTTCTCACGTCGCCACCTGGCTCTCTCTCTTCACAGCTCCGCCCTTGCAATTTGAAGAGTGCGCCAATGCTGGGACAAGATCATCCAGTGCCCAGGGCAAACTCCTCACCCCCATATGCCCCCTTCTAGCACAAACACCCCGCCTCAGCACAAATCCTCACTCCCCACATCCCCCCAACAACATAAATCCACAAATTCTCTTACCCCCAATCCCCCCTCTCAGCACAGACCCCCGTCTCCTCCATCTCCCCCTAGCAGCAAAAATCCCCACCCTCATATAACCCGTTCCAGTACTAACCCCCCCTTCTCAGCACAAACCCTTGCCTTCACCTTCGTTCCTAGCACAAATCCTCCCCATCTCTTCCTCCCAGCACAAATCCTCCCCCATTTCCCCATCCCAGCATAAATTCTCCCTTTTATAACAAATCCTCTCATCTCCCCCTCTCGACATAAATTCTCTCTCTCATCACAAATCCTCTCTCATCTCCCCCCTTTTAACAAAAATCATCCCCCCTCTCTGCAAAAAAATTCCCCCTCTCAGCAAAAATCCCCCCCCATCTCAAACCTGTGCCTCCTTCTCTCCCCTCCAAGTACAAATCCTCCCCATCTCCCCCTCCCAGCATATATTCCCCCTCTTAGAAAAAAAACCTCCCCCATCTCCCCCTCTCATCACAAATCATCCCCCATCTCAAACCTGTGTCTCCTCTCCCCTTCCAGTACAAATCCCCCTCCCAGCTCCTTCTCTTGTTCTGTAAGAGCAGCCTGATATGCTGGGACTTGTAGTGCCCTAGATTATAGGGAACTGAAGAATGGCAGCCTACTCTGCTGGGACTTTTAGTGCCCTCTGTGGGCGACTGAGGATTTCTCCGCCCCCCCCACAGTCTAGGGCACTACAAGTCCCAACATAGGAGGCTGCCATAGCTCAAACCCCAACAGAGGGCACTACAAGTCCCAGCAGAGCGGGCTGCCACCAGTCCTTTAAACACAGCATGAGGAAACCGCACAGCCTTTCACAGCCTCCACACTCTCCCCTTACAATAGTGTCTTGTCTTCGGTTCCTGGCCGCCCCTCTCCAGAGTCTGGGCGGCATGTCACACTGCATGGTGGGGCAGTGGGCGGGATTTCCCTTTGCCAGACACGTCCCCCCTCCCCAGACTCCGGCGCAGCACACAAGGCTGGAGAATGGAGATCACTCCAGCACTGCTGAGACACCTCAGTGTCTGTGGGCAGCAGCGGCCGGATCTGCAGACTGGGCATCGGCAAATGCAGCTGCCGACTTCCTCAGTGAAAGAAATCAGCGGGTGAAGTCCTTCACTATGCGGCGATGTGAAGGATCGGCTCGGGCGGCTCTAGTCCTGCAAAGGGAACGGCGTTCCTGCTGTGAAAAAAGTGCAGGGACGCCGTTCCCACGCGTTCCCGCAGGACTCGAGCCCTGGTGTTAATATCAGCTAGCTGCCGAGTATGGGAAGAATAATGGGTGTGCAATGTTCCTGTTCATTTTCTGCACTGTGGATGAATAAGCAGCCATTCATCTCCTCACCTGCAGGAGTTACAGGAAACTTCTAATGTGCTGAGAGCACCCAGTGTAAATATATGTCATTAATATGGAACAGGCGCCGCAAGCACCATCCCAACAATGAATTCTCATAAAGAAGTCTGTAGTGGGGAAATAGGATAAAGCTGCAATGCCAGTTCAGTAGGGTGAAGAGCAAAACCACACTTGTGCACTATCGAGGAGCGGCATTCAAAATACAAATATTTATATACAGTGCCTTGCGAAAGTATTCGGCCCCCTTGAACTTTTCAACCTTTTGCCTCATTTCAGGCTTCAAACATAAAGATATAAAATGTTTATTTTTTGTGAAGAATCACCAACAAGTGGGACACAATTGTGAAGTGGAACGAAATCTATTGTATTTTTGAAACTTTTTTAACTAATAAAAAAATGAAAAGTGCGGCGTGCAAAATTATTCGGCCCCCCTTGCGTTAATACTTTGTAGAGCCACCTTTTGCTGCGATTACAGCTGCAAGTCGCTTGGGGTATGTCTCTATCAGTTTTGCACATCGAGAGACTGAAATTCTTGCCCATTCTTCCTTGCAAAACAGCTCAAGCTCAGTGAGGTTGGATGGAGAGCGTTTGTGAACAGCAGTTTTCAGCTCTTTCACAGATTCTCGATTGGATTCAGGTCTGGACTTTGACTTGGCCATTCTAACACCTGGATACGTTTATTTGTGAACCATTCCTTTGTAGATTTTGCTGTATGTTTGGGATCATTGTCTTGTTGGAAGATAAATCTCCATCCCAGTTTCAGGTCTTTTGCAGACTCCAACAGGTTTTCATCCAGAATGGTCCTGTATTTGGCTGCATCCATCTTCCCCTCAATTTTAACCATCTTCCCTGTCCCTGCTGAAGAAAAGCAGGCCCAAACCATGATGCTGCCACCACCATGTTTGACAGTGGGGATGGTGTGTTGAGCGTGATGAGCTGTGTTGTTTTTACGCCAAACATATCGTTTTGCATTGTGGGCCAAAAAGTTTGATTTTGGTTTCATCAGACCAGAGCACCTTCTTCCACATGTTTGGTGTGTCTCCCAGGTGGCTTGTGGCAAACTTTAGACGAGACTTTTTATGGATATCTTTGAGAAATGGCTTTCTTCTTGCCACTCTTCCATAAAGGCCAGATTTGTGCAGTGTACGACTGATTGTTGTCCTATGGACAGACTCTCCCACCTCAGCTGTAGTTCTCTGCAGTTCATCCAGAGTGATCATGGGCCTCTTGGCTGCATCTCTGATCAGTCTTCTCCTTGTCTGAGCTGAAAGTTTAGAGGGACAGCCAGGTCTTGGTAGATTTGCAGTGGTCTAATACTCCTTCCATTTCAAAATGATCGCTTGCACAGTGCTCCTTGGGATGTTTAAAGCTTGGGAAATCTTTTTGTATCCAAATCCGGCTTTAAACTTCTCCACAACAGTATTACGGACCTGCCTGGTGTGTTCCTTGGTCTTCATGATGCTCTCTGCGCTTTCAACAGAACCCTGAGACTATCACAGAGCAGGTGCATTTATACAGAGACTTGATTACACACAGGTGGATTCTATTTATCACCATCAGTCATTTAGGACAACATTGGATCATTCAGAGATCCTCGCTGAACTTCTGGAGTAAGTTTGCTGCACTGAAAGTAAAGGGGCCGAATAATCTTGCACGCACCACTTTTCAGTTTTTTATTTGCTAAAAAAGTTTAAAATATCCAATAGATTTCGTTCCACTTCACAATTGTGTCCCACTTGTTGGTGATTCTTCACAAAAAATTAAAATTTTATATCTTTATGTTTGAAGCCTGAAATGTGGCACAAGGTTGAAAAGTTCAAGGGGGCCGAATACTTTCGCAAGGCACTGTATGTGATAATATACATATATTACGGTATATGCTATATAGGATAGTCATGCAATATAATGCTCGAGACCACAAGGTGGGATGAAAATAAACAGAAGTTGAGAAACAAAGAAAACACACTTATCACAATCAAATAAACATTCCCCAGTAAGCTATTTGTTAAAAGTCTTACCCCAGCACTTGTGGTTTACAACTTTCAATGCTTCTGGCTCCTGCTCATCCAGTGCTGGGGAGTGCCCTGCCATCTTAAGGCCGGGTCACACAGGGGCGACACGACATGCAGACCGACTCTGTGAGGCGACCTGCACACGACTTCAGCGGCGACTTGCAAAACGACTTCTATATAGAAGTCAATGCAAGTCGATCCCAAAGTAGTACAAGAACCTTTTTCTAAGTCGGAGCGCCTTGAGTCGCTACTATTAGAGCGGTTCCATTGTATAGAACGGAGCGCGACTTGTCAGGCGGCTAAGTCGCTTGACAAGTCGCCCCTATGTGAACCGGCTCTGAGGGTACAGGGCTGTGTGTTTATATTGCTGAACACCCCTGCATGCAAGGGTGACTCCATAGGATGCTTTAAGAGAAAGGAGCCACCCTGAAATAGGAAACCTGGGGCAGTGGACATGGCACCAGCTTAAACTGGAACACAGGCACAGATTAGGGCCTTGTACACACTGGGTGTTTGCCCAGCTCTTCTGAACACTTTTTCTCCTGGCAAGAGAATAGCAGAGTTAAAAATGCACCTAAAGCCAGGCATCAAAATATTATTTTGGTCTGGTCACTGAAATAAATGAACAATCAAGCATTAAATGCACCTAACTTTTAGAGGTGTTTATATGTGTTTACAGGCGTAATTTTCTGCCATAATGCTCATCTCCTGAATGTGCAAATGATGGAGTTTTTTTATGGCTCTAAACACCTCTAAACACCTACATTATATGTGCATGAACACATAGGCTAACCTAGAGGGAAGTTTAGAGGCAAAAAAAAAACGAAATGCCCTTAAAAGTGCTGCACAAATATCAACCTACTTAAAGCGGTGTTCCGGCCGAAATTATACTTTTTAAATAAAAACACCTCTATAATACACAAGCTTAATGTATTCTAGTAAAGTTAGTCTGTAAACTAAGGTCTGTTTTGTTAGTTTTTAGCAGTAGTTTGTTATTTTATAAACTTGCAGCAGGCCGTGGCCATCTTAAGTGTGGGCATCTGAAGCCAGACTGTATTTCTTCCTGGATCTCATCCTTGCAGATCTCCTACATGCTCAGTGCAGCATAAGCAGTGTAATAGGTTTCAGGTCAGGTTTCCATAGCAATGGCAGTTTGAGAGGAAGTTGCTGCCCCTTCCCAGGAGGCATTGCAAACAGGAAATGATGCGATGGGCCGCGGCCAGGGAGGAGGAAGTGAAAAATGAATACAGCAGATATACAGTCTGTGCTGAAAAAAAAATAAAAAAAATATCCAATTTGTTTACAGTGCACAGTTTAGTGAGGGATGCTGAAGAGTTGTAAAAGTGGGTGGAACTCCACTTTAAAGTGGTGTTGCACACAAAAAAAAAAAATGATTAAAATTCCTAAAAAAAAAAAAAAAAAAACATTTGGAATTTTTTTTTTTAACTCGCCTCTAAATGCCTGTTGCTAGGGGGTCTCTCATAGTCTGCCTCCTTCAGTGCCTGGGCTGGTGACATCACTTCCCCTCAGCGCAGGAAGGGCACAGCTCTGCCCCCTCCCTCCTGTCAGTCATTTGGGACACGTGACAGGTCCCAGATGACTGCGCGGCCAATCACGGCGCACTGCGCCGCTCGCGCATTTGCAGTGGGTGCCCGGCTGTGAAGCCAGCGCCGCTGAGCGGAGGGGGGGATGAGCGGAGCTTCAAACCCCCCGCATCGCTGGACCCTGGAACAGTTAAGTGTCCGATAATTAAAAGTCAGCAGCTGCAGTATTTGTAGCTGCTGACTTTTAATTTTTTTTTTCAAATGGAAACTCCACTTTAAAGATTGCAATTGCCACCATTTTAGTCTCCAGGGTCTCTGATTTTAGAAAATCTGATTTTGGCAGTGCTATTTAAAGGGGAACTTCAGTCATTTTTTCATCTTTCCATCTATTAAATCTTCTGCCCTTGTTGTTTTAACTTTGGATTAAAAAAAAAATGTCTGCCAGTAAATAACTTATACAGTCCACTTCCTGTTTCTGGTCTGGAAAAAAAGCCTAGGCTTATGACACTATGCACAGCTCTCTCTATCACTCTTGTTAGCCCCCGTACACACGGTCGGAAATTCCGACGGAAAATGTCCGATCAGACCATGTTGTCGGAAAATCCGCCCGTGTGTGGGCTCCATCTGACTTTTTCCGTCTGAATTTCCGACGGAAAAAATTTGAGATCCTGCTCTCAAATTTTTCGACAACAAAATCCGATCGCGTGTCGAGAATTCCGACGGACAAAGTGCCACGCATGCTCAGATCAAATTACGAGACCAAAGCTATTGGCTACTAGCCTCTACGTAGTTCCGTCATACGCAACGAACGTCACCACGTTCAGAATGATGGATTTTCAGACAACTTTGTCCGACCGTGTGTATGCAACACCAGTGTCGGACAAAATTCATCGGAAAGAATCCAACAAATTTTGTGGTCGGAATTTCTGACTGTGTGTACGGGGGCTTTAGAGTTTGCCAGGAAGGGAGGGGACATAGAATTGATATAGATTGCGTTCCTAACCATTTCTATTGATGTTTTATATTTAATTCACATGCTGCCATCTAGTGACCTTTGTGGTAATGCACTTGTTTTCTCAAGTTTATTTTCAATTATGTTATGACACACTTCCCCTATATGTAATGCTCCACCCTTCTTCCTGTGTTTGTACTTCCTGTGTCATGATGCAGCTAACAAGCCACATGTAGCAGGGCATATGTATTCTGCATTGTAAGCTACAGACTATCATCTTTTGACCACATAAATACTACAACCTATTCATCTGTCTGTATCCTGTCATCTGCCATAACCTGATGTTCAGAATAAAAGCATCTTGTGGATGGAATCATTATTTAGTGAGTTCAAGCTATCTGATGAGGATTGTCCTCAGTGATTGTATCTTATACAGGCCAGGCATAGAGGTCTCACAAGGGATAAATCGCTTTACAACAATCAGAGTCAGAATAAGTCATAGGAGGGCCAATGAGAACTGCAGAGCTGGAGGTGTGCCTCTGTGTGTCTGTGTAAATACAGGAAGTGAACCGGCAGCAGCTTCAGTGGCCCACAGTTAAAATGGTTGCAGCCAGACTCAGTGGTGGAAGATTTCTGCAGCATATTTGGCAATTACAGAATCACTGTATATATAAAATAATATGCAAATGACAATGTAATCCCTATACAAAACCTCCCTGTTTATTTTGCTTTATCGCAATGTATGTTCTTGTATCTTTATTGTTAAAAAACTTTCAATAAAAACGAATTTAATAAAAAAAATAATAATATGCAAAGTGGTTGGAGTGAAGCTTCAGAATGGCAAATAGGTTTTTATTACAAATTACGTGAGCAGACTGCAGACTCTTTCATTTTCCGATGCTGATTTTATCATGTGTATGAAATATTAAAAAATTGCCCCAGCAGTGAGGTGGTTAAAGAAAAGAGAAGAGTTTTCCAGCTAACGAAGGGTTTTTATTTTTAATCATTTGAAGAAATGCTGCGAGGGAAGACAGAGAGAAGATAAATGCTCTAAGCTGGGAGACAGTTGGGTTGATTTACTAGGATAAAAAAGGATAGTATCCTTGCTTAGCCTACTAAAGATTGTTTCACTTCAATCATCCATAAGCAATACTTTTTAAAAAGAAAAAACTTCAGGAATTACCTTCAGAAAGGACTTCAGAAGGTAAGTGCAATGTACAAAAGGGAATCTCCCCCTGCCACCCACTCTTCATCACTGAACTCCTACCCACACCAATCTCACAATTAGGCATTTATTTCATTTTTTATTTATTTATTAATTATTTATTTTCTTTAAATTTTGTTCTTGTCTCCTTCTGCACTCCTTCTGGGGATACAGACGTCACAAATTCTAGGAGGCCTCAGGGTACCCTACAGCGTATGCACCGTATGATTGGCCCAGTAAAGGTGACATCTTCTTGGTGGGCATGCTCCAATGGGTTCAGTCTATGAACTGACCATGCCCCAGTTAATTTCCTTCTCATGCCATCTATGATCTGACCATGACCTTCTCATGCCCCAATTCTTTCCTTCTCATGCCATCGATCAGTAGATCAGGGGTCCAATGTGGGCTCCAGCTTTCAGCCCATACCTGTGTATGGGCTTCCTGTTTGAAAGACAGGAGGACATGTCATTGGTCTACTAGGATGCTTACCAGCGCTCCTGCAGTCCATTGGAACTACCAATCCGTCTGCTGCAGTGGAAGATGACACTTTCGAGTTCATTCATTCACAGATTCCTAGGAATAAATAACATGGCTATGTGGGCGGGGTTCTTTTCCCCACGTAGTTTTAAAAAGTGACAGCTGGTGCAGGGAGAGGAACCCCTGCCTGCTGTCTCAGGGAGGGGATTTTCGGGGGAGAAGGGGCAGGAGCTGGCACATGTTACATGTTCCATTATAAATACGTGTGGAATATGCAACATGTTCTGAAGGTGAACATAACCTTTAATGACCTCTGTACTGTCCTTTCCAACGTACAACTCTTTTTATTTCAATAGAATTACTGTAGACACAGCAATGTAAGTTTATGGGAGTGCCAACGTCTGAGCTGGCCGGCCACCTCTCTTATAAACATCACACAGTCTACCATTTGCCTTATCACCCATAGTAGCTCATCAGAGAGGTGGAGAAATTGTCTTTTACAAAGCTCTAGTCCACATGTGTCAAACACAAGGCCCACTGGCCAAATCCTGCCCACCAGGCCATTTCATGTGGCCCTCACACCCAGGGCTTTTTTTTAGCCGTGAACATGGCGGAACTCAGTTCCGCCACCTCTGGCTCTCACCATCCACTCACCACTGTCACTTGTAAACACAGAAGGCTTCTGTGTTTACAAGGAAAGCTTTCCTCTCAGTGGCTCTCACAGATCCCTGCCTGCCATACGTTGATGACAGGAACAAGGGAGGTGCAGATGCAGGTGCAGTGTGGGATGGGGCATCACATGGTAAGCTGCACTGTGATCCCCATCTGTGCCCTGGTGCACAGATGCTGACCAATTATCTCCCTGCAAGTGTGAGAGAGAGGCAGAGCCAGGCCGGGTAGGTGAGATGCGAGGAAGCTGTGAGCTTTTGGGAAGGGGGAAGAAATGAGAGCTGGGTAGGGAGATTTGGGCACAGGTGGGGGATGGGGGAGAGTGGTGTAGAGGTCAGAGATGAGGCGGGCAGAAGTCAGATGTGGACCACCTGTGGAAGAGAATTGAACCCTGCACGCTGTGCATAGCACACCCCTAAACCCTGCACTCTGTATGTAGTACACTCCTCAACCCTGCACTCTCTGCATAAGGCACCCCTCAAACCTGCACTCTGTATATAGTACACTCCTCAACCCTGCACTCTCTGCATAGGGCACCCCTAAACCCTGCACTCTGTATGTAGTACACTACTCAACCCTGCATTCTCTGCATAAGGCACCTCTAAACCCTGCACTCTGTATGTAGTACACTCCTCAACCCTGCACTCTCTGCATAGGGCACCCCTAAACCCTGCACTCTGCACTCTGTATATAGTACATTCCTCAACCCTGCACTCTCTGCATAGGGCACCCCTAAACCCTGCACTCTGTATGTAGTACACTACTCAACCCTGCATTTTCTGCATAAGGCACCCCTAAACCCTGCACTCTGTATATAGTACACTCCCTCAACCCTGCACTCTCTGCATAAGGCACCCCTAAACCCTGCACTCTGTATATAGTACACTCCTCAACCCTGCACTCTCTGCATAGGGCACCCCTAAACCTGCACTCTGTATGTAGTACACTCCTCAACCCTGCACTCTCTGCACACCCCTAAACCCTGCACTCTGTATGTAGTACACTACTCAACCCTGCATTCTCTGCATAAGGCACCTCTAAACCCTGCACTCTGTATGTAGTACACTCCTCAACCCTGCACTCTCTGCATAAGGCACCCCTAAACCCTGCACTCTGTATATAGTACATTCCTCAACCCTGCACTCTCTGCATAGGGCACCCCTAAACCCTGCACTCTGTATGTAGTACACTACTCAACCCTGCATTTTCTGCATAAGGCACCCCTAAACCCTGCACTCTGTATATAGTACACTCCCTCAACCCTGCACTCTCTGCATAAGGCACCCCTAAACCCTGCACTCTGTATATAGTACACTCCTCAACCCTGTACTCTCTGCATAGGGCACCCTTAAACTCTGCACTCTGCGCATCCCAGCATATAGTGCATCCCTGAACTCCGCACATAATGTACTCCTGGTGTTTACTGTCCCTTTAAGATCCTTCCAATTTGGCCACACTCACCATTTGATTCAGTTCAGTGGGGGAATGCTTGTTTGAGTTTCCTACACCTATTCTCTCTCTCAAAAAAAAAAAAAGCCCCAGATAAATTTATATAGTCTTACAGATACAACTGTCCCTTTTGAAGATAACCATAATGCAGATGTGGCCTGCGATGAAATGTAGTTTGACACCCCTGGTCTAGTCAGGTTGTAAAAGCGGGAATTGGGCGCCATCTACTGGATAAAATAAAAGCCGGGTAGAAAAAAAATATCCTTTTGTGGCTTCTTTATTATACCACTACAATACTTCCATACTGCTTTTTTGGTTAAGAGGTTAAACACATTATAATTAATGTTAGGGAGCAGTCTCATATTAATGATATGCATGCCTTTTAATTATGCAAATTATGGTTTAATTTTAGTGGTATTTATAGGATGTAAAAAAAATAATTTTTTTAATTGCAACAACACAAGTTGACAGTGGCGGTGGCTGGGGAATATTTAGCAGACAGAAAATGCTTTCTCCAGAAATAACATTGTAGCAATCAAAGTGTCTAAAACATTTGTGTTTAATGTCATGTCAAAACAGAAGACTGTCATTCTAATCTTTTAAAAAAGAGGAATTATGCTCACATAATTTGTAATAAAAACATCTTTGCCATTCTGAAGCTTCCCTCCAACCACTTTGCATATTTTTTTTAATATATACTGTGATTCTGTACTTGCCAAATATGCTGCAGAAATCTCCCTTTACTGAGTCTGGCTGCAACAATTTTAACTGTGGGCAGCTGAACTTTCTGCTGTCCACTTCCTGGATTTACACAGACACACCGAGGCACACCTCCAGCTCTGCAGCTCTCATTGGCCCTCTTAAGACTCACCCCCCCCCCTCCCTTCCTGGCAAACTCTCAGGAGAGTGTGAGAGAGAGCTGTGCATGATGTCATAAGCCTAGGCTATTGACCAGACAAGAAACAGGAAGTGGGCTGTATAAGGTATTTACTGGCAGAAAAAAAGTGTTTTACTACAAAAAGTTAAAACAACAAGAAGTCTCAGGGGTCCCCGACCACAGGGCATCGGGCCCACTACCGAGCCATGGCCTCTCTGCAGTAGTGCGGTGGGCAGCAAGGGCGAGCCGGAGAGTGGACAGGCAGCCCGGGAGAGCCAGGCAGCCGAGAGAGCAGAGAGATTACATCATCTTTCACTGCCCGCCCTCTCTCTAGGGACCCTGAAGTAAGTGGGGGGCTCTCTGGGGACCCTGATGCAAGACGGAGGCTCTCTAGGAACTCTGATGTAAGTGGGGCGGCTCTTTTGGGGCCATGGTGTAAGGGGGCTCTCTGGGGACTCTGATGTAAGGGGGGCTCTCTGTGGACCCTGATGTAAGTGGGGGCGGCTCTCTTGGGGCCCTGATATAAGGGGGCTCTCTGGGGACTCTGATGTAAGGGGAGCTCTCTAGGGACCCTGATGTAAGTGGGGGGGCTCTCTTGGGGCCCTGATATAAGGGGGCTCTCTGGGGACTCTGATGTAAGGGGGGTTCTCTTGGGACCCTGATGTAAGTGTGGGCGGCTCTCTTGGGGCCCTGATGTAAGGGGGGCTCTCTGCGGACCCTGATGTAAGCGTATGCCCACCCAAGCGTATGACTTTCTTTACTTTTGCTGCTATGGGCTCTAGCCCCAGATATTTTGTAGACCTAGCAATGCCCCCAAATCAATGAATGAGTCAAGAGGCATGCAAACTAGCTAATCCCCCCAGTCAGACACACAGAACAATTTGTTTATTGTACCTAACCAGCTTTGAGATCCCTGGGAATAAGCGCCAAACCTATGATACCCTATGCAGGAGGAATGACCACACACAGTGCTAAGTTTCAGAATTTCTCCATGTACATGACTTTTTTTTTTAAGTTATATTTTTTCCTGAAATTTGCTTACGTTATCAGATTCTACATCACTTAGCAGAGTTCTCCTTTAATGCAGATGAAAGTACAGAGACGGTTGTGTGCCATTAAAAACAAATGAAATCTGCAAATTACAAAAAAAAAAAAATACATTTTATAAATAATTCACTATAAGCAGATGTCAATTGGATTAATTAAAACCAGAAAAGTTGAAATGTATCCAGCTCCATATGCCTGACAATATTAGACATGAAGCTGTACTGCAGCATTAGGAGTCTATTTATTAGAATATTACATTCAGGGGAAAAAAAAAAGAAGAAGGTCAGATTATGTCTTTTTACTGTAAACTGCAACAGTAGCTGCACTGAAGGTTACAAAGGTTTACAATTTGAGCATTGTGTTTGGATCGGAGAAGGGGACCCTACTGGATGGAACTGCTTTGTAGGTAAAGGGTAGCTCATGTGGACAGAGATGCGTTCAGTTCCCAGACAAAGGTCTGAAACAACTACAGTGCCTTCAAAAAGTATTCATACCCCTTGATATTTTCCACGTTTTGTCATGCTACAACCAAAAACGTAAATGTATTTTATTGGGATTTTATGTGATAGACCAACACAAAGTGGCACATAATTGTGAAGTGGAAGGAAAATTAAAAATGGTTTTCAATTTTTTTTTTACAAATAAATATCTGAAAAGTGTGATGTGCATTTGTATTCAGCCCCCTTTTACTCTGATACCCCTAACTAAAATCTAGTGTAACCAATTGCCTTCAGAAGTCACCTAATTAGTAAATAGAGTCCCCCTGTGTGTAATTTTATCTCAGTATAAATACAGCTGTTCTGTGAAGCCCTCAGAGGTTTGTTAGAGAGCCTTCGCGAACAAACAGCATCACAAAGGCCAAGAAACACACCAGACAGGTCTGGAATAAAGTTGTAGAGAAGTATAAAGCAGGGTTAGGTTATAAAAAAAATCCCAATCTTTAAACATCTCACAGAGCACTGTTCAATCCATTATCCCAAAATGAAAAGAGTATGGCACAACTGCAAACCTACCAAGACATGGCCGTCCACCTAAACTGACAGGCCGGGCAAGGAGAGCATTAATCAGAGAAGCAGCCAAGAGGCCCATGGTAACTCTGGAGGAGCTGCAGAGATCCACAGCTCAGGTGGGAGAATCTGTCCACAGGACAACTATTAGTCGTGAAGTCCACAAATCTGGTCTTTATGAAAGAGTGGCATAAAGAAAGCCATTGTTGAAAGAAAGCCATAAGAAGTCCTGTTTGCGAGAAGCCATGTTTGGGACACAGCAATTATGTGGAAGAAGGTGCTCTGGTCAGATGAGACCAAAATTGAACTTTTTGGCCTAAAAGTAAAATGCTACGTGTGACGGAAAACTAACACTGCACATCACCCTGAACAAACCATCCTCACTGCAAAACATTGTGGTGGCAACATCATGTTGTGAGGATGCTTTTCGTCAGCAGGGACAGGGAAGCTGATCAGAGTTGATGGAAAGATGGATGAAGCCAAATACAGGGCAATCTTAGAAGAAAACCTGTTATGCCGTGTACACACGAGCAGATTTTCCGTCAGGAAAAAAAAATTCCACTCAAGCTTAGCTTGCATACACACGGTCACACAAAAGTGTAATTTCTTCAGTGTTGTCACATGAAAAAGATATAATAAAATATTTACAAAAATGTGAGGGGTGTGAAAAAATGGAAATCCAATTGAGAATCTGTGGCAGGACTTAAAAATTGTTGTCCACAGACGCTCTCCATCCCATCTGACAGAGCTTGAGCTATTTTGTAAAGAAGAATGGGCAAATATTTCACTCTCTGGATGTGCAAAGCTGGTAGAGACATCCCCAAATAGACATGCAGCTGTAATTGCAGCGAAAGGAGGTTCTACAAAGTATTAATTCAGGGGCGCTATACAAATGCACACCACACTTTTCACATATTTATTTGTAAAAAAAATTGAAAACCATTTATCATTTTCCTTCCACTTCACAATTATGTGCCACCTTGTGTTGGTCTATCACATAAAATCCCAATAAAATAGATTAATGTTTTTGGTTGTAACATGACAAGGGGTATAAATACTTTTTCAAGGCACTGTACATAGATGTTACCTGTAACCCATTGTCTACATACCTGCAGCACAGCCTGTGACCAACAGATTGTAAGGCGCACACAAAAAAGTACCAGCCGCAAACCATAACTAACTTCAGCCTGTAAAACCAGGAGATTGCCGTAATATCTATTAAGCTTCCTACATCAGAATCAAATCGCTGGCGCTGGCGACAATGATGGCGCCATCTACCATACCTGTAGTATTGATACTGGGTGGGGCAGAAGTATGGCAGGAGCCATACTATCTAGAGCAGGGTTTCTCAATCAGTGTGCTGTGATACCCTGGGATTCCTCCAGAGGTTGATAGGGGTTCCTTGTGCAATTAATGCGGCGTACACACGGTCGGAATTTCCGATGGAAACAGTCCGATGGGAGCTTTTCATCGGATTTTCCGACCGTGTGTATGCCCATCGGTCTTTTTCTGTCAGAATTTCCGACGGACTTTGGATTGAAAACCTGTTCTCAATTTTTCCGACGGAAAACCTTTCTATCGGATTTTCCGATCGTGTGTATGTAATTCCGACACACAAAATTCAGACGCAAGCTCGGAAACAATTTGACGCATTCTCGGAAGCATTAAACTTCCCTTTTATAGTGCTGTCCAACGTGTTTTATGCCGCTGTGTTACTGACCGTCGGAATTTGGTGTGACCGTGTGTAGGCAACACAGTTTGAGCGAAATTCCGTCGGAATTCCGACGGGAAAACCATCAGAGCTTTTTCCGACGAGAATTCCGACCGTGTGTACGCGGCATAAGAGTTTCTAACTCTCAGTAAACATTAATATCAATTATCTTTTTAGCTGTGTGTAGGAGGGTAGTTTTCCCATTGGTCAACAATGTAAAAGTGTCCTTCTTCCATTAACCGTTAATAAAAGGGATCTTTCTCATTTGCCAACTTACTGACCAAAGAAATAAGTTAGATATGTATGAATTGAGCGAGGTTCCCTGAGACATGAAAATTATTCCAAGGGTTTCTCTATATTTAAAAGGTTGAGAAAGGCTGATCTAGAAAAATTAAAAGCACTCTTTCTATGTTGAATTAAGAAAGCAAACACTGCAGAGGTAAACAGCTACTTAGCCCTGTAAAGCTATTTAGGACTTGTGCTTTAAAATGATGTTGCATGGAGTTCAGATTTAATATCATTGGGGGGTGGAATGAGCTGACACCTTCAGGATTGCTGAAGCGGCACTTTAGAAAAATATGTTCCCACTTGCCATTGCCAAGATCTCCAGTCTTCACAAGTACATCCCACTAAAGATACAGTAGCTTACATATGTCTTAAAAGAAAAGTCCACTTTAAGCAGACTTTCAAATGTCTTTCACCACCATTGCCATCCTTTCCTCTTCCCACGCACCATCTGTCCTGAAAAGGTGGCATCTATACCATACTATTCCATGTACAGATCTATGGTGGCTTGGCCAACCAGAGGACAAATGGCCAAAGATCAAGTATTGATAAGATCTCTTCCCTCAGCCTACCTAAATCCTTGCTTACAGCCTTGGCACTGCCAAGCTTTCACCACCATTGTTATCCTTTCCTCTTCTAATGCACCATTTGTTGTGACAAGGTGGCATCTATAACATCACATGTATAGATCTCTGGTGGCTTGGCCAACCAGAGCACAAACAGCTGCAGATCAAGTCTTTCTTGATAAGATCTTACGCCAGGCTACCTAAATCCTTGCTTACAACGTTGGCACTGCCAAGCTTTCACCACTATTGTCATCCTTTCCTCTTCCCACGCACCATTTGTTGTGATAAGGTGACATCTATAACATCATATGTATAGATCTATGGTGGCTTAGCCAGACAGAGGACAAATACCTGCAGATCATTTCTTTCTTGAAAAGATCTCTTCTGCCAGCCTACCTAAATACTTGCTTATAGCGTTGGCACTGCCAAGCTTTCACAGCCATTGTCATGCTTTCCCCTTCAAGCGCACCATTTGTTCTGACAAAGGGGCACCTATAACATCAGATGTACAGATCTATGGTGGCTTTGCCAACCAGAGGACAAATGGCCACAGATCAAGTCTTGATAAGATCTCTTCTGCAAGCCTAACCAAATCCTTGCTTACAGCGTTGGCACTGCCAAGCTTTCACCACCATTGTCATGCTTTCCCCTTCACGGGCACCATTTGTTCTGACAAAGGGGCACCTAAAACATCAGATGTACAGATTTATGGTAGCTTGGCCAACCAGAGGACAAATGGCCTCAGGTCTGTACATCTGATATCCTAAAATGACAGCCCCATGATTTGGGCGAAACATAAGATAATAAACCACTCTATTTTCCTTTTCCTTCAAAATAGAAAAGCAGCCATGTAGGGAGTGATAAAATGAAAGTAAAAGTCACATTTAAGCAGCATAAACAGAAGTGAGTATCAGAGTAGAACTTGAAAACATTTCACTAATGACTTTTGCCCTGAGGAGAGGAGAAGGTAGTGGGTCTCGGAATATGTGACTAGACATAATTTAGATTAGTCACCCGGATCACTAGTCCGTACACGTACAGTAATAACATAATCCCAGGATCGTGCACTGAGATAATACTTTACAACATGTAGAAATATTCTATAATATTCCACAACAAAGTCATTTGTTATTCAGATTGTCACCTGCTCATATCTTCATGAAATGCAGAAATACATTTGTTTGATATGGTTACTGTTGTATAAATGCAATTTGAATGCATTATCTGAATTAAAAAAAGATCAGTCATAACTGGGCTAATGCAAGAATTTGGATACTCAATCCTGCCCCACCCTAGTGGAATGGAGAGTTTAATATTAATTTGGTGTGAGTTGGGAGGGGAAAGAATCCTTGTTGGGTAATTAATAATGTCTGTGATGCCACTGGAGAGATTTCCCCTTACATCCTGTAAGTGTAGGAAGTGAGGGGAAATCTCTCCAGTGTAAGCACAGGAAGTGAGGGAAAATATCTTCAGTGTAAAAACAGGAAGTAAGGGGAAATTTCACCAGTGTAATGACAGGAAGTGAGGGAAAATCTCTCCAGTGTAAGGACAGGAAATTCTTCAGTGTAAGGACAGGAAATGAGGGGAAATCTCTCCAGTGTAAGGACAGTAAAGGTACATTCTAGCGGCTGGTGTGCAGTGGGATGACAGCACTGTTTACTTTTTTCTTTTTTTTTAATGAAATTTAGTGTCGCACAGTGACATTTAATTAAGTTCTCTTTGCCACAGAACGGTGCGAGGCAGCATTTTGCCTTATCCCCCACTTCCCTTTCTGTCTTATATCCCCCCCTTTTTTTTATTTATTTTTCTCTTTTCATATTTCTCCGCCCTTTCTACTCCTCCTCCCTTACCTTTTTAAGATTATAGTAATCTTACCGGTAGATTCACCACACTTTCAGGCCATATGTGTTGAGCCTTGTTTTGTTCAGTTTTCACTTTCAAAGGTTTTTATTATTGAGAAACAACCAAAAAAGAAAAAAAAACAAGTACAATAAGAAAACACAAAAATACATACAGTCAGTGCATAGAGGCGAGTTGTTTGTCATCAAGTAAACACATGAAGTCAAGAAACTCCAGTAGACCCCCCGACACCCCTAAGGGGATCAAACTGTGTCGGGCAGCCACCCGAGTCCTCCGATGCATGTTCAATTCCTAATGGAGGCTCACAGAACTGTGTAAGCTGCTGTAAAAAATGTGCTCGGTACAGGTGTCCCCATGGGGAGTATAAACCCCAAAACTAGGGGCTGTTTTGTTCAGTTTTCTACACCATTGTTTAACGTTATCTACTGGTTACTTGGTTTACCATTACTTTATTTCTACACTCTTTGATGATATCAACTTGACTATGCTTATGTGATACATGTTCTTTTAATGTCCTTTCAATCCTAATGTATACTAGTTCATTCAATGGAAATATGTTATATCTTGCCTATGGTTATTCAATGTGGTTGAAAAAAAATACTTGAAACTTAATAAAACAGATTCAACATAATTTTGGCTGATATAAATGTTATGTAATCTGGGATTTTGATGCTGTCACTACCTTGCAGCCTAGCAGCGCCTGTCTCTGAGATTTGACAAGGTTTACTTGGGTGAGAGTGTAAAATTAAGTTATACACCCTAATCCAATACCGCCTTACCTTAGGGCATCGCCACCATACATGATACATTGTTCCCTCCTGTCCGCATCCACGGAAACACAAGGGAGACGCTTCTGGTACATAGGTTGCCACCTCAAAAGTACTTTATAATTTGCTTTTATAATAGAAGTATTTTTGAGTGACCCCTGGGCTATAGTGTGCCACTCGTCCAGCTCAATACTTTCCTGGTGGTCCGCTTCCCGTTTTTCCATGTAGCCCTGTTTAATAGGGGAACTAGTCAAGATGATGTAAATTTCAGACATATGCCCCCTGATTTTATCGAACTTCTGACACAAATATTCCATAGAGGACACGGTCGATATATCAGAGTTCTGCGATAGAGTATTTAGTATTATCTGTGTATAGCAGAAGTACTCTGAAACCAGCATTAGATATTTCTCTTCTAGGAATAGAATAAATCAATAAATCCGCTATACGTAGTAGACCTTTGTTAGTCCACCAATTAAACATCCTGGGGGTGAAGTTCCTATTTCCAAATATAGGGTCCAGTGGGTTATTCAGGTATTTAAACTTATAAGTTTTAGTTATCCTATCCCAAATATGTTATGTGATGGAGAGTGCTGGGCATAAAATTGGGGGTTGTTCCTTAGGTGGCAGCCAAAGGATATGAGAAATCGACCGTCCCCGACATGCATAGGCCTCCACCTGCATCTAAATTGGATGGGGCTGAGAAGAGTGAAATTTGGCTAGCTGGGCCAACTATGCCGCATAAATGGAGTCCCCAACCTCCCTTTTTGAGAGTGAACAGTGTACGCTTGTTCACCCTGGGCCTCTTATCCCCCAGAGGGAACCAGTGCCACTGGCAGCGTGTGGAATAAATACAATACTTTTGGGAGAATATTTATCTTCACAGAATGCAGTCTGCCAAACCATGATGGTGGATGAAGCAGTCACCTGCCCAAGTCAGCCGTTAGTCGTTTGAATAATGCAGTATAGTTTTGAGAGTATAGAGTGTGCAAGGATGGAGTGAGATTAATGCCTAAATATGGGAGGGTCTCCGAGTGCCATATAAAACTGTAGGATTGTTTAAAGGTTGAGAGTGTGGTTTCCTCTAGAGAGATATTCATGGCCTGTGATTTGTCATGATTTATGTTAAGACCCGAGATGATGGAGAATGGCTTAAGTATAGCGTAAAAGTTGGGGAGAGTGGTTATAGGGGACGAGACCATCATCAAAATGTTGTCCGCAAAAAAAGACACATTTATGTTCACTATTACCATATTCTATACCTTGGATATTATTATTATTTTTCACGATTTATATAGCGCCAACAGTTTACGCATCACTTTACAATGTTGAGGGGGGACAGCACAATTACAGTACAGTTCAATACAGAAGGGACAAGAGGGCCTTACGTTATAAAGGAAGGAGGTGGTGGTACAAAGGGTACTAGATGCGGGGAATGATTTGATGGGGGTTGTTAGGTGGGTGTGGGATAGGCTTTCCTGAATAAGTGAGTTTTCAGGGATCTCCTAAAGGTGGACAGGTTAGGGGCTGATCGGATATACCGGGGCAGGGAATTCCAGAGGATGGGAGAGGCTCTGGAGAAGTCCTGAAGACGAGCATGAGAGGAGGTAACAAGGGAGCTAGAGAGCAGAAGGTCCTGGGAGGAGCAGAGGGGACAATTGGGCGATATCTGCAGATGAGGTTGGTGATGTAGCTGGGGGCAATGTTGTGGATGGCCTTGTATGTTGCAGTTAGAATTTTGAATTTTATACGGTGGGGTAGGGGAAGCCAGTGAAGGGATTGGCAGAGAGGAGTAGCAGTCACAGATCGGTTAGTGAGGTGTATTAGTCTAGCAGCAGCATTCATAATAGACTGAAGGGGGTATAGCCTGCATAAGGGTAGGCCATTAAGGAGAGAGTTGCACTAGTCAAGGCGGGAAATAATCAAGGAGTGAATAAGTTGCTTTTTGGTGTCATTAGTCAGGAAGGGTGGAATTCTGGAGATGTTGTGGAGGTTAAGGCGGCATGATTTAGCCAGTGATTGGATGTAGGGGCTGAAGGAGAGGTCAAAGTCAAGGATTACACCCAGCACCCTGGCATGTGTGGAGGGACCAATGGTTGTGCTGTTGATCTGGTCAGAGAGTAGATTGTTTAAGTCTTTCTCTTGTTACGTAATTGTGCTGTCCTGGGATCGTTTGATTCTGGCCGCTATTTGTAGCAGCTTACTTAATAGTGGCCTTATGAGCTGCCCAATTTATAATAGGGGACGTGTCCGAAGGCAAGTTCTCCCGAAAAAATGTGCGCATCTCCGCCCCTATCTTTGTAAGTTCTCCCGGGTCATTTAACAAAGTCACGTTAAGACGCTACGGGGAGGGGAATGTTTTTTTCCACAGGTCTGAAAGAGATAACCAGACCGGAGCGTGATCTGACCATGGGGTAGTGGTCCAACCACGGGGTAGCAAGGATCCTGACAGAAGTCACATATGGTACTAATGAGGAACCTAGAAATATATGATCTATCCGTGAATACGTACCATGGACGTGCGAGTAGTAGGTATAATCTATGGAGGAAGGGTTATCTTCATGCCAAGCATTAATTCAATTATTATTATGTAGCAACCGTGCTAGTTTACTACGGTTTCTGGGCTCATTTTTTAAATGAGATTTATTAGACAACGATTTATTCAACATTTGGTCTAATGGTAAGTTACTGTCCCCGCCCAGGATCACCTGTCCCTGTGCCTTCGGGAGTAGTACTGCTAACATGTTATGAAAAAACTCCAACTGACCTGAATTGGGAGTATAGTATGATATAAACATGATCAAATGGTCATTATTACGACCCACCGCCATTACGTACCTACCCAGTTTATCCTTCACTATGGAGATGGGGGTAAAGGGCACCTTTCTTGAAAAACATATGGCAACTCCTAGTTTTCTCTTAGTACCTGAGGATAAGTAAAATTGTGGATAGCGAGCACTGAGACCTTGGGGTCAAGGTTTTTGAGAAGTGGGTCTCCTGCAGCATCAGTATATCTGATTTTTGTTTGTCATAGTAGAGGAAAGCTTTTGCTCTCTTTGGAGGTGGATTGAATCCTTGCACATTGTGTGTAATAATAGAATACTTAGGTAGACAACCGACATCATGGCTTGGCAGAGCACACTAACCTTGACACTGAAGTAGAAGTTCCAGGCTCCAATGACTTGAAAAGAAGAGCAGACCATGAGTCTGCGGGAACATGGTGGGACCAGAGCACAAGGTCAGAGTCCAAGGAAGGAATAGAAAAGCAAAGAAATGAATTACAGTGAAAGGAATTGCAAGGTCTATAACCTTGCACAGTGTGCAACATGTTACCTTCAAAATGAAAACAGTGGGACAAAGCCCTCCTCAGGTCATAATCCCGGGGAATCAAACGTGAGGTTGCCCCCATCATAAGATAGGAGCAAGGTCACTAGAGTGGCTTGCAAGTCCACCCCGACTCAAAACCATGTTTACTATAAATGAACAGGAGGTTGGGCACATGATTCGTTAACTATTAGTGCACAGTTAATTACACAATGGAGATGCCCAGATCACCCCCACCCCCCGGAACTTTCTGGTGCAATGGCGGTGGGCCAGGCAACCGGTCCCCCAACAGTGTTTTAATTCAACTCAGCCTGCCTAAAACTAAATATAACATTATAACAGCAACCAAAGGGCGGCAGGGCAGTGAATAGTAATTTTGGTAATATGACAGAACCTTGGAACCATAAAATCTGCCGAATAAAGGAGACGTTCCTTCCCCAACTGCGGAACATTACACACCACATCTGGGAGAGATTCCGTTTGCAAACCTAGATGGAGAAAGAAAAAAAAAAACATCAATCCCTTCCAAGAAGGGGGTGATCTCAGGTGTGTGGTAGAGTCCTCCCGTTCCACCTGGAGCATTGGGAAGACCAGATCGGGGACAAAGGATGGTTCGTTTGGGTAGATGGAGAAGGGGTCGGCCGATCTCTTGAGAGGATGCCAAACCTGAGCAGTAGATCTTCACCTTCATGGTACGTTGCAAAAGAGTGGAATTTGCCCTGGTAGGTAAAGGAAAGCTAGAATAGGAAAGACCAGTTATATTTTATTTAACGGTTCAGCAGCTGCTGTAGTAGAGGTTTCAGATTGCAGCGCTTTTGCACTGTTGAAGGGGTAAGATCTGCAAACAACTGAATGGGTGTTCCAAAAAGCGTCAGATCCTGGCGATTCCTGGAGGCAGTCATTCATTTTTCTTTGATACCATAGTAGTGTGGCTTTACTATTATGTCCTGTGGAAGGCCATCCAACCTGGGGGCTGTCAGCGCCCTATGGACCCTATCCACCTCCAGCTGATGGGATGAGATGTCTGGAATCAGTTCTTTCATGAGAACATGTATATCATCCTCCAGGTCTGTGTGAGTTTCTGGTAGGCCCCGGACCAGCACATTATAACGGCAAGACCCGTTTTCCAGGTCTTCAAATTTTGCGTAGGCCTCTTCCAAACGCTGGCGAAGGTCTGCTACAGCCCTGGCATTCTGGTTCACTCTGGCTACCGTTCCTTCCACTTTTGTTTCAACTGTGACCAGTCTAAGCCCAAAACTCTGTATATATTGTTTGATGTCATGGTTAATGAAAGAGCAGGCTTTAGATAGTTCCTGCTGTAACATAGTAGAAAAACGGGAGAGCAGAACTGTGCCCCCTGCATATGGAGCAGGTTGAGGTGAGGATGAAGGGTCATCATGAGCAGGACTAGATTGGCTGAATATGGACTCGGCTAGCTCAGCCATATTTTTGTCCATGGAGGAGCCTGGAGAGCCTGCCTGCTCAGGTAGCTCCAGGGGTGCTCTGGGGGATGAGGACAGGGAGAGGGACTCGTGATCTCCTGATGACTGTGAAGAGAAGGGGTCCCGTAATTCTGACCTGGGAGATGGATCCACTGGCTGCTGTGAGCGGTGCTACTTACTGTTCTGGCCGCCTCGTGTGTCTGGCTTACCATGCGCCATTTTGGGAGAAGGAGTTTGCCCAGAGGGAGGGGGCCACACCTGTCCTTGCTGATTCTTCAGCTTGTACTGCCTTTTTTTTTGGTTGTCCCGAGGCCTGATGCTGCAGGACAGTCTCCCGGTGTTTACGCAGTACGTCGTGGGTGATCTCCCAGTCCTCCTGTGCTGAGGATTGCTGTGTTTGAGCCGGTGGTGAACGGAGCTGGGTCACAGCATGACTGTTCCCGCGGGCACGTGCATGCTCACTATGAGGAACACCTTTTAGCAAAAGTATGTAGGCATAGGACACACACCCTGCCACGCCCCCTTAAAGGAGAATTATATTTAAAAAAAAAAAAAGATTACTGAAACCCACAAGTGCTTTTTTACCACTATTGATGCTTTATACTGGCTTTTGACGTTTACAAATGCAGCAATTTAGAAATTGGATGAAAGGTTTATCCCTGTGAAACATTATTTTAAAGATAAGTAGTGCATTTTATTTACAAATATATAGATCAGACTAAAGTGAGGGACAAATCAGGATGAAACAGGGACAGAGGGACTTTGTTCCAAATCAGGGACAGTCCCTCGAAATCAGGGACCGTTAGGAGCTATGTAAGTTGTCAACAGAAATCATTATCTAAAACTGAAAATCAGGCGCAAAGTTATGGATCTGGAACCTGGCAACCAAATCACAGAGTAGGATCTTCGATCAGGTAATTCTAATTTGCACTGAGCAAATATAAATAGTTTCCCCAAGCACAACAGCAGAGCAAGAGCACAGCTACACTTCCCAATGTAAAGCAAAAGGGAGAGTATGAGAGAGCCAAAGCACACAAGCAGGCCTAGGTGGCATTTTAAAACTGACAGAAAAGGTGGGAAGAATTTTTTTCCATGTAGGAAGATGAAACAACCACAGACATGGAACCCTATCTCCCAACTTTTGAAGTTCAGAATGAGGGACACCAGACGGGAATGATCTGTGGCGCTCTACACTGCAAAATGTATGTGTGGCCAAACTGTTAACAGTGATAGGGGCTTAAGGAGTGTGGTTAAATAAAACCTGGGCTTCCTTGTACCCTTTACAGGGGTCAGCAGGGCAGGGCCCAGGGGTCAGTATAGCAGAGAAGGAGGGCAGAGGACAGGAATCAGCAGGATGGAGGACAGGATTCAGTAGGGCAGGGTACAGAGATCAGCAGGACGGAGGACAGGAGTCTATAGGGAAGGGTACAGGCGGTCAGCAGGACGGAGGACAAGAGTCAATAGGGAAGGGTACAGGGGGTCAGCAGGACGGAGGACAGAAGTCAATAGGGAAGGGTACAGGGGGTCAGCAGGACAAGAGTCGATAGGGAAGGGTATAGGGGGTTAGCAGGACAGAGGACAGGAATCAATAGGGAAAGGTACAGGGGGTCAGCAGGACGGAGGACCTGAGTCAATAGGGAAGGGTACAGGGATCAGCAGGCTGGAGGACAGGAGTCAATAGGGCAGGGTACAGGGATCAGCCGGATGGAGGACATGAGTCAATAGGGTATACAGTCTAATCTATGGATCTGGTGTCACCTGCCATAAGGAGGATTGCTGGAATGGCAGGAGAGAGAGAACACAGCCACTGTCACTTCTCTCAGCAGCCAGGTATGCTATTCATTGGGGGGGTGGCCTGGGGGGGGGGGGGCACAAGTGTAATCTGGGGTCAGGGCATGGGGGGCAGGGGGATGCCCACCCACAGATTTGAGTATGATATTACTCCTCCCCACCTCCTGTCTGCATCACAGCTGAGGAGGAGGAGCCACAAGCCGCTCTGCAGTGCATCAGCCGGTGTTCTGCCAAAAAGTGTCCCCCCATCGGATAGTGTCCGCCCCGTACTGCACAAGCGCAGCGCTTGCGCAGTACGGAGGACAAGGAGACTCAGAAAGTCTCCGAAGAGTCCAGGTTCGAGCCCCACCATCCAAGTGGACATACAGTAGCACTTTTTAACAGGGCCCCTCGCTGGCTTGCTTCGCTCACCACGCTTCAGGCACGGCTTCGCTCTGCAATTTTCTTTTCTAACTCTTTGTCCACTTGGATGGTGGAGCTTGAACCTGGACTCAACGCCGTTCATGTTCGGAGACTTTCGGCATCTCCTTGTCCTTGCGCAGTGCAGGGTGGACACTATCCGACGGAGGACAGTATTCAACACAACACCGGCATGTCTCACCGCTGGCTGCTGTCACATATAGACAGCAGTGCGGGACCCGAGACACCCTGCACAAGCCACAGGTCGGGTGTTGGTGCCCACGCTAGTGCGTGCTTGTGGGCAAGACTCACTGGAGCCAGGTGCTGGAACTCAGACCAGCACTTGGCTCCACTCCGGGACAAGACAAATCGCCGGAACGCTGGGACTTAGATCAAATCCCGGGATGGTGGGGAGGTATGATGGAACCCAGGTGAGAAATAGGTTGAGTCTGTAGAGATTCACCTTGCTTACTATGAATAAGCAAATAAACCATGACAAAGGATTCACAGAGCACCAGGTTTCTCTAAAAAAGAGAGCATGGCACAAGTTCTTTCCTTTCAGACAGATACCAGCATGGAACATGTATGAAGAGACAGACTTGTCACACATTCTGTAAGACAGAGGGTAAGAAGGTTGCAAAGGGTGTGTTTGGGAATCCCCGTCCTGAATTATAAGCAGGGTTTGCAGATCATCAGGTTACTAACAAAGAAAGTAGAGTGGACTGGTGTACCACAGCAATGCCTGGATGAAAGCCTGAAGAACTGAGCAGGTGAGATTTGCTCCCAGTAAGCATCCAGAGGTATAAATTGAAATTCTGACAGAAGTGTACCTTTAAAGCATTGTTTTCAGTTATTTTTTTTTTTAAATGTGTTCTGAACAATTTGGTCTCAAGAGAAATGACTCATCAGTAGACAGCAAGAGGGTCACAAGTGTTCAGGCTGAGATAGAGAAAGTGACAGGACAAGAAACATTCCCATTTGTTACAGTAAATGAGGAACCAAGAAATGCCAGGAATAAAACGCAAGCAGATTGAAGAATGATGACAATTTTTTTTCTCGTGGTAAATTAGGGGTGAAAAACTCAAAGATTGAGCACAGGTCATGGAAGATACTTGGTATGTGTAGTAATGTGTTTTAGTCCATTTTCAAGCCCAACTCCAGCTAAAACGTCCTTTTCAGCTTTGGGAAGAGGCTCAGGGATGATTTACTAAAACTGGAGAGTGCAAAGTCTGGAGCAGCTGTGCACAGAAACCAATCAGCTTCCAGGTTTTTTGTCAACGCTTTAACCACTTCAATACCGGGCCATTTTACACCCTTCCTTACCAGAGCACTTTTTGCGATTCGGCACTGCGTCGCTTTAACTAACAATTGCGCGGTCGTGCGACATCCAAACAAAATTGACGTCCTTTTTTTCCCACAAATAGAGCTTTCTTTTGGTGGTATTTGATCGCCCCTGCGGATTTTATTTTTTGCGCTATAAACAAAAGAAGAGCGACAATTTTGAAAAAAAACACAATATTTTTTACTTTTTGCTATAATAAATATCCCATTTTTAAAAAAAAAAACGTTTTTTTTTACTCAGTTTAGGCCGATACGTATTCTTCTACATATTTTTGGTAAAAAAAATCGCAATAAGCGTATATTGTTTGGTTTGCGCAAAAGTTATAGCGTCTACAAAATAGGGGATAGATTTATAGCATTTTTTTTTTTTTACTAGTAATGGCGGCGATCTGCGATTTTTTTTTCGTGACTGCGACATTGCGGCGGACACTTCGGACACTTTTGACACATTTTTTGAACCATTCACATTTACACAGCGATCGTTGCTATAAAATTGCATTGATTACTGTGTAAATGTGACTGGCAGGGAAGGGGTTAACACTAGGGGGCGCTGCAGGGGTTAATGTGTTCCCTAAAGAAGTGATTCTAACTGTGGGGGGAGGGGACTGACAAGGGGAGGAGACCGATCAGTGATCCTCCGTACTGGGATCACATGATCGGTCTCCTCTCCGGCTGACAGGACGTGGAGCTGTGTGTTTACACACACAGCTCCACGGTCCCGTTGTTTTAACGGGCAATCGCGGGTGCCCGGCGGACATCGCGGCCGCCGGGCACTCGCACCGGGTCCCGAGCGAAGCCGCGGGCGCGCGCCCCCCAGGCAGCCGTGAAGGAGAGGACGTCATATGACGCCCACCCAGGATGGTAGATCCACCTTGTGGGCGTCATATGTCTATACGCGGGTAGGGAAGTGGTTAAAGAGGAAGTAAACTAGGGCTGCAACTAACGATTATTTTCATAATCGATTATTTGGCCGATTATTGTTTCGATTAATCGGTTAATAATCGTAAAAAAAGTGTGATGTATAATTTAGTTAATGTGTAAAGTTTAAAAAAAAAGTCAATTTATTCTTAAATATCTCTATGCAGTGGTAAATATAAATAACCAACTATATGGTTAGGGAGCAAAATATCTAATCCACTCTGAGAATAACAGACAGAAGAGATATACTGTATATACTAAGTGCCTGACCCTTTCCAAATACGCAGCGGCTGAAAAAACCATAGATGTGAACGTGTCCCATAGGAAACCATGTAAATGAACTGTAGTGCGTTTCTGCAAAATGCACCAAAAAACACATAGATGTAAACCAGGCCTAAGACGTTTAATAACATAATGGGGTTAAAAAAAAACTAAAATGAGCCCTTTATAGTACAACAAAAAAAAAAAAAAGCAGATAATCACTACTGTAAGGGGTTCATTTTTTTACTGTAGAACTGTGAAAGTAATATTTACAGTAGCGATTATTTGCTCTTTTTATACTATAAAGAGCTAATTTTAATTTCTTTTTAACCCCATTATGTTACTGGCCGATTAATCGATTATGAAAATAGTAATCGATTAATTTCATAATCGATTAGTTGTCGATTAATCGATTAGTTGTTTCAGCCCTAAAGTAAACCCCGATGGGTTTTACTTCCTCTTTTGCTCCCCGCAAGGCCTGATAACAAACATGTTATACTTACTTGCTCTGGGCAGTGGTTTTGCACAGAGCAGCCCGGATCCTTCTCTTCTCGGTCCCACGCCGGATCTCCTGGCTTCTCCCCCCTGCTGGGTGCCCCCACAGCAAGCTACTTGCTGATGGGGCACCCAAGCAGGTGCACTCCTGAGCCACAGCTCTGTGTGTCCATTCACACACGGAGCCGCAGCTGGGCCCCGCCCCTCCATCTCCTAATTGTCTCACTGACTCTGGTTGACAGGGGCTCCCGCTGCTGCCAAAAGCCAATTAGGAGTGTTGGTCCCGGAGAGGCAAGGCTCTCGTGGACATCACTGGATCGATAGGAGGCTCAGGTAAGTATTGGGGGGGGGGGGGGCTGCTGCACACAGAAGGTTTTTTACCTATGCATGAAGGTAAAAAACCTTGTGCCTTTACAACCACTTTAAAGCGATTGTAAAGGTAAAAAAAAAAAAAAAATTATAATAATAACAAACATATCTACTTACCTGCTCTGTGCAATGGAAGTGGCTGCAAATTCTCTTTCTCGTCTCCCCGCCGGAAAGGAAAAAACTGTTTGAGCTAGAGCTGCACGATTAATCATCAAGAATCGTTATCACGATTTTTTCCCGTTGTGATCTTGACAAAAGTGTTTCACAATTCTGTCTATGCAGAGAATTCTCTCTGCTCTTATGAAGCCACAGCCCTCAAAAGAAAAGAAGAGAAAATCCGGGCAGTTTGCCAAGAATCACAACATTCTTTAGCAGTGTTACTAAGTATAAACATTGTAACAATTTGTCAATGGAATAGACTTTGTGTGTAAATGAAGAAAGTTTAACCACTTAAACACTAAACCTTTTTCTGCTATTTGTTGGTTTCAAGTTAAAATCTTTTTTTTTTTTTTTGCTAGAAAATTACTTAGAACCCCCAAACATCATATATATATATTTTAGTAGAGACCCTAGAGAATAAAATGGTGGTTGTTGCAATATTTTATGTCACACTGTATTTGCACAGATGTCTTTCAAATGCATTTTTTTTTGGAAAAAAATTACTTAAATGAATTAAAAAAAAAAAAATAACCAGGAAAGTTAGCCAAGTTTTTTTGTATAATGTGAAAGATTTTACGTCGCGAGAATCGTTTTTATTCTAAGCAAAAAAATTGTGATTCTCATTTTGGCCAGAATCGTGCAGCTCTAGTTTGAGCTGGAGTTTGGCTACAATTTGTTAGTGTATCTAAATCTGCTAGTATACATCTAATACCCCCCTCCCAGACTGACAATGCTTCTGTCTGCTGTACCTCCTCTTCTCATTCTTCCAGAGTTGTGCCTCATTAATGCATGAGATGTGATACTTGCCAGATCACCAGGTGAAAAGGAGAAAGCAGTAGTAGTTGGAACAATCATCAATTCGCGACTCGACTACGCAAATTCCCTTTACATAGGACTTCCAAATTACCAGATTGCATGCCTACAAGTCATCCAAAACACAGCAGCAAGACTGGTCATGGGAAAGAAACCCTGGGAATCCATCTCTCCATCCCTAAGGTCCCTCCATTGGCTAACGGTAAAGGATAGGATCACATTCAAGACCCTCTGCCTCACCCACAACTGTACACAAGGAAACGCTACTCAATACCTGTTGGATTCAATATGAACTCATGTAATCTCACATCGGTTCATTCCCAATACCTTTCTGGAGAACAGGATGCACTCCCCTGATTGGAATGTAGCCAGTTAAACAACTATGTTATATCTATGAGAGCTGATCTGCATTACAATGCTTATTCTGATCTGTCTATGAGATAAGCAATCTTCAAGAGAGACTGTTGCTGCTAAGATGGCTATGGATATCTATTGGATAGAAGGCAAATGGGGGTGGCTATGAGTGGGCGTGTAGGTTTGAATGAAAGGTTCGCACACACAGGAAATACTCTCTCTGTGTCTCTCTGCCCTTTTTCCTCTGATCACAGCTGATGGTGATCTATGCAAGCCTCATGGCTTGGCAGCCATCTTGAGGTCTTCCCCTTTGGATCATGGCGATGGCCCTCTCTTGGTCATCTGAGTCTAGCCGATGCTACAAAGCCTCACGGAGGGCCTTGTGATAAGTATCTTTGATATTCTTGTGTTATCCGCTTTGATTGTAAGCTTTGTGATATTGTAATGACTTTTAATACTTTATGTTAGCGTTCTTAATTTCTTGGGAAATAAATAAGATAGTATTTTACTAGCAGTAGTGTGTGTATTTTCATAACTAACTTTATGTCAGTATACCTAGCAGGGTTTAATAGACCAGCTAACTATGGGAATAAACATGTTAATAGTAGTTTGTATACTGCAGCGATTTCTACAATACCTATGTGAGAAAATAAAACAATACATACCCAATCGCAGCCTTCGATCAACAAACCAAAACCGCCTTCTCATCCCTAAAGCCCGCTACAAATCTAAGGGAGAACGAAGATTTGCAGTCCAAGGACCTGGGCTATGGAACGCTCTACCCACCAACATCCGCATGGAAGAAAACCATCGGGCCTTCAGGAAAAAACTCAAGACCCACCTCTTCTAATAAGCAGGACATCACAGGACAGACTAAGCGCCTTGAGGCGATTCAGTTCTCATTTGCAGCGCTATACAAATCATTCATTCATTCAAAACAGAGGGGGGGGGGGGGGAAAAGCCAAAGAAAAAAAAAACTGATGCAGCCACCACATCTAATGACTGGTAAGATGTAAGGTATTACATTTTTAGTTTTGGGTATTAATAACGCTCGCTCCTAATCTGTCATTCAAAACTACACAATTCAGATATAGACAGACAACTAGCATTTTCAGAAAGAGACCAGCAGCAACAGTTTACAAGTAGGTAAGTATTTTTTACTCTGGTTGTCAGGACCAAATAATTCTTACTGCGAATATATAGAACATATTTGTGTATTTTTATATATACACGCAGTTTTGTATTCATATACTACACAACAAAGAATTTCTAAACAGCTAGGGTTTTATAATAAGCTGTTTCCTTTCAGACAGGCTGCCACTAAATGAAACCTCATAGGGAGTCATATGGAGGGCAGAGAAGGAAGTGGAGTTAATGCTGTAAGTCATTCATATCTGGGTATGTCAGATTCAGCTTGAGCTATTGAGCTCAGTAAACAACAGGCTTTTAACAACAGGAGGTAAGGGGGAAGTAGAAAATATGTGAAATGCAGCCTAAAGCTCCACCTGCCACCTGGATAAAGGAATAAACTATATTCATTCACATTATTTCCTATTTACCTGATTTAAAAAAAAAGAAAAAACATTTAAATTTATTACTTTATCCTGTTTGTAGTAAATAAATAAAATATACAAAACTACATCATTTTCCTTTTGAATGTATTGCCCATTTTATGGGGAAAAACATCAGACAGCTTTTTTTTTCTCTACACAGCAAAGGGCTGAATTCCCACTTCCCCCTAAAATATACATACGGTAATAAAAAATAAAATATCACATACATATGTATAATAAAAAAGGATAATGTGACTTATTTTAAGTTATTACTGCAGACAGAAGCTGCTGATTGGTTGCTGGGGGGGTTACTCTGCTCTGCACATCATTATTGCTTTTTGTAGTCCCTTAGTACACATCAACTATTCTTTTGAAAACTGTAAAGAATGGGAAAAGAAAGTAGTATCTGTATTCATATTGTTCTTCCTCTCCCACCTGGATCTCCTTTTCAGCTCTGCAGTCTTCTAAATCTTATTTCCATTGCTATTTTTTCCTATAATATATGTACATTTGTAAGTTTTTTTTTTTTTTTTTTTTTAAAGAGTAATAAAAGGGAGCTGCTCCTACTGAATGCCAATGAGTAGACCTTGGCTACATAATAAAATACTTGATTTACATAGAAAATTTCCCCCGTGATGCATTCTTTCATGTTTGCAGAGTCAGCGGACACAGCGTCAGTAAACAGAAAGGCTTTGCTTGTGCCAGCATGCCTGCAGATCTTCTCACTTAACAATCAATAAAAAAGTGTAGGTGGCATTATGTGGAAACTTAGAACAAGAAAAAAAAAAAAAAAATAATAAATTCCTCAGATCTCATATCTCTCAGCTGACGTTACTCAAGTAGGAAGTTAACTGACTAGGGTATAAAAGATGCTTCGCTCTCCCGAACTGCTTGACCATCACTCCTCCACTAACCTTTTTTCAAGAACAACCACATAAGACTCAGGATGGAGTACAATGGCCATAGCAGCCTTTCACCCTCTTCCTGCCCAGGCCAATTTTCAGCTTTTAGCACTGTCGCACTTTGAATGACAATTGAGCAGTTATGCAACGCTGTACAAAAACAAATACTTATAATTTTTTTTTAGACAGATTGAGCTTTTGTTTGGTGGTCATTTATCACCACAGTTTTTTTTTGTTTTTTTTTATTTGTGTAGCCTCCCTGGCAGTAATCCCGAGTCTGGCTCGGGGCAGGAACTTCAGTACCAAAAGCGGTAACCCCGAGCCAGACTCGGGCTTGCGTGCAGGATACAGGGGGGAAGTTACTTACCTTATCCCCTGGATCCTGCGATGTCTCCCCGCTGTGTGAGCGAGCCGTGTGCTCGCTCGATTCACACAGTGCCGAGTGCCGCTGATCTCCGTTCCCTGCAACGTTATGACGCACAGGAGCAGAGATCGGCGCCAAATTCAAAAAAGTTAAAAAACACAGTACACATACAGTACTGTAATCTTACAGATTACAGTACTGTATACAAAAAATACACATCCCCTTTGTCCCTAGTGGTCTGCCCAGTGCCCTGCATGTCATTTTATATAATAAAAAGATTTTTTTCTGCCTGGAAACTGTCCATAGCAACCAAAAAGTGTCCCTTTATGTCAAAAGTGGTTTTAGACCAGCTAGAAAACACCGATAATAAATTAGAATCACAATTTATCATTTAATAAATAAATTTAATGACAGCGACTATTCTGCAACTGAGCAAATTTCAGTGTTTTTGATTTGATTACATTATTGAATCTTTTTTTTTTTATTATAATTTATGATTTTGTGTTTCAAACTTTATCATAACCGGGATGTCTACTAGACTCTGGTTCGGACAGATTTAAGTGAGTTATTCATAAGAATTGCATGCCTACAATATAAAAACGCCAAATTTCCATGCAAAATAATTGTACCGCTTTCAGCACAAAATTCCAGACAGAATCATACCGCCAGGGAGGTTAAAAAAAAAAAAAAAGACCTACAATTTTGAAACAACATTTTTTTTTCTTAGTTTCTGTTATAAAATTTTCTAAATAACGAATTTTTCTCCTTTATTGCTGTGCGCTGATGAGGCTGCACTGATGGGCACTGAGGAGGTGGCACTGATGAGATGGCACTGAAGGGGACTGATGAGGTAGCACTGATGAGGAGGCACTAATATACAGCACTGATGGGCACTGATAGGTGGCACTGATGGGCATTGATAGGTGGCACTTATAGGCACTGATAGGCAGCATGGGTAGGCGGCACTAATGGGCACTGGAGGGCAGCACTGACTGGCATCATTAATGGGCACTGATTAACATCACTGCTGGGCACTGACTGGCATCACTGCTGAGCACTGTTGGGGTTGCACTGATAATCAAGGCACTGATGATCAGTACCTTGATTATCTGTGCAGATCTCCCCTGTGAGGAAATGCCACTGATCAGCTCTCCTCACACGCTGTCAGTATGAGGAGAGGAATGCCGATAACCAGCATCTCCTTGTTTACATGTGATCAGCTGTGATTGGACACAGCTGTTCACATGGGTAAAGAACCTCATCATCAGCTTTTTACCGAGATCAGTATTGCCCCGTGTCCTTGGGACAGAGCACACCACCGAACGCAGAGCTGCGCTCCCCCATGAGCGTGCAAGTGCGGCAAGAGTGGGACGATGTCATATGACTTCATCTCAGAAAAAGACAGCCACCTAGCGCCCGTCATTTCACTATAAGGCGGGCGGGGGGTTGTTTATTTAACCAATTATAAATAGCTTATAAAAAAATCCACATATAAACATATCAACATAAAAACATATAACAACTGAAATTTTTTGGCCTCCGACTGCAACAAACACCGCCTAGGAGACAAAAAATTACATGCACATGCCACCAACCATGATAATGGGAGCCATACCCAGGACGGGTCCCTACAAATGTACATATTTTTCATACTCAAAAACCCATAGCAGGACCTTGTACCCCATTGGCTGCCATGACTAAACCTCAAAAATCCTGGTCCCGACCGCATACAGCAAGCAATGGAACTCAATAAGGGCGAGGGGGCGGGCCGTTGTCCCAAGCGCACATGAATACTCTTTTAAGTAATGCTTCCAACTGACCAGAAGCCCATTTTCTGTGCCAACCCTTTTTAACCCTGTCATGTCGGCCCTATGTTCATGCTTCTTCTTTTAACTCTGGGCCTATCTAGAATGGATATGTCCAAGGCGTTTTCAGGGTCTAAGAGATGATGGCTAAATCCGCAGACCAAATTTAGAGACGGTCGCTAAATCTGCAGAACATATTTTGAGACGATGGCTAGATTTACAAACCAAATTTATAGACGATAGCTAGTTCTACAGATCAAATTAAGACCCCATACACACTATACAACTTTTGCTGTCTGATTTCCTTCAGATTTACCAAAACCATGTAGTGCAAGGGCCTGCCTGATTGCATACAAATTTAAACTCTTATGCCGCGTACACATGATCGAAAATTCGGCCAGCAAAAGACAGATGAGAGCTTTTGGTCGGAAAATGCGACCGTGTGTATGCTCCATCAGACTTTTGCTAGCCGAATTTCTGCCAGTAAAACACTGAGAGCAGGTTCTCCATTTTTCGGTCGGAAAGTCTGTAGCAAAAAAATGTCTGTAGCAATTCCGACGCGCAAAATTCCTATGCATGCTCGGAAACAATTCGACGCATGCTCGGAAGCATTGAACTTAATTTTCTCGGCTCGTCGTAGTGTTGTACGTCACCGCGTTCTTGGCGGTCGAAAGTTCAGCAAACTTTTGTGTGACCGTGTGTATGCAAGCCAAGTTTGAGCGGAATTCCGTCTGAAAATCCATCCAAGGGGCTGCTTTATTATTACTTTAACCAAGGGGCAGATCTGTTATAGCGTGTAAGCAAGGGGCGGGTCTATTATTATTATATCATGTAAGGGGCGGATGGCTACAGAAGAGGGCGAATGTTAAATTAATGGGCAGAGCTCGATATATAACAATAATAATAAATGCGCCCCTTGGTTACAGTATAACTAGACCCGCCCCTTAGTTACACGATAGACGCCCCTTGCAGAGTAGCACGAGCATCGGGAGCATGCGGCATCGCCTCGTACAATTACATGTTAACTGCGCATGCGCGGTGTAGAGTTCACTCAGAGCTGTGTAGGTTTGGCAATTTTTGTAAGCTCTGTAGTCCTTCGTACTGTGCAAGTGCTGCGCCTGCGCAGTACAGGGGGTCCTTATCCAGCGGGGGAACTTTTTCGGCAGGACACCAGAATTACACTACTGCCATCTAGTGGCGGTAGATGTAATTGCAGTAACTCCGCCCAAGTAATGGGAACTGCATTACCATGAGGGGAAAAGTAATCAGTTAGATTACTAGTTACCCTCTAAAGTAACTGCGTTACGTAACTCTGTTTATTTTAACTCAGTTACTTACATCACTGTTCACCAGACAACAAAGTAACTTGCCATAAGATTGTATTAGCATTTATATATTTTAAGCATGTAACATATTTTAACGCTGAATTCCATCTATAGCTATTTTTTTTCCTAAAACATGTGGAACGAGTGACCTCCTGTGTCTATCAAATAGAAATGCAGTCGCTCAGCACAGGGCCTGAAAGCAAGCAGCAGCCCAGAAGACTGAGAGCTGTCACTCATGCATATAGTATACCCTTTCACTCCTCACACTAGGTAGCTACATTTAACATTATATAGGGAAGAGGGGGCAGAGTTGCTGGGCCATCTCAGACAGCAGTAGTGAAGACATTCCCAGAACAGAAGGGGGCTATGATGTGCAAGGAGTTTGGGGAGGTGCTAGGGATTTGTTACTCTTCCTGAACTAGTCGAAATTTCTAGAAGTTCATAGGCACATTGCAAAGGAATTAAAAATCATTTATGGAAATGAAAATGCAATGAAGCATTTAAATAATAGATTTGGATGTGTTTTGACCTGCATTCTCCTACTTAGTGACAATTTATACTCACAACAGTGTAGAGTGTAGATCAGCCTTCCTCAACATTTTTATCCCAGAGGAACTCTTAAAATAAGTTTCAGGTCACAGAGAACCCCCATCAAACGTCATTAAGAAGATGCCCCATATCGGTGATGGTAAGTGCAAAGAATCCCCACTTTACGTTGCTGGCTATGCCAAGTGGCGTTGGACCTGGATCTAGGCAGGCACCATCTGATTGGGGGGTCAATTAGCCACAGGTCAAGGAGACCCTAGCTATCTCAGGAGGATCCCTATGGCTCAACAGAACCCTGGTTGAGAATGGCTGGTGTAGATAATTCACTATCTGGCCTTTCACTATAAAAATTGTGAAATTACACTTTAAGACTTCAGTAGAAATAAGGTCAATGCTGTAATTCTAGATTATGTTTTTTTTTTCTGGAGTTTTCAGAGTTCTTTTTTCTTCCTCCAGGTCTCAATCAGAAGAGAGATTGTCGCACAGTACAGCCTAATCTGACAGACATGCTTTTCCCTAATACAGCCAAACTCTGATTTACAGTCCAGAAGGGCCCAATTATATTTTTCATCCTGGCGCTGTCAGAGTAAATAGCATTAGGTCCGGTGCTTTGATTCCATTGTTATTTTTAAACCATTAAAAAGAAAGACATGGAAAGCACAGAAAAAAAACAATGTCATTATTTCTCCTGTCATAATGCTGATTGCCGGCCAGCTCACAGAATCTTAAAGTGAGAAACATGGGCCCTGCCACTGCTGACCTCCTTCACCCCATGCCAGGCTGTTGTGTTGATCCTTTCTGATCTGGAATGAGCAGATCAGTAAAGTCAGAGATTAGTAAGAAGGCCGGATCTGCATACTTGTTCCAGGTGAGTGACTTAATCATCCAAATGTACTAAAAGCCAAAACATTTTTTCGTTTTGGATGGAGTAGGGTTGGGATAGGACTTCTGTCACTTCTTTATTGCTCCCAATTGTGGCTCTAGCTTGTTAACTGCATCTTTGTAATTTATGTTGCAACTGAAAGGCTGAAACAAAAAAATACCCTTGCACCACCACACTGCACATGTTAATTGCTTGTTATGTGTAGGAGTCCTGAAATAAGGTGAAATACCTTATTCCGTGCTCCCTCTATCTTTGCAACTGGGTCACTGCAGCCTACTCGTTAAGCTGTTCATGAGACTTTATATCAGCTTCCTATATTCCCTGTACAGCAGAGCTCAAATATGAGAGGTAGAAGGGACCAATCAGTTTCTGTACTGACAAGAAGCATGCTGATAGGAGTAAAAAGCAGAGTAACACAATGTGTAGTTTCTCCTTTCTCAGACTGGTGCAGGTCCAGGATGACCTGGGCTCAGTGGAAGTAGGGTGAATCATGCTGGCCTTCAGACTACTGACATCTGGGAGAAAAGAAGCTCTGGGGAACAGTGGGGGAAAGCCCTGGATGTATTTAGAATAATGAAGCAAAAGCTACTTTTTTTATCTTTTAGGCCCCTTTCACACTGGGGCGGTGAGCCGCGGTGACGGTAAAGCAGCGCTATATTTAGCGCTGCTTTACCGTCGTTTTCACCGCAGTTTTCGGCCGCTCGCGGTGCGATTTACCCCCCGTGAGCGGCCGAAAAAGGGTTAAACACCCCCCGCAGAGCGCCGCCGTAGCAGCGCTTTGCGGCGGTATTCCCGTGGTTTCACCGCGGTGTCCCATTCTATTCAATGGGAAGGAGCGGTATAGGAGCGGTGAACACACCGCTCCTATCCCGCTCCAAAGATGCTGCTAGCAGGACTTTTTTTGTCATCCTGCTAGCGCACCGCTCCAGTGTGAAAGCCCGCCGGCTTTCACACTGGAGTTAAAGGGGCAGGATTTTTTCATGCGGTGAACAGGCGCTATTTTTAGCGCTGCACCGCATGAAAAACGCTTAGGTGTGAAAGGGGCCTTAAAGCATAAGTTCACCTTTAGTAAAAAAATAAAAAATAATAATAAATGAACATATTTTTGCAGTTAAAACAATGTGCATTTATTTTATGTTTTTTACACTGGAGCCTGCAAAGCATTGCAGCCATGATGGGTACAATCACATGCTCCTGCAGACACAGCTGACCACTCTCTACCCATACAGACTTTATCGAGCTGCAGAAAGTGTTATGCCGCGTACACACGGCCGGAATTTCTGATGGAAACAGTCCGATGGGAGATTTTCATCAGATTTTCCGACCGTGTGTATGCCCATCAGTCTTTTTCTGTCGGCATCTCCGACGGACTTTAGATTGAGAGCCTGTTCTTAATTTTATTATTATTCATTTTATAAAGTTATTAATTAATTATTATTATACATTTTTATCGGAAATTCCGATCGTGTGTATGCAATTCCGACACGCAAAATTCCGACGCATGCTCGGAAACAATTTGACGCATGCTCGGAAGCATTAAACTTCTCTTTTATAGTGCCGTTGAACATGTTGCATGTCGCGGTGTTGTTGACCGTTGGAATTTGGTGTGATCGTGTGTAGGCAAGACAGTTTGAGCGGAATTCCGTCGGAATTCCGACGGGAAAACCATCAGAGCTTTTTCCGACGAGAATTCCGATCGTGTGTAAGCAGCATTAGTGAACAAGGACGTGATCAGCGTGAACATGACTTCTGTACTCTTCCTTTGAGCTTCCTGAAAAGTGCGCTATGGACCTGTTTCTTGCTATTTGTGTTAAAAAACTTTTAAACTGTTATTTATATAAAAAAATTAAAAAATAGAAAACTACATACCGTCTGGAAGATGGGACTTGTAGTTGATTAATACACAGATCTGTCAGTGAACGATGTGGCTGTGTGGGTGGAGCCCTGCACAGCCACATTTTTAAAATGTGACAATGGGTGTGGGGAAAAGAACCCCCACCTGCTGTCATAGTTAAAGGGGGGGATGTGAGGTGGGGGGTGCAGAACATGTTACAGGTTACACCCCAAATATATGGGTATAACATGTAACATGTTCAGAAGGTGAACTTATCCTTTAAAAGGCTATTCTTTTAGATGAAGTTCTGCTTTAACCCCTTCGCACCAACATAAAACAAATATGTGGCCCCACTAGACTGGGCTTCGGCATACTTGTGTATCGTAGTTTGTGCTGGGAGCGTGCTGCACAGCGCATTTCCAGCACAGAGACTGGGGTCTCATTGTGAGCCCCGGGCCCCATACTAACAATCAGGACCCCTGGAATTCCCGATTCCGGGTCACCTGATCCTTGTGACAGCCTCTGATTGGCTATCACAGCGATCAGTCACTTTGAAGCCCGTCCTGTGTTTTCTTACTCTGTGAATGGAAGAGATAAATACATTGTATCTCTCTCTCTCTTCTTGCAGAGAAAAAAAAAAGAAAGTGCGTGTAAAAAAAAAAATAATAATAATAAAAAAAGTGAAATACAAAAATACCTAGATCAAGGTTTGATCTCGGTCAATGCAAGGGTAAGCGTTTGGGTCAAGGTCAGGGTCATTGTTTTTTTTTTTTTTTAACAGGATTTCCCATGGTACCTTGCTGCCTGCAGGTGGTGATTCTTGTACTGACTCCGCCTCCTGAAACTCCTCCTTCCAGCACCGCTGTAGATCAAAAGGCAGGCTCTGTGAAATGTGTGACACAGCAGTGCCCACTCACATGGCATAGTGATTAAGTGTCACAGAATTCCAGGAAATCTTCACAGAGTAATTTTACAAACTTCAACTTTGTTCAGATTAAGAGGAGTAGGCTATAAATAATACAAATACAGTGTGGAAATGTATATATGATTTTACATTTTGACCATAGATTCGCTTTAAAGCAGAGTTGTCGCAAACCAGGGCTGCACAAACTGAGTGCAAGCAGATGTAAAAAAAACACATCTGGATCAGTAGTTCCCAGACACATAAGCAACCTAAAGGAGAAGTCCAGCCTGAGCTCGTTTGGCTGTACTTCTCCTATGGATCACAGGAGTGCACTGAAGTCCGCTCTCGGCTGACGTCACAGAGATGGTCCCAGCACCATCATCCCAACCATGGAGTCTGGATCTGCCAGGTGCCTGGACTGATACCCCGCTCAGCCTCTCAGCAAGCTGCTGTGGGCCTGAGATGGCCACTCCCCGCTCATCTACTGCTCAGTGCTCCAAGGAGCGAGGAGGAGCAGAGCGGAGAGCTGCCGATTGACAGGCAGCAGCTCTCTACTCGGGGAGCTGAGAGAACCGAGCCATCGGCCATGTTCGATCGCTCGGTTCTCAGTGCAGAGTCGGCGGGGGACAGATGCAGCATTGGACTGATGCTGCATCCACCTAGGTAAGTGTGAATATGGAAAAAAAACAAACCCGTACTTCTCTTTTAAAGTGTTACTAAAGGTTCAGATTCTTTTTTCTTTCTTTTAAAAAATAACAAACATGTCATACCTATCTGCTCTGTGTAATGATTTTGCACAGAGCAGCCCAGATCCTCCTCCTCTCAGATCCCCCGCTGGTTCTCCTGGCCCCTCCTTCCTGCTGAGTTCCCCATAGTAAGCTGGTTGCTCTGAGGGCACTTATACATGCTCGCTCCCGAGCCGCCTCTGTGTGTCTATAAGACAATGTCTCTGGCAATAAAGGAAGGAGAGACCTGGGAGAGCAAAGGCTCTTGTGCACATCGCTGGCTCAAGCTGGGGCTCAGCTAAGCAATATGAGGGCTGAGAGGAGAGCTGTGCACTGAAAGATTAGAATGCATGAATGTCACCCTTTACAACCACTTCAGCAACCTCCCGCCCGCCGTATAGACAAATGATGGCAGGCGGGATGTTCTCTTGTTCTGGGCCAACGTCATATGATGTCGCCCAGTCTTGCCATGATCACGCACCCGCGGGGGCGCGCAGTGCGGTGATCGCAGGTGTGCTGTGTCCCTGGGACATGGCAGGACCCTGATCTCAGTAAAGAGCCGCGGATCTTTACCCATGTGATGACCTGTGTCCAATCACAGCTGATTACATGTAAACAAGGAGATGCCGTTTATCAGCTCTCCTTGCCTCACACTGACAGAGTGTGCAGAGAGGAGAGCTGATCAGTGGCATTACCTCATAGGGGAGACTTGTATAGGTAATCAGGGCACTTATCAGTGCCCTTATTACAGTGCAGCCCCAACAGTGCCCATCAATGATGCCACTCTGTGCCCATCTTCTATGCCAACCTGTGCCCATCAGTGTGACCAGTCCATTCCCATAAGTGATGCCACTGCGTGGGTTTCCTCTGGATACTCTGGTTTCCTCCCACACATCCCAAAGACATGCTGGTAGGTTAATTGGATCCTGTCGATAAAATTGGCCAAATATGTGTATGGTGTATGTGTTTGTAAGCGTGTCAGGACCCCACAGGGCAATGACCGCACTATACCACAGATGGACACCAGTGGTAAAAGTGCCCTGAGGCGATTCAGTTCGCATAGGTAGCGCTATACAAGTCATTCATTCATTCATCTGTGCCCATCAGTGATGCCAATTAGTGCTGTCTTCCAGTGCCCATCAGTGCCGACCCAATCAGTGCTCATCAGTACCGCATATCAGTGCTGCATATTAGTTCCTCCTCATTAGCGCCACCCCTTCATTGCCACCTCATCAGTGCCCATCAGTGCAGCCTCATCAGCACACATCAGTGAAGGAGAAAATATACTTATTTTCAATCATTTCTGACAGACACTAAAAAAAAAACAGCGGTGATTAAATACCACCAAAAGAAAGCTCTATTTTTAGGAAGAAAATATAAAAAACTAATTTGGGTACAGCGTTGCATGACCGTGCAATTGTCATTCAAAGTGTGACGGAGGTGAAAGCTGAAAATTGCCCAGTTTTGAAGTAGTTAAGTAATATGCAAATCTTGACTTTGCTTGTTAGAGACTTTGCCTTTTCATAGTTACATAGTCACATAGTTACATAGGCCGAAAAAAGTCCATCCAGTTCAACCATAAAAAAAAAAGAAATAATAAATAAAAATAAAATATATATCGTACGATCCAATAAACCCCATATTATACCCACAGTTGATCCAGAGGAAGGCAAAAAAAAAAACAAAAAGAGCATGCTCCAATCTGCTACAGCAGGGGAAAAAAAAATCCCTTCCTGATCCCCCTAGAGGCAATCGGATTTTCCCTGGATCAACTTTACCTATAAATGTCAGTACCCAGTTATATTATGTACATTTAGGAAAGTATCCAGGCCTTTCTTAAAGCAATCTACTGAGTTAGCCAGAACCACCTCTGGAGGGAGTCTATTCCATATTTTCACAGCTCTTACTGTGAAGAAACCTTTCCGTATTTGGAGATGAAATCTCTTTTCAAGCCTCCCTATTGGTCATTGAAGCCACCTATTACGGTACATGAAAAGATTGTTGATATTTGTATATCATTTCAGGCACCTGTATTTACCATCTACGTTACTTGTGGGTTTTCCCTGAAGGTAACCTCTGCTTATAAATATTTTATAATTTTCTCAATCTGAAGAACTCAGGATTGTGAATGATTTACTTTAATAAGCAATTCCAGCAGAAACCAAAACCAATCAGTGAGCGCACATTGACATCCTGGAAACTCTGCAACTGTGCCAAGGTCAGGAAGGTCACTCCATTCAGCTTAGAGGGTTCATCCACCCAAGAGAACGATATTTTCCCTATAAGTGGAACTTGGTGTACTGAGTCAGCCCCTGGCTTGGCTACTCGGATTAGCCTTAACTATTTTTTTTTTTTTTTTTTGAAGATTTTTTTTATTCAAATGACAGAAAATACAAAGAGAACTATTTCAGATTCTTTGCGTTGTTCGCCTGCATCTTTTTCATGCCTTTCTTGTTGTGTTTTTTGGCAAAACGCATATTCCTCATGAACTTGGGATCCACCCCCTTGAGAGACTCGTATCTCTGGGATCGGGGTTTCTTGATGCCATTCCTGTGCCATTTACGGGACTGGTTGTGGGTGGTGTGGTTCTTTGACTTTGCCATTATGGATTCCCCAACGTCTGTCAGAGCCAACCGGAAGAGAGAGAGATCGCGGTGCACGCCGGGAGAAGCAGCCTTAACTATTTTTAATCCTTATGCTGCTAGCATTAGTAAAGAGATATTTATGTACATCAGTGGTGGCTGGTGCTCACACAAACAACCATTTAATTCAGGTTTACACATAAGATATGCAGCTTTTACATGTACCCTTTAAGGTGCCATTCATTTTATAACTTGCTGCAATGCCTGGCTACACAACATAGTGCCTTGCGGCAAAAAAAAAAAAAAAAACTCTTACATGTCCAACGTTTAGGAAAGCCATTGATTTCAACGGGCTGCCTTAATTTACAGCCTAAGGACCACCTCAGGAGTAGTAGGCCCCAGATAGGTATCTGGGCCTACTGCAGAAGATGCAGCGATACAGCCTCAGGCCAGAAGGGCCCCGAGGTAAGAACTGACTACAGCACATGGCATCTGTCCAATAAAAACCCCTTCCCAGAATGCACAGCGGCCAGGAACCTCCTACTGGGCTGGTTGTGGAAAAAGAATATTCATTACATAGCTCAACCTAGTTGTATTTTCCACACTGTCCTGTGGTACCAGTGACACCTACTGGCAACAGTGGGAATTGCACAACCCAGTCAAGTTTAGAACAGAACCAAATAAACTATGTACAATCAATCTGAGTTTTTTACAGCTCAGCCAAAAACTAAATTGACACTATAGCCCCAATTTTAGGAACAGGGGGCTACATATATACATATATAAATAAATAAACGTAAGCAGAGAGTGTGAGACCCCCTTGTAACAGCCACAGTTTGTGAGCAGTCCCCGAGATATTTAAGAAATGTTGGATGGTATTACTTTCCAATGTGGACCTCCAGGGCTGGGCAAAGCAGACACACCCAGAATCAACAATGCTTGGTATCACTAATTCCAGGTGCTGCAGTTTTAGGTCTGTTTCACATTAAGGGGTTGTAAAGGATCATTTTTTATTTTTTTTAAATAACAAACATGTCATACTTACCTCCACTGTGCAGCTCGTTTTGCACAGAGTGGCCCGATCCTCCTGTTCTGGGGTCCCACGGCGGCTCTCTCAGTTCCTCCACGCAATAGCTAACCCCCTTGGGAAGCTCTCTCCCAAGTGGGTTACCTTGCGGGCACGCTCCCGTCTCATACACTCTGTGTCTCTGTCCCGCCCCCCGGCGGCCATGTCATTTGGATTTGATTGACATCGCAGCCATTGGCTCGCGCTTCTATCAATCTATCCAATGAACAGTTGAGAAGACTGGGCCGAGAAGAGCAGAGAAGCCATCGCGTTCTCGACGTGGGGCTTTCGAGGGCTCAGGTAAGTAAACCGGGGGGCAGAGTGGCGGAACTTGTTGTCGGAAATTCCAAGCGTGTGTACACAATTCTGATGCACAAAATTCCACACATGCTCGGAATCAAGCAGAAGAGCCGCACTGGCTATTGAACTTCATTTTTCTCGGCTCATCTTACTTGTACGTCATCGCGTTGTTGACGTTCGGAATTTCCGACAACATCTGCGTGACCGTGTGTATGCAAGACAAGTTTGAGCCAACATCCATCGGAAAAAAATCCATGGTTTTGTTGTCGGAATGTCCGATCGTCTGTACGCGGCATTACTGTACTGACACTGGCAGAGAAGGGGTTAACAACAGGGACGATCAAAGGGTTAAGTGTGTCCCTAGGAGGTGCTTGCTAACTGTGTGGGGGATGGACAGACTGGGGGAACACAGAGATCTGTGTTGCTGCCTAGCAGGAACACAAGATCACTGTGTTCTCCCTTGTCAGAACGGGGACATGCCTTGTGAACATAGGTAGATCGCCATTCTGCCTCTCTAGGGAATGAACAGCGGGTCCCGGCGGACGCCTCTAGCCAATCAGTGCGCGTGCATGCCCCCGCTGTTTATTGCACGAAATTACGTACAGGTATGTCGTTTCGCGCAATAGAGCCGCCCTGCCGCAGTATATCTGCGTTAGGCAGTCTTTAAGTGGTTAAATGATTCATATTAGTGTTCGCCGCCATCACATCATAATGTTTTTACTTTTCCTCCTCTCTACTCCTGACGCCTGTTTATTTCGTTTTTTTTTTTCCTTTTTAAATAGCCAAATGCCAATTTTACATTGTGGAACCATGCTGTAAGTGCAGGCACAGCGTATGATTGCCTTAGTTAATAATGCCACACCTGCAAAGTAAAGCATCGCAGACACAGCATGTAAATCCCTGTCTGGCTATATTGTTGGGATTCGGGTGGATGGCCAGGGCCCAGCCACCTGTTTTTACACTCCTTCCTTTTCCAGCTGCCCCTGGTCTTTCCAATCAGGTTCACCTGTACCCTTTTCAGGTGGACCTGATCGGAAGCTCAGCGTAGGTCTATGTAGGTGAATGTGCTATTTGTCTATATGCACTGTGAATTTTTGTGTGTCTTCACTTCTGAAGCATTATCACATAATCCGTTCAGGTATTGACCGACATATTATATAGGATCATATCCAGCGCTCCATATGTGCATGTAAGTCTATGATATATGCATAGTTTGCTTTATGTTTTTTAATTTTAATTTTAATTTTATTTTTTTCATTGTCATATCTTGGCATGTTTCTTCACTGGAAATATATATACATGAACTTCTGTCTTTGTATTTTAGATTGCCTTTTCAAAAGACATACACGTGCATATTGACTCAACCCTGAAGAAGGAGTATAAGACTCCGTAACGCGTAGGCATTTCGAATGCACATAAATGATCTGATTGTTTTATAAATGGATTTTTAAAACGTGCATACATACTTTGACTTAGTCGGTAGGATTACATGTTCGAAAAGACAAAATGCATATATATTGTGTGTAATGCATGTTTGCATAAAGGGATTATTGCAATGTTTCCCCTTTTTATATCTACTTCTCTTTTTTGATACATTGTTTAAATAAAGATACTCAACATACCTTTACAAATCTTGTTGTAAGTCTCACAGTTCATGACTATAAAGTCCCGCCCACTTGAGGGGAAAATTTACATATATATATGTAGGTGAATGTAAACTGACATGAGTCTATTTACTTCCAAGTCCATCCAAACGTGATGGATTGGAGGAGGCCTGATGTAAGCAGACACAAGTGAATAGAGCCAGTCTGCCATTCTGCCAACATCCGCTGTCGAAATGCAGGTCAATGAAGGAATGGGCATGGATGTGTAGCTACCTCCTAGTTCAGAGTAGGCTGCTCTGTAAATTTAGTTAGCTCCTCTGTAATCAGTAGAGCAGGGGTTTAGGAGAAGTGTCTCACAGGCTGATGTTCTGCTACTCCCCCCTGTCTTCTAGAGACTTCTAGAAGTATAGTGAGAGGGAGAGCAAGACAGGCAGCCTGAATATGTATGGATCTCTGGCCAATCACTGGGAAGATATGCCCAGAAGGTGGAGGGAGAGCTCATAACTATTCTGAGGCCTGGCAGCCAGCATGCAGAGTTCCTGGGGAAGAGAGACAGACAGAGAGGAAGCTTGAGGAGCCTTTGAAAACATGGAGATCCCAGTTAGGCTTAGCTGGGGGGCCTACCGAAAGTAGCTTTCTGTAGAGCCAGAAGGGGGTTAGTGGGAGAAACCATTCTGGCACTGAGTGAGCAATTGAACCTGATATACAGAGGAGAAGGGACTGTGGGGTGGTTTGTTCCCTCCAGCAAATGCAGTAAAGCCAGGAGTTGTGCAGACATGAGAGTACACTGCATCCTGAGGTTGTGCAATACAGCCTGCATTTTTGTAGAGAGCAGCCAGAAGCCTATAAATATTCAAGTGTTTTTCTTCAATTTTGGGGTAATCCCATGCTCTCCATCCCTATCCAAGTTACTGTTCCAATAACAACTCAAAAATAACCCCCTAGACTTTGAGCCAAAGGAAAGATTCTGAAAATGCCATGTGCCTGGCTGTGTATGCTGTGACTGGGGGAAATAGGGCCGAATTACTAGTGGCTCCTGCGGGGGGTAGTTCCATTTAGCTGGGATCCAGCAAGAGATCTGTTCACGGACCCCCTGCTGAACGGAGCATGTGAAAAGACCCGTATACCTCAGAAAAGGGGTTGGGAGATCCCATCAACAATAAAGACGTACTAAGTGGACATACATTGATGATCTATCAGCGGACTGATGATATTTGCCATGACTGAGGTTCTCCGATAATTGTGCTCCGTAATGAGCAGTAGCAATCACACCCCCCCCCCCCCCAACTGGGCACATGCTGCATTAAACATAAAAAGGACAGTGTAAATCTCTGCTGGGTTCAATAATGAAATCATTATTAGGTGATAGAACACGCATAATGATGTTGCACGTTTCGGCGTTCAGAAGTGATGACAGCCGCTACATAGAGGACGTTGTGTAGAGAGGGAGCGCTGTGTTATCTGGCCTGCCAAACACAATTATAAACAAGCAGGGAGCTGTCACAATGACGGCTCTGCTGCCATCTCCGCTCTCATCCATTCCATTAGTGCGGCGGGAAGGTGTGTGGAGGCGCAACAAAGATAAAAACGCCAAAGCCGGATAAACCAATTACTAATTTTCTATTAGATAATTGCTATTATTAGCGGAACAACTAAAGGCCATTTCTACTGTATCCACATGAAGCAGATGTAACAGTAAGCCCAAAGACTTCAATCTTGTATAAACTTTAACATCTTCATTTTATTTCAAGTGGTTTTCAATATTTTTACATCTTTAGCTGTTTTTAAAGTGACGCCAAACGATATTCCTATTTTCTAAATATAATCCATACACATTCACTACTGAAAGTGGTATTAAAGCGGAGCTGCACCCGCACAAAAAATATTAAAAGTCAGCAGCTACAAATAGTGCAGCTGCTGACTTTTAATAAATGGGCACTTACCTGTTCCTGGTTCCAGCGATATCGGCAGAATGTGACGAGAGACCGATCGTCTCTCGCTGCCCCGCCGTCAGGGAATCAGGAAGTGAAGACGCAACGTCTTTACGGCCCGGTCCCTACTGCGCATGCGCGAGTCGCGCTGCGCGCCCCTATTGGTCCCCGCTGTGTCCTGGGAACTGTGTTTTCCCAAGACACAACGGGGCATTCTCGGATAGAGGCGGGGCAGCTCGGATAATGCGTCCCGGAAGTGGGTGCAGATACCTGTATTATACAGGTATCTGCACCCCCCTCCCCCCTGAAAGGTGCCAATTGTGGCACCGGAGGGGGGGAGGAATCTGATAAGCGGAAGTTCCACTTTAGGGTGGAACTCCGCTTTTAACCCAGGACCCTGCATTCACTATATCTGGTCTCCCACAGTACACAGAAGATGGAAATGCAATTATTTTAGTAAATATTAACTGCTAAATACCTTTTCTCATCAGCAGTATAGAGCAGTCTTGTGACTTCTGTAAGTATCTGGTTAAAGCTTGTAGGAGGAGTTTTCATTCTACCCTGACTGACCTATAAGGCTGCGGGACCCCTGACCCTCTGTCTGGACAGCACTGATTGGCCCTGTGTTGATCACACGCACTCTCCCAAGAAAAATAAAAAACTCTCTAGCAATACACACCAAACTAAGTAGAGTTGTCCCGATACCGATACTAGTATCGGTATCGGGACCGATACCGAGCATTTGCACGAGTACTTGTACTCGCACAAATGCTCCCGATGCCTTAGCCGATACCTGGAAGTCTGCGGGCGGAGTCAGCAGGCGGAGCAGAGGGCGGAGCAGAGTGGAGAGCGAGTCCTTCGTGTCTCCGTGTCCTCAAGCAGGTAGTGCAGGGCTGCATCTGGATCGGCGACCGGAGCCGTCACATGCGGTAATGCAAGTGACGCTCCGCCTCCGTGTTGCCGTTGCACGTCTCGCCCGTGCTTGATAATCCCGACGCCCATCTTGGTACACCCTGCACTCAGCCACATTAAGCCGGCACCATATAGTTCGGGCTGGGTGTAACAAGATGTCCGCTGCTGCTTTTATGTGGCCCAGTGCAGGGTGTACCAAGATGGGCATCACAGGCAGCATAGCAAAATAGTTTTGTTTCCTTTCTTTTCCTCTCATGTCATTTATTTCAGCTCGTGCCAGCCACCTGTCAGTGCTCATCAGTCAGTGCCAGCCATCAATCAATGCCAGCCATCAGTCAGTGCTCATCAGTCAATGCTCATCAGTTAGTGCCATCTGTCAGTGCCCATCCATCAGTGCCACTGCCAGCCATCAGTCAGTGCCACCTATCAGTGTCATCTATAAGTGCTCATCAGTGCTGCATAATCAGTGCCACCTATCAGTGCACTGCTCATCAGTCAATGCTCATCAGTCAGTGCCATCTGTCAGTGCCCATCCATCATTGCCACTGCCAGCCATCAGTCAGTGCCACCTATCAGTGTCATCTATAATTTGCTCATCAGTGCTATATATTTGCTCATCAGTGTTGCATAATCAGTGCCACCTATCAGTGCACTGCTCATCAGTGCTGCATCAGTGCCACCTATCAGTGCTCATCAATCAGTGCCAGCCATCAGTGGGTGCCACCTATCAGTGCCCATCCATCACTGCCACTCCCAGCAATCAGTCCCAGACATCAGTTGTGACGGACCTCGTACCCAAGATGTCCGCCGTAACTGCTTCCTCTGTCCGGTACCATACAATCCAAGACCCCCTTAGCTTACCCAGTCACCAGACAACACCAGTGTAGGCTACATCAGGAATCAATCTTTATTTGACATGTCACACTTATATACAGCTAGATGACTCACACCTAACCTAATTAGCATGAGCTAATTATCTTAATCAACACTGGACTCCTTCATTCAATTGCAGGGTTAATTAGCACACACAACAATAGGTGAAAAGCTTCTACAAGCCAGACTATACTTATTAACACAACAGACAGGTGGCTGGAGTTCATGAGTCATGACATTAGCGTCTCTTGCTAATATGCCAAATACACATACAGATTCTATGTGTATTGGGGGGCCAGCATGGACCTGAATCCAAGTATCACCAGCTCAGGGGTCCCAGGCTTGCAGCTCAAAGAGCACTGTTCCCCCAAATGCCAGGGCCCATAGTCGCAAGGCAACAGGCTCGCACTCAGTCCCCTCCAACAGCCCGTGTCCCGGCTAGGTCCGTCACATTTCTCCCCTTTCGGCAGGAGACTAACACAGGAGGAGACCCCAGACGGGTTGACTCCGAAGTTAGTCAGTGGTTCCAGTCCTCTAATGCCTGTACCCACACAGTACCCCAAACAAATTGTTCCAAACAGAGCACGTCTCACCCAGCCAACTTCTGCCTCTCTCATAGAACATATCCGCCGCTGGGGAGAGGCCTGGACTGGCCCTTCTCCCTGGAGTCTTTTCAGCCGCTGGAGAGAAGACAGGGTGACTGGGCTCACTCCATCATGCTGTTGGGGATCTGGGCCGACAGCCCAGCATTCCTGGGGTATACAGGTGGGGACGGCAGTCCCATCCCCCTTTACAGGAAATCTGCCCTCTGTTAGTTGTGGGCAGAGGCCAGCAGCACTTTGTTCCGTTGCCAGCAGTTCAGGTGGGTGTAGGAGCTTCCCTACATCATCTCCTCCAGCTAACTGTTGGGGAGAGAGGCCGACTGCCCCAGCTCCCTGGAACTCCACAGTTGTTGCTGGTGCTGGACAGAGGTGGGTAGCACTCTGCCCTGTTGCCAGCACTTCTGCTGGGGACTCCACATCCTCCGCTCTGGCAAACCATTGGGGCAGGAGGCTGGCTTCCTTTTCCATTCCCTCATCTGGCTGCTGGGACAACATGTCTCTGGTACTGTCTCCCAGGTGCACAAATCTTTGCTGGGGAGGAAAGATCGCTTTCTCCACCCTGGCCAACTGTTGGGGAGGGACGACAAACACCTCCTCTCCCTTCTCCCCCTGTATCTGCTGCTGGGAAGTGATTGCCACCTTCTCACCCTGAGCCTCCATAACTGCCACCGGTGTGGGGCAGAGGTCTTGGACCCTCTGTCCGGTGACCTGCGCTTCAGCTGGAGAAGTTCCTTGTAACTCCACGGATACTGCCGTTGGTGCTGGGCAGAGCTCAGTGAAGTTTGGCCCTAATACCAGCTCTTCTGATGGAGGCTCATGAGGTTGTTTTTCCTCAGCAGAAAAGTCTATTAAATCCCCAGTCTCTACAACTGATGGCTGGGGATAGAGGTTCACCACCTGTCCGTGGAACCTAGAAGATGCCATCGGTGCTGGGCAGAGGTTAGCAGAGCTCTGCCCTGTTGTCAGCACTTCCTGCATCCGCCATAAGACCTCCGCGTCCATAGCTGCGGGGGCAGGTGGGCAAAGCACTCTGTTACTATGCCACATCGCCGACTCTTCAGCCAGGATTTCAGAGCTGTCTGCTGGTATTTCCTGATAGTCCCAGGCAAAGGGAGCCCCACCCTGCTGCTGAGCAGTGTCTAGCAGCTGTATGTAGGCGATCTCCAGCTCCCATTCCTGAGCGGCCAGGAACTCCAAATCTTCCTGTGCCCAGAGCACTTCCGAGATGTTCAATCTTTGCTCTCTGTGCTCCATTATTTCCTCCAAACGCCACTCCAGATCACTCCCAAAGTCGGGGTCCTCGGACAGCCTCCAGTACAACAATCCCAGGCCATTATAATCAAAGCCTTCCGTGGGCCTGTCATCCGCTGTCCACGGGCACACTTGGGCTACATACCACCGGAGGGCTCTGTAGCTCTCGTCCAAACGCATTTCTGCCCGGATCAGCCTGCTTAACTCAGCTGTCCACTCCTGCTTCGGTTGTTCCCCCAATAACAACATTCGTACTTCATACTGCGACCAGTACCTTACATGGATGGAGGGGAGAACTTTTCCCTGGTGTCGCTGCTCACAGGCTAGCGCTTCTTTCCAGAGTTGTAGGCGAACAGAATCATACCATCCCAGCAGGACCTGCACCGATACTGATCCTCTGTGCTGTATCCGCATCTCTCGCAACCTCCTTCCGAATTCCTCTTCCATGATGACGTATCTGTACCTCTGCTATGCGGGCCTTGGATCCAGGTGATGGTTTGGATGTGTTCACGACAAGGAAGCACAATCCCACCGCTGCCAGCCAATTGTGACGGACCTCGTACCCAAGATGTCCGCCGTAACTGCTTCCTCTGTCCGGTACCATACAATCCAAGACCCCCTTAGCTTACCCAGTCACCAGACAACACCAGTGTAGGCTACATCAGGAATCAATCTTTATTTGACATGTCACACTTATATACAGCTAGATGACTCACACCTAACCTAATTAGCATGAGCTAATTATCTTAATCAACACTGGACTCCTTCATTCAATTGCAGGGTTAATTAGCACACACAACAATAGGTGAAAAGCTTCTACAAGCCAGACTATACTTATTAACACAACAGACAGGTGGCTGGAGTTCATGAGTCATGACATTAGCGTCTCTTGCTAATATGCCAAATACACATACAGATTCTATGTGTATTGGGGGGCCAGCATGGACCTGAATCCAAGTATCACCAGCTCAGGGGTCCCAGGCTTGCAGCTCAAAGAGCACTGTTCCCCCAAATGCCAGGGCCCATAGTCGCAAGGCAACAGGCTCGCACTCAGTCCCCTCCAACAGCCCGTGTCCCGGCTAGGTCCGTCACATCAGTCAGTGCCACTTTTTAGTGCCCATCAGTCAGTGCCATCTATCAGTGCCAGCCATCAGTATGTCACTGTCACATGACATTAAAAAAAGTATTGGTAATCGGTATCGGCGAGTACTTGAAAAAAAGTATTGGTACTTGTACTCGGTCTTAAAAAAGTGGTATCGGGACAACCCTAAAACTAAGCATGTGCAGAGTGCCCCCCAAGGCTCTGTTCTATCAGGATCTAGATTGGGGACAGTGGAAGAAGGAGAGGATCAGAGAAGATAGGATCAAATATCCTTTTTTTTACAATGCAGAGGATTAATCCCTTAGGTTCCACAGTGAGTATAACAAGCATGCTTTACTGCATATACAGACTGTTTTTACTGTTGTGGGATTAGTAACACTTTAACGGCTCTGTAATCTTTTTTTCTTAAAAGTGTTTCTTATCGTGTTTTTCTGACCACTTGTGACATCCTCCGTGAGCTAATGAACCTCTCCCTTTCCCTCTGACTTCTATTTGTTTGGAATGAGCAGTGCACATTAGAGCTGCACAATTCTGGAAAAAATGAGAATCACAATTTTTTTGCTTAGAATAAAAAAAAAAAATGATTCTCGCGACGTAAAATCTTTCACATTATTAAAAAAAAAAAAATGGGCTAACTTTACTGGTTTTTTTTTGTTTTTAATTCATTAAAGTAATTTTTCCAAAAATATTGCATTTGAAAGACCGCTGCGCAAATGCAGTGTGACATAAAATATTGCAACAACCATTTTATTCTCTAGGGTATCTACTAAAAAAAATATATATATAATGTTTGGGGGTTCTAAGTAATTTTCTAGCAAAAAAAAAAAAAAGATTTTAACTTGAAACCAACGAATGTCAGAAAAAGGTTTAGTGTTTAAGTGGTTAAACTTTCCTCACTTACATACAAAGTCTAAAAATTGTTACAATGTTTATACTTAAGTTCCACTGCTAAGGCCCCTTTCACACATGCGGACTGTATGTCCGTTTTTCATCCACTCCGTTTTTGGATGAAAAACGGACATACATGCATGTCTATGGGATAGCGGGTGTCAGCGGATGAGCATCCGCTGACACCCGCTATCGTCCGCCTCCGCTATTGTCCGATTCTGCAGACGGAGGAAAACCCTATTTTTCTATCCGTCTGCAGAACGGATCGGATGAACACGGACAGACGGTCCGTGTTCATCCGATCCCCCATAGAGGAGAGCAGAAAACTGACAGGGCGGGACCGCCCTGTCATCAGCCGGCTCAGCGGGGATCAGCTGAGCGATCCCCGCTGAGCAGCGGATCTTCACGGGGCGGATCAATACGGATCCGTCCCGTGTGAAAGGGGCCTTTAGAATGTTGTGATTCTTGGCAGACTGCCCAGTTTTTTTCTTCCTTTCTTTTGACAGCTATGGCTTCAATGGTCACGATTCTTGCTATGCAAAGAATTCTCTATTCTTTGCATAGCAAGAATCGTGAAACACTTTTGTCAAGATCACAACTGGAAAAAATTGCGATAACGATTCTTGACCATTAATCGTGCAGCTCTAGTGCACATTAGATGTGGTCATGCGCGCTGCTCTATGCACACTACAAATCCCATAGTCCACTGTCCAATCTCGAGAGCACGCAAAAGAGGGTGGCTACATTCCTCAATACAGTAAACGATAGAAAATGAACGTAGACTAGCCACCCTCCAATAGGAAGTCTGATCATATGAGGTAAAGAAAATGAATTTGGAGATATGGAGGAGGCTGGGAACAATAGAAGGTACCGTATTTATCGACGCAACTATAACACGCACTTTTTTCCCCTTAAAGTCAGGGGAAAATCGTGGGTGCATGTCATACGCCGATCCCCCGCCGATTGTCAGCCTCCCGGCCTTTCTCGCGGCTTTCGAGTGCTCTCGCCGACTTTCCGCCGCTTTCGGCCATTCTCGCTGGCTTTTGGCCTTTCTCGGCAGCTCTCGGCTGTTCTCGCCGGCTTTCGGCCAATCTTTGCCGTTCTCGGCAGCTCTTGGCTGTTCTCGCCGGCTTACGGCCGCTCTCAGGGGCTCTCAAAGTCCCGCGTGAGCCGCCGAGAGCGGCCGAGAACAGCCGAGAGATGCCGAGAACGGCCAAAAGCGACTGAAAGCTGGCGAGATCGGCCGAAAGCGCCCGAAAGTCGGTGAGAGTGGCCGAAAGCTATCAAGCGCCGCCGAGATACACAGGACATCCGGCTCTGTATTTCAACGGCGCCATTTTTGAACATAAATGACACTGAGGCAAGGCTGCAATGACAAGGTTGCAGATGGGCGCTGACAAGGCTGCAATGACACTGATAAGGCTGCATTGATGGGAATTTAAATGTAAGTTTTTTTCCTTAAACTTCCCTCCTAAAAGTTTTTTTCCTTAAAATTCCCTCCTAATCTTGGGGTGCGTGTTATACGCCGACGCGTGTTATACGCCGATAAATACGGTACTTTTTGGAGTTAAGATCACATATTTAAACCGGAACTTCACCCTAAAAGGAAGGTTCTGCTTTAACAGCACCTCCCACCTCCTCACGCACTTTTTTTGGCGGGGAAGTGGGTACCTAGTTTTAGCACATACCCGCTCCCATTACAGAAGTAAGTTCTCCCCCTCCTCTCCCTGCCTGCAACCTTCTGGTACACGTCACAGGTCCCAGAAGGCTGCGGGACCTATTCGCAAAGAGCAGCGCAACTCAGTGGGAAGCCGGCTGTGAAGCCGCAAGGAGTCACAGCTGGCTTCTCTTAGTAAACATGCTAGCGCTGGGGACCTGAAGACTGGTGAAGAATTGGCCCAAGTGGGAACGGTGCTGGATCCCTGGACAGGTGTCCTTTTTTTTTTTTTAAAGTAAGCAGCTACAGTTTTTGTAGCTGCGGACTTTTAATTTTTATTGACGAGCTGCTTTAAAATTAGGGTGACCAGTCCCCGATTTTGCTACCAAGACAATTTCAAAGTTGCAGGTCAGTGCGATTTTGGGTGCGACTTTGAAGACATCTGTGCGCCTGCCAAAATCGCCAAAACGAATACAGGAACTACTTTTTCAAATCGATGCGGAACTGCAAAGCAAACACTGCGCTATTCATCTGTATCTATATATGGATGTTTTCTCATTGATTATTATTTTTCCTATGTCGTGTTTTTTTATTTATTATTTGAGCTTATTGTATATGCAGCGCTGTCACATTCACTTTATTATCTTCTTTTTCTTGTGGGAACACTTAGGTGACAGCAGCAGCATTCATTCACTTTCTTTTTAATGTTAGTTTATTGATTAGCAGCGCGCAACTACCTTTCTATTTAAGATCATTTATCAAAGCGTATATGGCCACCATACAAGGAAGGTAAGTATGTAAAGCTGTTGAGAGTGGCATTTAGGTGAACCTGTTGTTTTGCCCTCTATGGACAAAAAATAGGTTCCCTTTAAGATCTGCCGGGTGTCTAAGCATTTTGTAGCTGATAGAAAAGGAAATGGAGAAAAAAGGGCCTCCCGTCTGCAATTATTCCAGACAAGGAGGCACCAACTAGAGATGCAGAACAGGGTGACAGTTCATGTTTTTACTGTTAATGCTTAACCCCTTCAAGTCAAGTATTAAATTCCTTTCTGTACACATCGTCTCTGAAAACTGTTCCATTAGTCGTTCATATATTTAATTATACTGTACATGTATTGTAAGTTTATTTCACAACAAAGAATGCATTGATTTAGGACCAGTTCACGTGGTTCCTTGCACAATTCCCACACAGCGTTTAAAACGCGTTGTGTCAGCAATCTGCAGCGGGTGTCAGTGTAATGTTAACGACACCCCAAACGCTGAAGGTGCCATGCGATCCAGTTGCAGTGCATTTTTAAAAAGCACTACTTTTGGTACGATCCAGTGCGATTTCAGCCCAGTCAAATAAAAAACTGAAAATGCACTGCTCACGTTCCTGTGTGATTCTTGGTGTTAACCGGCCCTAAATAATTTAGCTTCTTTATATCTTTCTTTATTTTATTATATTATGACAGCTGAAAACAGAGGCAAGTGAAGCTGTTTCCCATTGCAACCATCCACTTTTATTTTCTGGTAAAATGCAAAAAGTTTGCTACAGCAGCACTTCTGCTTCAGTTTCCATGTATAAAATATCCATTCCTGGAATTCTTCTTTGAGGGCCAGTTTACACCCTTATTCACACAGAAAAGTGCTGTGCGTTCCTGTGCAATTTCCATGCATTTCTGTGAGGTGCTCATTTTAAATGTGCTGAAATCGCACCATACCGCACCAAAAGTAGTGCATGCACTACTTTTGGAAACTCACTGCACTCGCATTCCATGAGCGTTTCCTGCTTGCAACCTGCATGGGTGGGGTCATCAACTTAATATTGACACCCTCTGCAGAGCGCAACTGCAGTTCGCTTTGAACTTCCTGCAGGAAATGCGCACAGAACAGGAGTTTACCGCACCACGTTCTGGTGTGAAAGGGGCCTAAGGGTACAGCAACACACCTGAAGACAAGACGGCTAAAGACCCCCAGTGTGTGTGTGAACCAAATCCAACCTATCAAAAATGGAAACTGCTCAGACAAAATTATAACTAGCAAAAGGAAAGGTGCACATGGGGCTACCTCCAAGGTAAGCCTGCTCCCAATGTATACATTGCTATACTGTGTATATATTGTGACAGTGCTAGGCTCCACTACTAGGTAAGTATAGGAAAAATCACCGGGCTCACAGGGCTCTGCAGTGACCTATTTGAGAAAACTGAGTATTCTATTTTCTCCGACTTTTGTAATCCTGGATCAGGGCCTGGAGCTTCTAGACTTCAAAGAGATTTGTGTGGGAAGATACAATAATAAGTATAAGACTGGGTTCACACTTGAGAACGCAACGGCTCACAGCAGGAGTGGGCTGAAGTGGGAGTGGGCTGAATTCGGACCTGAAAAGATCCAAAAGATGCACAGGGCTTCTGTGCAATTCGCACCGGAGCCGCTGCGGAGATGTGTGATTCGGCTGTGTGAACCTCCTGCTACGTGAATTGGATTCAGGGAAATCCACATCCAATTCGCAATAGTGTGAACCCAGCCTAACTCTAAAGCTTTTTCCAGTAACGTGTGCGATTGGAGTATGGAGTAGTACTTGTGTGGGAAGATGTCTCCGATCTTGTGTCCAGGTCTTACTGGAGACCTGCAGGCTGTGTGTGTGGCCTAAGCTCAGAGCTCCAGCCAAGAGGCAGGTGTGCTGTCAGGAGACAGTTATGTGGGGTCTCTCTTCGCTGCTCCTTGTCCCTCCCTGCTGTCGAGTGCCCCCACAGCAAGCAGCTTGCTATGGGGGCACCCCAGCCAAGCTGCAGCTCTGTGTGTCCATTCAGACAGTGAGCAGGCGCCCCCTCTCTTTCCTGATTGGCTAACTCATTTTGATTGACAGCCGCAGGAGCCGATGGTGCCGCTGCTGTGTCTCAGCCAATCAGGAGAGAGAGCGGCAGAGGGACTCGTGGACATCACTGGACAGAGATGGGCTCAGGTAAGTATTAGGGGGTGATGGGGAGGCAGCTGCACACAGAAGGCTTTTTATCTTTATGCATAAAATGCATTAGATAAAAAACCTTCTGACTTTACAACTCCTTTAATCAGGAGATCATCTAATGTTGGAGACATTCCTTGCCCACAGGACTGGGAGAGTTGGGACAGCTAGGTGTGACTGGGAGACTGAGAGTCCAGGGGCTGAGGGAGCCTGTGGGTCTGAGTGGAGAGAGAGAGAGCCCGGGTTGCCAGGAGATCCCATATTGGGAGGCTGAAGTAGGCCCATGCAGCTGAATGCTGTAGCTTGTGACTGTAGGCTGAGAGAGCCAGGAGAACCCAGAGAACCAAGTGTCACAATCAGGAGTCAGGCTGAGAGACCAGTAGCTAATAGCACTACAGAGGCTCCCACCAACCACCAAGATAAGTAAACACGCAGGTCACCCTAGATGACACTCACTCCTCCTAGGTGAAGGTCCAAGCACTACCAAGAACCCCTGATGGTGGACATGGGTTTTGCTCTGTGTTAATTCCAGATCGCTTCCTGAGGATCGCCCCACCAGGAGGTAAGCAAGCCGGGGTCCAGTAACAGATAGAGCAGGTAGGGATCAAGCAGAAGCGCATTCAGATAACAAGCCAAAGATCGTAACAAGTAGTTGCCGGTTGGGATCAAGCGGAATCGTAGATATCGACTCTCAAAATGTATAGAGTTAGAACTTGCGATAAATACTGGGGTGCCTTGTTGCAGCCTCTGCAGCGTATACATGTATTTCCAAATGTGTGCAAACTAAATCCCTGTATTTACCTTGAACTGTTAGACAGAACAATTCAGGTTGTTGCAGGCTGGTTTGTAAGTTGAGCTCTGAATTTTTCTTTGTTTTTGTTTGACATGCGTCACCCTTCCGTGTGCTCCTTGCTGTTAAGGCCATTTATGGGTTTGGAAAAGTTGCTGTTAGTTCGTACTATCGGCTGAAGAGAGCACAATAATCTGGAAAACAGGAAGTGCAGAGACATGGTTTAAATCAGGAAGGTCATGGGAGGAGCAAAGAGTTCAAGGTTCACTAGAAACAAGAGGAAGAAAGATTGTCCAAGGAAATCAGACAGGAAGCTGTCCAGCTGTCTCAGGTGGCACAGTGAGAAGAGCCACAGCCAGACACAGCAGAAGGTTGCATGTTCAGATCTGGACCTTGACAACAGAAGAGCTGGGAATTTGTTCTGAAGGACCAGTAAGAAGAGCAGCAATGCTGCGGAAGAGGGAGCCAAGTGGCTCAGCATTTTTGTGTTTTTCTGGTGAAAACCCCCAGTGGGGTATTTGAACTTTACTTTCATTTATTTAATAAAAGTGGGTCACCAAGCCCTAAACCAAACTTCCTGACTCTCATGGACTCACTAAAACACATCTACTACTAAGATTAATCACCCCATTAGTTACATAGTAGGTGAGGTTGAAAAAATACCCAAGTCCATCAAGTCCAACCTATGTGTGTGATTAATTAGCGACTATATACATATATACTGTATGTGCAATGGTAGGAGCTCAGAAACCACATTTCACAGATGCCTCCTTGACATGGCAGTGCGGCTTCATACGTATTTCCAAAAGTGATCAACAGAAACCTTCCACAAACATTTTTCCACCTTGATAGTGAGAACACTCTGACTCCAGATAAAACTTTATTTCATCTTAGATAGTGAAGTGAATATTCAAGTTTTACTGCAATAAGAACATATACAAAAAAAAAAAAAAAAAAACTTTATTTTTTATTAAATTTTTTAATAACAGCTGTGAAGGATTAGTTGTACTTACTAGGAAGATTTCCCTTGATGGTAAAGCTCTCCAACAAGGACACAGACAAATACAAAATCACATTTTTAGTGAGGAGGAATCATTAGACAATCATTTTATTGCTGCCAGTGCCTTCTACCCTGTGACAAACACCTCCACCCGCCATCACTTGTCAGGGCATTATAGGCACAGGAAGTAAGCAAAAATCTCCCCAGACAGAAATATAAATCTGATGAATGTTACCTCTTCCTTACTTTACCCAAAGGTAAAAGAAAACACATGTGGATGGTGTTATACTTTACAGTACAACTCCAAATATTTCACTTGTAGAGTCAATATGTAGTCTATAGATAGGCATCCTGAATAACGTGGCAAAGGACAGGTAGCCGTGGAGCTCTGCATAGTTCTTCAGAAGACTGTGTCATATTTTTCTGCACATCTTTTGATAGGACAGGTTCCACTTATTTAGCAAGGTAAAGAACATACATGGCTGTGCATGTGGAATAAACTGCATAAATGACAAAGCTTTATCATACTTCCCAACTTTTTGAGATGGGAATGAGGGACACCTATCAGCAAAAGTATGCAGGCATAGGACACACCCCATTGCCACACCCCCTTAAAGGAGAATTGTACAAAAAAACAAGATTTTTTAAACCCATAAATGCTTTTTTTTACCCCTAATGTTCCTTTATATTGGCTTTGGGAATTTACAAATGCAACAATTTAGATATCAGATGAAAGGTTTAGCGCTGGAAAACACTTTTTGATAGATAAAAAGTGCATTTTATATACAACTATATAGATCAGACCAAAATAAGGGACTGAGGAACATTGCTCCAAATCAGGGACAGTCCCTCAAAATCAGGGACAGCTGGGAGCTATGCTTTAGGCCCCTTTCACATGGGGCGGATCCGTATTGATCCGCCCCGTGAAGATCCGCTGCTCAGCTGGGATCGCACAGCTGTTCCCCGCTGAGCCGGCTGATGACAGGGACCGCAGATGGGACTTTTTATTTTTCGGGGGTATTTTTTTCCATTCACAAATCTTGTGAATGTATCTGTGAATGGATGGCATGGCTGTGTGGATAGATTACATATAAATAAAGTGTTGCGCTGCTATATATATATAGACAAATCAAATCACAAAATCAAATTTAAAAAAAAGTGCAGATAATGGCACCAAAAACACACTGTGTTTTTGCTGTGATTTTACCGCAAATTCGCAGATTCTACCATGATTGTGCTTATGGTGTGTTTTTCATAGGTCATGTGACTCAAAAAACGCATCAAAAAAGTAACACGGGTGACATAAGATGATTGTTTTAGACCCCTTTTAAGCCCCATACACACGCGCGGATTATCCGAGGACCAGGTCCGTCGGACCATGTCCGTCATACTTTGTCCGATGTTGGTTTTGCGTACACACTGTCGGACAAAGTTGTCGGAAAATCCGATCATTCTGAACGTGGTGACGTTTGTTGCCTACGATGGGACTACGTAGAGGCTAGTAGCCAATAGCTTTGGTCTTGTAATGTGATCTGAGCATGCGTAGCACTTTGTCCGGTCGGACAACCGTACACACGATCAGATTTGGTGTGATCGGACCGTGTTGTCGGAAAATCTATCCAGCAGGAGATAGGACTTTGTCCGTCGGACAATCCGACGTACACTGTCCGATGGTGCATACACACGGTCTGATTTTTCAACAACATTGTCCGATCGGACAGAATCCATGCAAAAATCCGACCGTGTGTATGGGGCTTTACTCTGGGGCGCTTTTCAGTTATTTTAGTGCAGTGCCTGTAAAGCGCCTGAAAATCGCCTCTCATGCCGGGCGGTAAAAAAAGTCCTGCAAGCAGCATCTTTGGGGCGGTGTGGGAGTGGTGTATACACCGCTCCCAAAATGCCCTGCCAATTGAAATAAATGGGCAGCGCTGCTGAAGCGGCTGAAAAGTGCTTTGGCAGCGCCGCAATATGGGCGCTATTAACCCTTTCTTCGGCTGCTAGCAGGGCGCTTTTAACCCCCTAACTAGCAGCGCTTTACTGCTAAGGCTGGCACCGCCCCAGTGTGAAAGTACCATTAATTAATAACGTGTTGTAACATGTTAAACTTGCTATAAGAAATATAAGTAGAACCGTGAAATAAAACATCAATTAAGGGTGGACAATCTGAAGAAGGAGGTACTTGTAGAGCTTTATTGTTTCAGATAGAAGTCGAACAATGTATCGGTTTTGGTTTTTGGCCAAGTGCCTCCTGCATTTACGGTTTCGGCACCAAAATTTCCATTCGGCGCACCTCTAGTTTGAACCACCTTCACCATCTCCATGCTCCAGCCACCGCCACATAAATTTGCTTACCAGACACAAAGGCCGCAAAATACGGAAGGTCTAGTATTGCTTTAAATTGCACTCTAAAGGGTGTACCCCTTACCCCTTGATCGCCCCCTAGTGTTAACCCCTTCCCTGCCAGTGTCATTTATACATTGATCAGTGCGTTTTTTTTAGCACTGATCACTGTATTGGTGTCACTGGTCCCCAAAAAGTGTCACTTAGATCCAGATTTGTCCGCCGCAATGTCGCAGTGCCGCTTACAAAAATCGCAGATCAACGCCATTACCAGTAAAAACAATAAAAAATAAAAGTCCCTAAATCTATCCCTTATTTTGTAGACACGATAACTTTTGCGCAAACCAATCAATATACACTTATTGGGATTTTTTTTACCAAAAAATATGTAGCAGAATACATATTGGCGTAGATTGATGAAGAAATTACATGTTTTACTTTTGGATGTGTATTGAAGGAAAAAGTAAAAGATTTATTTTTTTAAAAATTGTCGCTCTTTTTTTGTTTATAGCGCAAAAAATAAAAACCGCAGGAGGTGATCAAATACCACCAAAAGAAATCTCTATTTGTGGGGAAAAAAAGACATACATTTTGTGTGGGTACAATGTCGCACGACCGCGCAATTGTCAGTTAAAGCGACAGAGTGCCGTATCGCAAAAAATGCCCTGGTCATTAAGGGGGTAAATCCTTCCGGAGTGGTGGTTGTGGTTAGGACACTCACCTGTCCAGGGTTCCCACGATAACCACACCCCAGCCGATTCACAGTCAGTACCCTACTGTGCATGCGCAAAGCAAGCCGCGCTTTCTATTTGGCCTGGCCGTGGCGGAACGAGGAGGGGGGCGGAACTTCTCAGGGATGGCGCCGTCTCCAGAAGTGGGGAAGGGGACCTGTCAAAAATAGGTACCTGTTCCCCCCTCCCGCCTGAAAGCTGTCATATGTGTCGGAGACAGATAAACAGAAGTTCCACTTTTGAGAGGAACTCCGCTTTAACATATAAGGCCCAAATCTAATACACATAAACACGGGGTTCATCCCCTATCACTTATGCCGCGTACACGAGGTCGGAATTTCCAATGGAAACAGTCCGATGGAAGCTTTTCATCGGATATTCCGACCGTATGTATGCCCATCTGTCTTTTTCTGTCGGAATTTCTGACGGACTTTGGATTGAGAACCTGTTCTTAATTTTTCAGACGGAAAACCTTTCTATCGGATTTTCCGATAGTGTGTATGCAATTCCGACACGCAAAATTCTAACGCATGCTCGGACACAATTCGACGCATGCTCAGAAGCATTAAACTTCCCTTTTATAGTGCCATTGAAACGTGTTGTATGCCGCGGTGTTATTGACCGTTGGAATTTGGTGTGACCAGGTGTAGGCAAGACAGTTTGAGTGAAATTCCGTCGGAATTCCGACGGGAAAACCATCAGAGCTTTTTCCGACAAGAATTCCGACCGCGTGTACGCGGCATAAGCCATTAAAATGGAATGTGAAGCCGGGCCCTTATTTCCAGCAACTTTTACAGATTATCAACGCAATTTTTAATAATGACTTTATCATTTAGATATTATTACATTGATCAAGGTAATACGGTAAGTTATATTTTCTGCAAAGTAAATGAGAGGTTAGGAGATGAAGTTTGATGCCCAATGAAATCTCCAGTGCGGAAAGACAGAAGGAAATTGAAGCTGAAATATCTAGATAAGAAGAAGTCTGCCCTGCCACAATCTGAACGGCGCTGGGGGATTACAAGACAAGGTAATCTCCAATAGACACACGCTGCACTCCATAATTGAAAGTCCAACACACACAGCTGTTTACCTTCCCATCCCTTCAATGCAGCTGGTGCAGCAGAGATACTTTATAACTGAAGTTTATTCTGCTTATTTGTTGCCTTTGCTGGTCCCCACCCTCCTTATTGACAAGCTAATTATATTTTAAAATAAAACTTATTTTGCTCTCATTACTCCCTTTATTTTATACCCAGTGATGTCATTGCTGGGTCACCTGTGCTTCTCTATGCAATGCAGGTGGATTAAGGCTGATAGGAGGAGCCAGCAGGGTGCTTTCTGAAAACATCACATCACCCCGCCTCAGTACTAAGGATGAGCTCAGGCGTATTCACATGCTCCACGTGCAGAGCCCGCCAGGAAGTCGGCGCAGCGCTGCGCTAATCACAGGCAGTGAGACATTGCCCCGATGCGTGGCTGCAGAGATGTCTCCAGGTGTCTCCAAACTTTCAAAAAAAAAAAAGACAGTTTACTGTCACTTAAACTCATTGGTGTCAATGGGAGGAATAATATCCCATTGTTGGTGTCAGTGGGAATAATACTGCCCCATCGACAGTTTCAGTGGGAGGAATAAGGTCTCATTGTTGGTATTAGTCGGGGGAATAGTACCCCATAATTGGTGTCGATGGGGAGAATAGTGCTCCATTGTTGGTGTCTGGGGGAGGAATAGTACACCATCGATGATGTCAGTGGGAGGAATAGTTCCTCATTATTGGTGTCAGTGGGAGGAATAGTTCCTCATTATTGGTGTCAGTGGAAGGAATGGTTCCTCCTTATTGGTGTCAGTGGGAGGAGTAGCTCCTCATATCAGTGGGAGGAATAATGCCCCAAAGGCCAGACAAAGGCAAACAAAGGACTGCAGTTTGGATGCCACTGGTGTAAGCTATGGGGTTGTGAACATTTTCCTTCCTTCATTTTTTAGGCCTCGCTTACATGGGCAACTGAAGTCTGTAAAAACAGATGGCTGAGCCATGGTTTTACTGCCCCCCAGCTACCCACCTAAACGCTAGACAACAGCTGAAGGAGGCTGTTCACACGCAGTGGCTGGTGCAAATTTAACAAGACATGCTGAGTTGACAGGCGGCATCACCTGTCCATCCCGGCCATTTTAGTCAATAGGGACTTACCACAGCCACAAGCCAAACGCTTGGCTCACGGTTGCCATGCCCCATCATAAACTGCCAATATTGAAAAAAGAAGATCCCCTTTCAGAGCTTTTGGCTAGTGTGAACCTAGTCTAAAGCCCCATACACACGATCGGATTTTTGCATGGATTCTGTCCGATCGGACAATGTTGTTGAAAAATCAGACCGTGTGTAGGCACCATCGGACAGTGTACGTCGGATTGTCCGACGGACAAAGTCCTATCTCCTGCTGGATAGATTTTCCGACAACACGGTCCGATCACACCAAATCCGATCGTGTGTACGGTTGTCCGACCGGACAAAGTGCTACGCATGCTCAGATCACATTACAAGACCAAAGCTATTGGCTACTAGCCTCTACGTAGTCCCGTCGTAGGCAACAAACGTCACCACGTTCAGAATGATCGGATTTTCCGACAACTTTGTCCGACCGTGTGTACGCAAAACCAACATCAGACAAAGTATGACGGACATGGTCCGACGGACCTGGTCCTCGGATAATCCGCGCGTGTGTATGGGGCTTAAGGCTGCTTTCACACTGGGGCGGTTTGCAGGCGTTATTGCGCTAAGAATAGCGCCTGCAAACCGACCTGAAACAGCTGTTGCTGTTCCTTCAGTGTGAAAGCCCGAGGGCTTTCACACTGAAGCGGTGCGCTTGCAGGACGCTCAAAAATGTCCTGCAAGCCGCATCTTTGGCTCGCTATAGGAGCGGTATATTTACCGCTCCTATAGCGCCCGGTCCCATTGAAAACAATGGGGGAGCGCGACGAACCCGCCCGCAAAACGCCGCTGCAGCGGCGGTTTGCGGGCGGTATTGACCCTTTTTCGGCCGCTCGCGGGGGGTAAAACCACCCTGCTAGCGGCCGAAATGCGCCGCTAAAACGCCGGTAAAGCGGCGCTAAATATAGCGCCGCTTTACCGCCAGTGCCCCCACCGCTCCAGTGTGAAAGCAGCCTAAGGCTCAGTTCACACTACTGTGATCCCAAAGTTGTGGAACTTCCAGTGCTACTTTTCACTGAGACTTGCTTGTGACTTGATGCAACTTCACAGACAACAGACAAGAAACAGGAAGTGGGCTGTATAAGGTATTTACTGGCAGAAAAAAAACATTTTACTATTCGAAGTAAAACAACAAGAGCAGAAGATTTAATAAATGGAAAGATGAAAAGATGACTGAAGTTCCACTTTAATGTCAGTAGCAGGAATTATGCCCCATTGTTGGTGTCAGTGGGAGGAATATGGTCTTGTATCAATGGGAGGAAAAGTGCCCCAAGGGCCGGATAAAGGCGCGCAAAGGGCCGCATTCGGCCGCCGTTTGGAGACCACTGCCCCTTTATTTCATTGGATGTTACATAGGGTGGTCTGTATGCAAATGCAGCCTGCCTGTGGAGCACCCACTCCTCCAGACTGATATCCACCTATCAAAGCATTTTGAAATTGGTATATCTCCTCTCACTAGTCAGCTCAGTGCTTGCATCAGGGCTGAGGTTCTTGAAAAGAGTACTGAGAGCACCCTGCCACCCCTCCCACCAGCCACGATATGCCTGCATTGCATAGCAGAGAACAGAGACCCAGGGATGACATTAATGGGTCTAAAATAAGGTATGTACTAAAAACATGTAATGAAAACAAATATGTATTATATTATTATGTATTAATAATTTCATTAGCATCTGGGTGGTGAAGAAGAAACCACAGAAGACAAAATATAAGCAGATTAAACTTCACACCAAAATAGAAGTAAACGGTCACTTATCCAGCGCTTTAGATATAAAATATAGCATGTAAACACAAGCAGCTGCTATAATCATACGTAAAATTTTAAAGAAAGCAAAAAAAGTTCCAAGAAAATACTGTAGGTCCTTTCCAGCTTAAGTAGCGCTGCTTAATCTGGAAAGGACTTATTTTCTTGGAACTTTTTTTGCTTTCTTTTAAAGATTAAACTTCAGCTTTAAAATGACATTTATAAGCATGGTGGAAAAAACAGAAACATGCCGATAGAAAAACTGAAACAAACAGAAGAATCAGAGTAATAATCATGCTGTTGGCTCAGTTTGAACTGTACTTACTGGTCAGTTTGAGGCTGCCCGTTCTCTGAAGCCCAGGAGACACATTGAAGAACTGGACTCTGTGTGTAGCCATCCCAGGGGCCAGTCCCTACCGAAGGTGCAATGCTTGCCAAGCAAAGCTAATCTCTTACCAGCCCACAATATTTCTGTAGTGTATCAAGACTTGGACGCTGCTGTGATCAGTACCACTTGCAGGATATTCCCCTTGCTGATTATAAGTACTGTATGTTCTGGTTTTAATTGAGTCTTTGACTGCTGAGGTCACTTTTGGTGGTTGCCCAAGTTTTGCTTTTGCAGCTTTTCGTCAGTTCTGGTAGTGGGAGCAAGTATTGAGGACAGTTTTTGGCGGTGGATGTTCCTCTTACAGGCTGAGGTTGGCTCTGGCAGTACCTGCTGTGCAGTTGAGGATAAGTACACCTCCAGTATAGTAAGGTCAGTTTCAGGTGTAAGTATACATCCCACAAGTAAAGGTCAGTTTTGGAGGTAAGTATGACTTCTGTAGAGAAAGGTCAGTTCTGAGGGTACATATGCCTCGTATAGAGGAAGGTCAGCTTTGTTGGTAAGTTTACCTCCTGTAGAGGAAGGTCAGCTCTGGTGGTAAGTATACCCTCTGTAGAGGAAGGTCAGCTCTGGTGGTAAGTATACCCTCTGTAGAGGAAGGTCAGCTCTGGTGGTAAGTATACCCTCTGTAGAGGAAGGTCAGCTCTGGTGGTAAGTATACCCTCTGTAGAGGAAGGTCAGCTCTGGTGGTAAGTATACCCTCTGTAGAGGAAGGTCAGCTCTGGTGGTAAGTATACCCTCTGTAGAGGAAGGTCAGCTCTGGTGGTAAGTATACCCTCTGTAGAGGAAGGTCAGCTCTGGTGGTAAGTATACCCTCTGTAGAGGAATGTCAGCTTTGTTGGTAAGTTTACCTTTTGTAGAGGAAGGTCAGCACTGGTTATAAGTATTTCTCCTGTAGTAGAAAGTCAGTTCTAGTGGTAAGTAGACCTCCTGAAAAAAAAGGTCACCTCTGGTGGTAAGCTTACCTCTTGCAGAGGAAATCCAACTCTGGGGGTAAGTTTACCTCCTGCAGAGGAAATTCAACTCTGGGGGTAAGTTTACCTCCTGCAGAGGAAATCCAGCTCTGGTGGTAAGTTTTCCTTCTGTAGGGCAAGGTAAGTTCTGGTTGTAGATACAGCTCCTTGAGAGGAAAGTCAGCTCAGGGGCTAAGTATAAATCTTGTAAAGGAAGGTCAGCACTGGTGATAGATAGACCTCCTGCAGCTGAAAGTCAGCTGTGGGGGTAAGTATACTTTCTGAAGAGAAAGGTCAGTTCTGAGGGTAAGTAGTTCGCTAGCAGACAGAGGTCAATTCTTCCTTGGTGGTCCCCTTTTCTGAGGTCAGTCACTGTGAGCTTAGATCGGCCCTTAGGTTGACATCGTTTTTGGAGGGGGTGTGAGCTAGTTGAGGTCAAGAATCAGAAGTGTAAAGATGGCCCAAACTTTGCAAATACTTTACTGAAACTAGTCAATACACTTTGTACAGGCTAAAGTTAGCCCAACTGTGAGCATCACCTGAGCCTGTCCCTGTTGGGTCTTTTCTGGTGAAAGCTCTGTAAAATGTGGACAGTCCTTGCTCCTCAGACAACTACGGTAGGTCCCTGTGGGTGACCTCCTCCTGTGATGAGATAGGTCTTTATTAAGGAGGCTCCAGAACCAATCAGAATTTAGTCCTTGATGGTCAGACTTTAAGGTTCTGGTGAGATGAAGCTAAATCCTTGCTGATCCGATCCCTAAATCCTGGTGAGTGACCTAACAATAGTCCTTGGTGCATGAAAGGCTTGCAGTCTAGTCCTTGAACAGAGTTCAGTCCTTGCTGATTAATCCCTTTGGTCTCCCCAGGTAATCTTCTTTTAAGCAGGGGTTAGTCCCTGTCCAGCAGCCTCCAGTCCCTGTTGTATGACATCCTTGCACACTGAATTTAGTCCTTACTGATCAGACTTTTAAGTTCCTGGGGGGTTATGTTCCTATAGACAGAATTCAGTCCTTGTTGATCAGATCCCTAGATCTAGTTGGGTGGTCATCCTTTATGCTGAGGTCAGTCCTTGCTGTATGAAGCCCTTACAGTCTTGTCACGTTAGATCAGTGCTAGCTCCAAGGTCCTGATAGGTGATCTCTATGTTGGGAAAAAAACTCCCAGTCCCCTAGTGGGTGATCTTCCTAAAGGCTAAGGTCAGTCCATGTCCAACAGCCCCACTCACTGCTGTATGAAATCCCTCTAGACTGAGTTAGTCCTTGCTGCTACAGTTAGGTCCTGATATATGATCTCCAGCACTCTCCAGTCTTCCTATAGTATAGACTGAGGACAGTCCCAGCCCTGCAGCCTCTAGTCCATTCTGTGTGATGTCCTTGCAGACAGCCCTTGTTGATCCCTGTGATCATACAGTTAGGTCCTGATAAATGATCTCTGTGCTGCCAAAGCACTCACCTTTTTATAAACCCAGGTCAGTCCTGGCCTTTACAGGACTATTCAGGTAAAGTCCCCATTGCACTTTCTAGTCTTCCTACAAACTCAGGTCAGTCCCAGTCCTTGCAGGACTAGTCAGGCAAAGTCCTGATAGGTGATCCCTGTGCAGGCACAGCACTCTCTAGTCTTCCTATAAACCCAGGTCAGTCCCAGTCCTTACAGGATTAGTCAGGTAAGGTCCTGATAGGTGATCCCTGTGCAGGCACAGCACTCTCCAGCCTTCCTAAATACTCAGGTCAGTCCCAGTCCTTACAGGACTAGTTAGGTAAGGCCCTGATAGGTGATCTACCTGCTGGCAGAGCACTTTCTAGTTCCAGGTGGATGATCCTGGTGAGCCAGAAGCTAGTCCTTACTGTATGTAATCCTTTCAGGTTGAATTAGTCCTTCCTGGTCACATCCAGGTCCTTAAAGGTGGTCCTCTACAGGCAGAGCCTCCTCAGATCTATAGACTGAGGTCAGTCCTTGCTGATCCCTGTGATCCTACATAGAACCGTTAGATCCTGATAGGTGATCCCTGTGCTGGCAGAGCACTCTCTAGTCCCTAGTGGGCGATCCTGGGGTCAGTCCCTGGCCAGCAGCCTCCAGTCCCCTCTATGTAAAGTCCTTGCAGGGAGAGTTGGTCCTTTCCGATCACATTCAGGTCCCCCTAGCCGATCCTCCGCTCAGTCCCGGGCGGTGCTTACAAGTTGGTGGGTGCTGATTGCTGTGACCCCGGAGGGTGATCTCCCCCAAGCCGGTTCGGTGACTTTGTCTCCCCGCAGGGATGCTGGGCTCTCCGTTGATAGGCTCCCCGGTGATGAGCTCTCCTGTGATGGACTCTCCGGTGATGAGCTCTCCGGTGCTGGGTTCTCCGGTGATGAGCTCTCCGGTACTCGGTTCTCTGGTGCTCGGTTCTCCGGTGCTCGGCTCTCCGGTGCTCGGTTCTCCGGTGCTCGGTTCTCCGGTGCTGGGCTCCGTGTGTCGGAGTTGCTGTACATGCCAGGACTGCAGCACGGACGACGGACTCTCCTCCTCTCTACGACTTTCAATTCACCTGGATGGACGGAGAGCGGGGGAAGCGGACCTGTTCTATGGGGAGCACACAGGGGGGCGTGCTGGGCATCCACCGACTACCGACACCCCCCTCCCCCGGGGCACGGAACACCGAGCAACCCTCCGCTCACCAGGACTGCGGGCATTACGTCATCCTCTTCACCCACCACCGACTACCAGGGGGACAGCATGGCAGAGGACTGGATGTGGATGGACTGGGAGAGGGGCACCTATCACTGGAAGAAGGGCACCTATCACTGGGAGAGGGGCACCTATCACTGGGAGAGGGGCACCTGTCACTGGGAGAAGGGCACCTGTCACTGGGAGAGGGGCACTTATCACTGGGAGAGGGGCATCTATCACTGAGAGAAGGGCACCTATCACTGGGAGAGGGGCACCTATCACTGGGAGAAGGGCACCTATCACTGGGAGAAGGGCACTTATCACTGGGAGAGGGGCATCTATCACTGAGAGAAGGGCACCTATCACTGGGAGAGGGGCACCTATCACTGGAAGAAGGGCACCTATCACTGGGAGAGGGGAACCTATCACTGGGAGAAGGGCACCTATCACTGGGAGAAGGGCACTTATCACTGGGAGAGGGGCATCTATCACTGGGAGAAGGGCACCTATCACTGGGGGAGGGGCACCTATCACTGGGAGAGGGGCATCTATCACTGAGAGAATGGCACCTATTGCTTAGAGAGGGGCACCTATTGCTTAGAGAAGGGCAGCTATCACTGGGAGAGGGGCACCTATCACTGGGAGAGGGGAACCTATCACTGGGAGAAGGGCACCTATTGCTTAGAGAAGGGCACCTATCACTGGGAGAAGGGCACCTACCACTAGGAGAAGGGTACCTATTGCTTAATGAAGGGCAACTATCACTGGGAGAGAGGCACCTATCAGTGGGAGAGGGGCACCTATTGCTTACAGAAGGGCACCTATCATTGAGAGGAGGGCACCTATCACTGGGAGAAGGGCACCTATTCCTCACAGAAGGGCACCTATCACTGGGAGAGGGGCACCTATCACTGGGAGAAGGGCACCTATCACTTGGAGAAGGGCACCTCTTGCCTCAAGAAGGGCACCTATCATTGTGAGAAATGCATTGGGAGAAGAGCATGTATTGCTGGGTGGAGGGCCCCTATAACTGGGAGAAGGACACACCTATCACTGGGAGAAATGCATTGGGAGAAGGACATCTTTTGTGGGAGGGGGGCTCCTAAACCTGGGAGAAGGACACCTATCACCGAGGGAGGGGTCTCTATCGCTGGGAGAAGGGCCCCTGTTGCTGGGAGAAGGGAACCTATAACTGAGAGAAGCACCTCTATCACTGGGAGAAGGGTCCCTGTCACTTGGGGAAGAGCACTTATCACGTGGAGAAAGGGCCCCTATTGCCTAGAGGAGGGCACCTATCACTGTGAGAAATGCACTGGAGAATGGCATCTATTTCTGGGAGGAGGGCTCCTATAACTGGGAGAAGGACACACCTTTTACTGGGGAAAGGGCAGTCAGAGTATGATCTCTATCACTGGGAGGAGAGCTCCTATTGCTGGCATCAGAGCACCTATTGCTGGGAAAAGGAAACCTATAACTGAGAGAAGGGCCCCTATCACTGGGAGAAAAGCAGCTAGTAGTAGGAGAAGGGCCCATATTGCTTAGAGAAGGGCAGCTGGGAGAAGTGCACTGAGAAAAGGGTCCCCATCGATGGTAGAATGGCATTTATCAGTGGGGTAGGAGCACCTATCACTGTAAGAAGAGAGCCCATCACTGGGTTAAAGTGCCCCAATAACTTGGAGAAGGGCACCTAACACTGGGAAAAATGCACTGGGAGAAGGGCCCATCTGGCTGGAAGAAGGGCAATTATTGCTGTGAGATAGGCACCTAGCACCGGGAGAGGGGCCCCTATTTCTTAGAGACGGACATCTATCACTGGGGGAAGGGCACTTATCACCGGGAGAAGGGCAGTGAAAGAAGGACCCCTATCACTAGAGAACGTCCTCAGTCACGCACCTGGTAGAGGCCAAACTAATGAGAGGACTCTCCCTTACACCTCCCATCCGGCCTTCCCCCGAGATTGATGACGTGGTAGGAGAGGACACAGTGTGGTGTGGGCACCTACAGTAATGCCGTGTACACACAACCGGTTTTGCTGTCGGAATAAACTCTGAATGTTTTTCCGACGGAATTCCGCTCAAGCTGACCGTCAAGAACACGGTGACTTACAACACATACGATGGGACTAGAAAACAAAAGTTCTATAGCCAGTAGCCAATAGCTTCCGTCTCGTACTTGCTTCAGAGCATGCGTCGTTTTTGGTACGTTGGAACAGCATACAGACGAGCGGTTTTCACGATAGGAATTGGTTCAGTCGGAAAAATATAGAACATGTTCTCTTTCTAGGTCCGTCAGAATTTTCGACGTAAAAAGTCTGATGGGGCATACACATGGTCAGAATATACGATGAAAAGCTCCCGTCTGACTTTTTCTGTCAGAAATTCCGCTCGTGTGTACGGGGCATTAGACTTGGCCAGCAGAAGAACTAGATTTTGCAATGAAGTAGAACCTGGAGAACAGGAACTCGTTCCGTTTGTTGTCAGGCTGTTTGCAGAAGCAGGAGGCAGGAATATGGCCATTTACTAGAAGTTGGCAACAGGCGAGATACTGAGGTACAGATTCGGAAGACAGGATTGTAAACAGGAGCCAGGCTGAAGATAACAGAAGAAGATGAGCTGAAGGGATAAGCAAGGTGCAGAGTCGGGAAGCAACCCAGAGGTCGGGTTCCGGAGGGATCAAGATCAGGCCGAGTCAGAAGGCAAACCGAGTAAATCAGAGAAATAAGCAGGGTCTGGTCACTGACGTTTCCATGAAGGTGTGTACTTGGTCAGGAACAATGTTTAGGCAGGTAGTACGTGTCAAAGTAACACATGAATGTCAGGACTAAGGCCGCGTACACACGATCGGACTTTCCCGTGGGATTGAGCCCGCCGGACATTCCGACCGTGTGTGGGGCTCCGGCGGACTTTTTGTTCACAAAGTCCGGCGGACTAAGTTTTTAAGTTTTGACTTAAAATTGTCCACCGGACTCGGCAGTCCGGCGGACAATCCCACAGTCTGTGTGCTAGTCCGAGGGACTTTTGAAATTAACAGACTTTCCTCACACACAAAGGAAAGTCCGTTCATTTAAAACGTGACTCCAGGTAGACGGGACTAGCAAAGGCAGTCAATGCCGCCGCGCTAGCCATATCACCTGGTATGGATTTAAAGGGGAATCCCTACACCGAAAAAGCGGCGTGGGGGTCCCCCACATCCATATAAGACCCTTATCCAAGCACGCAGCCCGGCACGTCAGGAAAGGTGGTGGGGACGAGTGAGCGCCCCCCTTCCTGAGCCCTACCAGGCTGCGTGCCCTCAACATGGGGGGTGCCCTGGGAAAAGGGGGCCCTGCGACCCCCCCCCCACCCCAAAGCACCTTGTCCCCATGTTGATGAGGACAAGGGCCTCTTCCCGACAACCTTGGCCGTTGGTTGTCGGGGTTTGCATGCGGGGGGCTTATCGGAATCCGGCCCCCCACCCTATGTGAATGAGTATGGGGTATGATGTACCCCTACCCATTCACCTAAGGAAAAAAGTGTAAATAAAAAAAACAACACAATTTTTTAAAATACTTTATTGCACAGCTCCGGGGTCTTCTTCCGTCTTGGGGGGGTCTTCTCGCCGGACTCCTCCGCTATCTTCTGCTCTTTTACTAGCTCTTTCACTAGCAGAGGAGCCCGGCTTTCTTCTTCGTCGCCGCCGCCGCCTGGGGGTCTTGTTCCGACTTCAGGGGTCTCTTCTGTTCTTCTCGCTTTCTTCTTCCAGCTCTTTTACGAGCGGTGGCCCGGGCTTGTTGTGTTGCCGTCGCCGTTGCCGCCGCCTTCTGCTTCTTCTTCTTCTTCTGCTTGTTGTTCTTCTTTCTTCTTCCGATGTTGACTCGTCGCCGTCTCCTCTTGTAATGGCTCCGACGTGTTGCGCTGCCAGTTATATAGGGACAAGGGGCGGGTCACCTGATCATGTCACATGGTGACCCTGCCCCCATATGATGTCACAGTCCCGGAGGATGCACGGGTCCGCCAAACCAGCTGATTGGCTCCCCCTCTATCCAATGGACGCACACCCGCCCCCCAGTGTCTATTGCATGAAATGGTGTACAGGTACGTGATTTTGCACTGTCCTGCTGCAGTATATATGCGGTAGGCAGTCTTTAAGTGGTTAAAGTGGTTGTAAACCCTTCCATATACCCAGTAAAGTGACTGGCCTCAGGTTATACACAGAGATGAAACAAATCCTCTGACATAAGTTGTATCTGTTTATCTGAAGTATTCTCTTCTCTACAGCCGTTTAAAGTCCAGAAGATCTAAAGTTTGTCTAAGTTGTCAAAAAATAGGGGGCGGAGAGCTGAAATCACTCTGCAGAGCTCAGTGAGGGGAGGTAGCACACAGGAGGAGAGCTGAGGCTGTCAATGATCTGTAAATCTTTCCCCTGTCACCCTTTTTCTGCTGGTGTCAGGAAAACACATCAGCCGGGTTTAAGCTGATAGCAGAGGAACGAAACAGCAGATATAAAGGACACTTAGTGCTCTTACTTGAGACAAGTACACACTATAGAGGGATATGCTTTGTTCATATTTCACGTCATCAGAGGTGGGTCACTAAAGAACACCGCTGGATCACCAGACGTGGGAGCACAAAATAATCTTGGTTATAGGAATTTATAAGAGTTAAAGAATAAGATGATATAATTGCTTTATTCCTCCCTCCCCAAGCTTCCGCCTCTTCGTGCGACCAATCTCCCGAAGCCTCCAACCTTCACTGCTGGACCAGTCACAGCTCTTTGACATTATCTCATACAATGCAGGACCAGTAGTCCTGCCTTTTACAGGAAGATGCCAAGGGCCTACCCACATACCACAGCATCGGACACTGGAAGAGAACATCGGCTGCCAGGGGAGCAAGGAATAAGAAAAGTATTTCACCCCTTTTAGCATCCCCTAAGCAAAACAATCTGTTAACTAGATGTGCAATTCATTTAGTTCCGAATTAGTTTTTTAACAAATTTTGACAAATTTGTTAATTTCCGAATTTCAAAATTTCCAAAAATCTGAAATTTCCAATTTCCGAAATTTCCAAAATTCAAAATGTAGAAATTTCGTAAATGTTGAAATTTCATAAATGTAGAAATTTCGTAAATGTAGAAATTTCAGGAAATGTAGAAATTTCAGGAAATGTAGAAATTTCGGAAATTTTGAAACTTCGGAAATTTTGAAACTTCGGAAATTTTGAAATTTCGGAAATTTAGAAATTTCGGAAATGGGGAAATTTTCGGAAATGGGGAAATTTTCGGAAATGGGGAAATTTCGGAAATGGGGAAATTTCGGAAATTGGAAATTTCGGAAATTGGAAATTTCGGAAATTCGGAAATTAGAAATTTCGGAAATTAGAAATTCGGAAATTAGAAAAGTTCGGAAGTTCGGAAATTAGAAAATTCTAAATTAGGAAATTTGAAATTTTAAAAATTTGGGAATTTGAAAATCCAAAAATAATAATTAAAATCTGAACATTCAAAAGAATGAAAATTTGAAAACCCAAAAATCAGAAATAATAACTAACTAATTATAAATATTAAATTATAGGTATTTGAAATTTCCTTTCAAATTTGTCTGCTAGTGAATGTAACGAGTACGAATTTATCCAAAGTTACGAATTATCTGAAATAACGAATGCTGTATCTAAATGAATGCAATGTAACAATCTATTAATAATAAATAACAATAATAATAAAACCTTTTTATTATTATTTATTATTAATTTGTTCCATTTCATTTGTTTAGATGCGGCATTCATTATTTCGGGTAATTCTTCAGACATGAACTTTAATGGCATCCCAGTCTTAAGCCCCATACACACGCGCGGATTATCCGAGGACCAGGTCCGTCGGATCCTGTCCGTCGTACTTTGTCCGATGTTGGTTTTGCGTACACACGGTCGGACAAAGTTGTCGGAAAATCCGATCATTCTGAACGTGGTGACGTTAGTTGCCTATGACGGGACTACGTAGAGGCTAGTAGCCAATAGCTTTGGTTTTGTAATGTGATCTGAGCATGCGTAGCACTTTGTCTGTCAGGAATTCGATACACACGATCGGATTTGGTGTGATCGGACTTTGTTGTCGAAAAATCTATCCAGCAGGAGATAGGACTTTGTCCGTCGGACAATCCGACGTACACTGTCCGATGGTGCATACACACGGTCGGATTTTTCGACAACATTGTCCGATAGGACAGAATCCATGGGAAAATCCTACCGTGTGTATGGGGCTTTAGTCTGTAGGGTTCAATATTGGGTTGGCTCACCCTTTCCAGCTATAACAGCTTCAACTCTTCTGGGAAGGCCGTCTACAAGGTTTAGGAATGTCTATGGGAATAAAAAATATATATCTCTGTGCTGTGGTGAGGTGGCAGCTGACACAGATAAGTAATATACCAAACTTATAAATAATCTTAAGAAAAAGTGTGGCGCTGCACACTTTTTCTTAAGTGTCTATGGAAATGTTTGACCATTCTTCCAGAAGCCCATTTGTGAGGTCAGGCACTGATGTTGGACGAGAAAGCCTGGCTTGCAGTCTCCACTCTAATTCATCCCAAAGGTGTTCTATCGGGTTGAGGTCAGGAGTCTGTGCAGGCCAGTCAAGATCCTCCACCCCAAACTCGCTCATAATAATAATTTGGTCAAGGGGGATTATGGTGTGGGGTTGTTTTTCAGGGGTTGGGCTTGGCCCCTTAGTTCAAGTGAAGGAGTCAGCATACCAAGACATTTTGGACAATTTCATGCTCCTATCTTTGTTGGAACAATTTGGGGATGGCCCCTTCCTGTTTCAACATGACTGCACACCAGTGCACAAAGAAAGGTCCATAAAGACATGGATGAGCAAGTTTGGGGGTGGAGGAACTTGACTGGCCTGCACAGAGTTCCGACCTCAACCCGATAGAACACCTTTGGGATGAATTAGAGCGGAGACTGCGAGCCAGGCTTTCTCAAACACATCAGTGCCTGACCCCACAAATACGCTTCTGGAAGAATGGTCAAAGATTCCAATATTGAACCCTACGGACTAAGACTGGGATACCAATAAAGTTCATGTGACTGTAAAGGCAGGTGTCCCAATACTTTTTACAATATAGTGTTTATATGTATATACTGTATATATATATATATATATATATATATATATATATCATTTTAGTTTTTGCATTCTTTTAAGAATAACATTGTAAGATTTGAAATACCCCTTAACTTTAAGAGAGTCTACGCAAAATAGTTTTTGATAGGAACTGGACTGGCTGAACCATCCCCTGGGTTGTGCATTCTCCTGGGCACTCATGTGGAGGGATTCCCAATATCTGTTGACTAGAATGATGGTAGGACAATGGCTCCTTTTTTAAGGAAATGGATAGAGGTGTGCTGGATGCACATTTTCACAGGTTTTCAAAATGTGGACAAAGTAACTACTTGAGCCACAAAGATAGGCATCCCCCAGGATATGACATTCATCTGAGTTGAAAGATCCAAGTGTAATAGGGCAAAGAGGGTATCAAATAAAAAATTCTTAGGAGTCTTTATTCTTCAGCTGGCTACAACAAGCAGGGCAAAGGATACCCTACGCGTTTCAAGGGCAAAGGTTATGATAGGAGCTGGATGGGCTGAACCATCTTCTGGCTTTTTCATTCTCTCATTATCTTCCACTAAAATTACAAGGGGACCAATGGCTCATTTGTTGGGATTTTTTAAATAATTTATTTAATAGAGACTACAGTAAGAGGGGGGGGGGGGGGGTTACTAAAACAAGAGCACTCCGAATCTGCTGCAACTGTGCATGATAGCTAATCAGCTTCTGACGTCAGTTTGTTCAATTAAACCTTCAATTAAGACCAGGAAGCTGATTGGTTTGTATGCAGAGCTGCACCAGGTTTTGTATTCTCCAGTTTTAAAAATCCCCCCAGTACTCTGTGCTGGGAGAGCTGGTGACTTTAGATCCCACTGCTATATTATCAGTTTCTGGTGTACTAGCCATTTTAAAAAAACAATATGATATGAACAGATAGTAACTACTGGTTGTGACATTTCGCGAGAAAATTATATTTTATAGTACAGTAAAATCAATGTTCAGGCCCGCAAAGTCATTCCACTCTCACTTTGTGAGATGCAGTCATTTTACTGATAAATGTATGTGTTGTTTAATCTATATGCAGCACATTTTTTATTTTATTTTTGCTTTTAGATATTTGTTAAAGGTACAGTCTGGTTAAAATAAAAATATCAATGTTCATGTTATGATAAGAAAAATATAATAGTAAAAAAATGTTCAGCTACACTCAAAAAGGCTATAGATCACCAAGCCACTTGGGGGGGCGGGGGGTCACGATGTGCCTCCAGGGGGTATGGAGGTGCTACATATATTTTCTTTTACTGGTCCTAAGTAGGTAGGACTGCCAGACCATCCTTAAAATGATATGCTTATTCCACTGGCCCTGGAAACCCCCGTATGATTCCCCTCCAATCCCCTTGATAGCAGGGGGTTAGGCTTGGCCCTCACGTCCCTGGAACAAATCGCTGAGAACGTTTTATAAACAGAGCTACCACTACTCCTGATGAAGCAAATCAAAACCGTCTTAGAAATCCATAGAGCGTCCCACAACCTACCAGCAAAACATTTAAGATCATTGATTCTAATGTGTATGGTTAGAGGGTTTTTTAGGTGATAGGTATTTACAGTTTAGCACCCTCTACCTAGGTAGGTGCTAGAGTGGAGATTTTTGTCAGTGCAGGCAAATTTAGGCAGGCCTAGCAGAAAGCTAGGCCTGTTTGTTTTGATCTGTGGCTGGGAGTTGCTTAGAGTAGGCTGGTGACTCACAGCTAGTTTCATCTTTCGGTCACCTCCCTTCTGCTTCTAAAAGCTTCTAGAAGGAAGGGGTGGACGAAAGGTGGAGCTGTCTGGGGTGTTCTGAGGAGCCCTGAGAAATATCCCCAACCTGGATTGGCAGGGTGCAGGCCCCCTTAAATATCTAGAGTCAGCCCAGATGGGGAAGAGTTGTTCGGGTAGAAGAACTGGAGATGGAGTGTTAGGCTGTTGGGGCCTTGGAGGGAGCCCCCCAGTGGGGGGGGGGGGGGGTGGACCTTGGGCTGGGGTTTAGGTGGGGGGAGGGGGGGGGGGGTGACCTTGGGCTGGGGTTTAGAGCTGCGAGGGGACCCCACACAACCCAAGGGAGGTCCTGAGCAGGAGAGGACAGCGGAGAACACTGCTGGGCAAGTCTCCAGGAGGGATCCATCAGCTGTTGGTGAATGACAGGCACAGTCGAGAGAGCTGGGAGAGACATGCCGGAGAGGACTGGGAGTGTGCAGTCAGAGATGGATGTAGAACCAGCGGGAGAGACTGTGATGTTACTGGCAAATTCAGGCTGCTGCAGCTGGGAGAGCTATCAGGGTCTGCAAAGGGCTGACTGGGATCAGTAGTCCACCAAAGAGGTCATCTAGCATTAAAGACTTTCCTATTTTTGTTGCTACACTAAAGGGGCCCGCGTTCCTTGCCTGTAATAAAAAACTTTGCTAAGGCCTGGCTGAAACCAGAGTTAGGCCTAACCATGTGCTAGCTGAGCCTGAAGAATGTGCTGGAGGGAAAAGGAGAGATAGTCTGCAGCAAGTGTTGTGCAGAAGGAGAACATCTGAATTGTCCCATACCATGCAAAAAAAAAATAATTCTGGGCATCCCATAAATCCCTTAAGCCCATCCAAGTTCTAATCCCTCAATAAAATACAAAAACAAAGCTAATGGACTTGTTCATTGTCGTTGAGTGACTGGAAGTGAATGCCAGGCTGGGCAGGGGGACAGGTGAAATTACTAAATTGTGCAGCCCCTACCTAGTGGGTACCGCTACAACAGTATATACTTGTATGTAATGATAAAATGTAATTGTAATAACAAAACCTTTTTACCAATTGTGAATATAGTTTATACTTTATACAATAAATAAATGATAATTTTTACTCTGTGTTGTGATGTTGATAATTATAACACCTAAATAGTCCCAGGTTAAATATATGGATCTTTATTCATACGGGGATGTGCGTGAAGGACAGTGTTAATTTTGACATCACTTTTAATTTTAGTTATAGTCTTTTGACTAAAATGGCATTTTAGTTTTAGTCATATTAGAATTGACTAAACTCTCCAGTACATTTTAGTCTACTAAAATCGAATGGGTTTAGTTACATTTTAATTCATTATTTCTTTAGAACTGCCAAACATATACTCCTGGAGTAAAAATCTAATAACATGTTTATTATTTGTGGTATTAAAATTTGAACATGCACTACAGACACAGATTTAGCCGTTGTGATATAAATTCAATTTAGTTTTAGTAATAGTCTTTTGAGTAAAATGCCATTTTAGTTTTAGTCGTATTTTAGTCATCTGAATTGTTTTAGTCTTAAGCCCCATACACACGGTCGGAAAATCCGACCACCAAATCCATCGGATTTAGTCCGACACTGGTGTTGCATACACACGGTCGGACAAAGTTGTCGGAAAATCCGATCATTCTGAACGTGGTGACGTTTGTTGCCTACAAGGGGACTACGTAGAGGCTAGTAGCCAATAGCTTTGGTCTTGTAATGTGATCTGAGCATGCGTGGCATTTTGTCCTTCGGAATTCGCTACACACGATCGGAAAAAGTCCGATAGGACTTTGTTGTCGGAAAATTTGAGAGCAGGAGATAAAACTTTGCCCGTCGGAAAATCCGACGGAAAAAGTCAGATGGAGCCTACACACGGTCGGAATTTCCGACAACATTGTCCGATAGGACATTTTCCGTCAGACCGTGTGTACGGGGCATTAGTCCTATTTAGGTAGACTAAAATAGTATTAATTTAGTAGACGAAAATATTTTAGTCGACAAAATTAACACTGGTGAAGGACAGTCAAAAGGTCAGTCTTTTTCAACTAGGGTGCCCAGGCATCCTGGGGTGCCTTGAGGATTCTTCAGGGTTGCCTTGGCAAAATGTTTAAAAATTGACCCAAAATTGTATACAAGCCGGTGGGTGGATGAAACCTGCCTTTTGGTTAGACAAAGCCACAGGTTTTCATTGTACACCATTACAACCTTCTAGCTGCCAACCTGCTAACAACCAATGGCATCATCAGTTGATAAGGAGGATGTCAGTTGCCTGCATATCATCCTTGTATGACCCTCCCTTCCCTCTCTCCATCAGCTTTGGGGTCTCATTAGCTATGTGATGGAGAAATACTGAGGGAGAAGAGAAACATTGGAATACTAGTCAGTACCAGTTTGCAAAAGTGTATTCGCTTTGGAAAAATAAATCACCTCTAACGTTGGGTGTCCTATGTGTATTGATGTTGCTGCATTATGTAAAGCTATCAGAATAGTTTGTACATTTCATAATGGTGCGCATCAAGACTGTCCATAATTTTGGAGGGTGCCTCGAGATTATCCATAATTTTAAAGGGTGCTTTGACTGAAAAAAGGTGGAGAAACACTGGGCTAAATAGTTAAAGTGACACTGAAGTAAATTTTTTTTTATTTTTAAATAACAAACATGTCATACTTACCTCCACTATGCAGCTCGTTTTGCACAGAGTGGCCCCGATCCTGGTCTTCTGGGGTCCCCCGGCAGCTCTCGCGGGTCCTGCAGCGAGAGCCAATGGCTGCGCTGCTGTCAATCTATCCTATCAACAGCCAAAAACCCTCTAGCCGAGAGACGGCTCATCATTCGAGGGTTCAGGTAAGGCCCCTTTCACACTTGTGCGACTTCAAAGTCCCGCGATTTTACAGCGATTTTGCCGCGATGCGCGGGCGCGATTTTTGCCACGGTTCTGCCGCGATTTCGCCACGATTTCAAGGAATGCCTGTGTAAGTGCCATCAAAATCGGACCAAAGTAGTGCAGGGACTACTTTGAAGTCGGAACGACTTGAAGTCGTACTAATATGAATGGCTGTCATTGGAAATCATGGGGAACGACTTGTCATGCTACTTTGCAGTCCCAAATCGTGGGACAAGTCGTATCAGTGTGAAAGGGGCCTAAGTAAAACGGGGGGAGGCTGGGAGCCGAACACTGCCAGGTGTTTTTTCACCTTAATGTATAGGATGCATTAAGGTGGAAAAACACTTACCTTTACATCCTCTTTTGCCGCGTACACACGGTCGGAATTTCCGATGGAAACAGTCCGATGGGAGCTTTTCAACGGATTTTCCGACCGTGTGTATGCCCATCGGTCTTTTTCTGTCGGAATTTCCGACGGACTTTGGATTGAGAACCTGTTCTCAATTTTTCCGATCGTGTGTATGCAATTCCGACACGCAAAATTCCGACGCATGCTCAGAAACAATTCGACGCATGCTCGGAAGCATTTCCCTTTTATAGTGCTGTCGAACATGTTTTATGCCGCTGTGTTACTGACCGTCGGAATTTGGTGTGACCGTGTGTAGGCAAGACAGTTTGAGCGAAATTCCGTCGGAATTCCGACGGGAAAACCATCAGAGCTTTTTCCGACGAGAATTACGACCGCGTGTACGTGGCATTTAAGTAATACACTGCTGTGTTGTCTATTTTCAGTTCGTTTTCAGCTCTGTACACTACAGAACATCTCCCTCCATGTTGTGTAGAAGAAGAAAGGAGGTTCTGTCGTTCTAAAACACTATGAGGGAATTTACTAAAAAGGGGGGGAGGCTGGGAGCCGAACACTGCCAGGTGTTTTTTCACCTTAATGTATAGGATGCATTAAGGTGGAAAAACACTTACCTTTACATCCTCTTTTGCCGCGTACACACGGTCGGAATTTCCGATGGAAACAGTCCGATGGGGAGCTTTTCAACGGATATGCCCATCGGTCTTTTTCTGTCGGATTTTCCGACGGACTTTGGATTGAGAACCTGTTCTCAATTTTTCCGATCGTGTGTATGCAATTCCGACACGCAAAATTCCGATGCTCAGAAACAATTCGACGCATGCTCGGAAGCATTTCCCTTTTATAGTGCTGTCGAACATGTTTTATGCCGCTGTGTTACTGACCGTCGGAATTTTGGTGTGACCGTGTGTAGGCAAGACAGTAAAAGCTAGAAGCTAATTAGTTGCAATGCACAGCTGCTCCAGATTCTGTCTGCTCCAGTCTTTTACATGGGCTGTAAAAACAGGTGGCTGAGCCCACCCAAATTCTAATGCCGCGTACACACGATCGGACATTGATCGGACATTCCGACAACAAAATCCATGGATTTTTTCAGACGGATGTTGGCTAAAACTTGTCTTGCATACACACGGTCACACAAAGTTTGTCGGAAATTCCGAACGTCAAGAACGCAGTGACGTACAACACGTACGACGAGCCGAGAAAAATGAAGTTCAATAGCCAGTGCTGCTCTTCTGCTTGATTCCGAGCATGCATGGAATTTTGTGCGTCGGAATTGTGTACACACGATCGGAATTTCCGTCCGACAACGGATTTTGTTGTCGAACAATTTGAGAACCAGATCTCAAATTTTGTGCGATGGAAATTCTGATGGAAACTGTCTGATGGAGCCTACACATGGTCAGAATTTCCGACAACAAGCTCTGATCGCACATTTTACGCCGGAAAGTCCGACCGTGTGTACGGGGCATAAGAATACAGCCTGTCAGGGCTGCAATATACAGAATTACACTTGGGGTTTAGATACACTTTAAAGTGTAAACTCTCTCAATCAACATTAAAGGGTAAGTTCACCTTTACAGAAAAATCTGTAAGGTGAACTTACACTGGATCTCCTTTAAGCAACACGTCCAATCAAAGTTCAAATCCTGCTGCCTCAACCTCCGCAACATCTCCAAAATACACCCCTTTCTAACCAATGACACAACAAAGCTCTTAATTCACTCCCTGGTCATCTCTCACCTCGAATAATGCAACTCCCTTCTCATTGGCTTACCTCTACATAGTCTATCACCTCTTAAATCCATCATGAATGCTGTTGCCAGACTCATCCACCTTACCAATCACTGTCTGCTACTCCTCTCTGTCAATCCCTCCACTGGCTTTCGCTCGGCCAAATTATTAAATTCAAAATACTAACAACTACGTACAAAGCCATCCACAATTTCGCCCCCAGCTACATCACTATCCTAGTCTCTAAATACCAACCTACTCGTTCTCTTCGTTCCTCTCAAGACCTCCTGCTCTCTAACTCCCTCGTCACCTCCTCCCATGCTCGCCTCCAGGACTTTTCCAAAGCCTCTCCAATCCTATGGAATGCCCTACCCCAATCTGTCGGCTTATCTCCTACATTATTAGCTTTTAGACGATCCCTGAAAACCCTTCTCTTCAGAGAAGCCTATCCTACCCACACCTAACAACTGTATTTTCATTTTCTCCATCAGCTCATCCCCCACAGTTATTACCTTTTGTTTCCACTTGACCTTCCCTTCTAGATTGTAAGCTCTAACGAGCAGGGCCCTCTGATCCCTCCTGTATTGATTGTATTGTAGGTGTACTGTCTGCCCTCATGTTGTAAAGCGCTGCGCAAACTGTTGGCGCTATATAAATCCTGTATAATAATAATAATAATAAATTTTACTCACATTGTCCCTGAATACTTGGATGTCTCCCTCCAATATAAGACAGACAATTCCTCTGTGAGTCTCCCAGACCGGATCCCCAGTGAAATCCCTCGCATAGGTTCAAAGATTTTTAACTGAACGTTCAGCTCTGCCTAAGCTGGGACCTCAAGGACAGCAAGTCAAATTTTTACTGGGCCTCCCAAAAGAACATAAGCCCTTCAGGCTGGGAACTTCTCCTGGACAAGACCAGGGCTGCCTCAGGTCCCAGACTATGTATGCACTGTTCAGCCACCTACTGGTCATCCTCCCCCAGGGATTGGCTGGAACCACATAAATATTCAGTCTGCTTATCTGACTCTCTGTCAGGAACCATGAATCAGACGAATCCAGAAAGGGCAGTAAAAATCAGACAATTTAATATAGTGGTAAAAATGGTACAAATAGTATAGGTATTCAAAACATAGCCATGGTTCGGTAATCAAAGCAGGTAGTCAGTGCAAGCCAAATCAGGAAGCCAGAGATCAGCATAGTCGAAGACAGCAAACAGAATCAGGAACCAAAGGGAAGTCAAGGTAAGTCTTTTACAGGAACACAGCAGAGAATCTTCAGATATGTTGACCAAGGCGAAGGCATGGAAGAAATGAACCAGGAAGTTTAAATAGCCAAAAGGGGCTGGCTGACGAGCAGGAAATGATCACCAGGTGAGGCACTGTGAAACGATGAGTGCTGGCAATTAACAACTGAGCACTGGGAAGGGAGGGCTGAGCCCAGCCCTGACACTCTCCCAACCCACTATATTCTGGAATCCTTCAGAAAACTGGGGGAAGCAATCAAGCCTGGAGCCTGCAGAGGCCAGAACAGCCCAAAGCAATCACACACTGCTCAACTGATTACAGGAGAGCCACCAGAAAGAAATTTACCTTTCCTAAATAACAACCAATCAGGATGAAAAAAAAAATTACTTACACAGTTTGAGGCTGTGGAGTATAAGCATGTAGAAGCGTGCAACCTTCTGTAGGCACAGGTAGAGAAGACCCTATCTCCATGCAGGCCATAAAAGGTTGCTCTCTATGCCTTAGGAGTCTCAATCCTGGATCCTCTACAGGGTTCTGAACTATGTGAGTTTAGAAAACCTTGAATTGAAGAAGTGGCAATTTAAAGCCACGAAATGCATTTTTTTTTTGGTGAAATAAAGAAATGTTGATGTTTTAGTTGCAGGTAAGCCTATATAAGGCTTACCTGTAGGTAAAAATAATAAATCTCCTAAACGGGCACCATTTAGGAGATATTCACACTGGATGCAGCCGATGACGTCACCGGCACATGCACTCTGAACGTCTTGCATACCATGCTGTACTTCCAGAGCTGGCTTCCGCGCACACGCACGGGAGTGGCGTCAACGCTGGAAAGATGGAAGCACAGCACAGAGAACTTTGTTCTAAAGGTAAGTATTTCATAATGTGTTAGTATGTGATGCATACTAGCATATTATGCAATTGTCTTACAGGATAAAGTTTTTTTTTTTACTGCAGTGGTTTACAACCGCTTTAACCAGCTGACTTTGACTTGTTCTTAAACAAATGACAACAGGTGCGTCTGCCGATCAAATCATCCAAGGGCTTTTTTAGACCTTTTCTTGTTCAATATTTTTATTGAAAATTTTTTCAGCAATGTAACAAAATATTGTAATAACAAATCTCCCCAACCGGGAGCCAACATGGCCCTTCGGTAGGGTTTATCAAAAACAAAATTTAAGAATATAACAAAATATTTTTAGACCTTTTCTAAGCTGTATATTTGCTTGGCGCTCTCATTGGATTGTATGTTGGGAAATTTTTTTTTAAAAATCCAACAGGGGTATACCCCTTCCTTCCTCTATCCAAAATGAAAAAAATACTGTGTGGCATAAAAAAATTGCAACCCCACCAGGGGCGCCGCCACTCACCATCCATGCGTCCGGCCCCTTTCAGGATGCCGTGCGCATGATTTCCAATTCCCAGGTGTGAGAGAATAGGGAATGAATATTCCCTATTCTCACACTGAATCGCCTCCCTGCCAATCAGGAAATGCGGGTCTGAGACCCATTTCCTGATTGGCCGAAGGGAGAAGCGTTCTGATTGGCCACCGAGGAGGAGGGAGGAGATGGAAGCAGGGGAAGTTGGAGCTGCTCGTGATGCCTGCCGCCGTGATGCCTGCGGAGAAGAGCCGGGGAAGCCGACTGTGATTGCCTGCCATGGATGGGGTAAGTGTACCGACTGACCCAACCCGATGGGGGTGCTGGCTGGTGCACTGTTTGCCGCCCCCCAACAAAAAAATTACCACCAGCCACCACTGAACCCCACCATTTTATTTTCTAGGGCAGTGGTCTCCAAACTGCGGCCCTCGGCGTTCCTTTATCCAGCCCCCAGGGCACTATTCCTCCCACTGACACCAACAGTGGGGAACAATTCCTTTCACTGACACCAATGATGGGGTATTATTCCGCCTATTGACACCAAAATGAAAAATAGTTCTCAGTTCTACTATACATAGGTAAAATGAGAATATTTTAAGCTGTGTATGCAGCATAGTTCAATACTTTTATTTCCCGTTGCTGATTCCCTTTCATAAATTCTCCATTGAGGATCCTGAGCTGCATTTGGGGTGATGGAAACATTTTTTTTTTTAAATAACTGTCAGGAACATGTGGTGTGTAGTCCATTATCCCTGTCCTCCTACTAGCCAAGTCGTATTGATTTCCTGTGAACCTCAATGATTTGGAGTTATAGTAACTTTCTAAGTTTCTGTTAGAAAAGATCACTGATGTGCTATTTATATGCCAGGGCCGCGGGACTCGGAAACCCGGCTGTAACCAGCGGTGATGAAAGGATGTTGTCACCGTGCCTGGTTACTTCGTCCTATTTAGCTGGCCTTAGAGATATGTTGTTAGTAGCAATACATTTTATTAATTTGCTTATGAAAACACAAATAGAGTGTCAGTTCTTAAAGCGGCATTAAACCCAAAATCAAAAATGCAATACATTGCCACTTAGAAATCCTCAGATGCGGTGGCTGCATTATTTTTTTTTTTTTAGGCTTTTCCCCCTTTATTTCACCGGGTGATCCTGCCTGTAACATACTTCCTTTGAACAGCTGCAATGTCAATCTGGGGGAGGGTAATTTTAGACTAAGGGCTCTTTCACACGGACGGACCGTATGTCCGTTTTTCACCCTTCCGTTTTCGGATGAAAAACGGACATACAGGTATCCCTATGGGATAGCGGGTGTCAGCGGATGAGCATCTGCTGACACCCGCTCTCGTCCGTGCCCGCTATGCTCCGTTTCTGCAGACGGAGGAAAACCCCATTTTTTCATCCGTCTGCAGAGCGGATCGGATGACGACGGACTCTGCGGTCCGTCGTCACCCGATCTCCCATAGGGATCCCCGCTGAGCAAGCGGCTATCCACGGGGCGGATCACTGATCCGCCCCGTGTGAAAGAGCCCTTAGAGATTTAGATACACCAACAAATTGAAGCAGAAGTCCAGACAATACTTTATAAGAAATTACAGCAATTGTTTTTTTTTCCTTTGGGTAAAAAGGATTCATATATATATGTAGCGCTACCCCCAGTTAAGAGAGCCGCTGGTTTGTTTTGGGTCCCTGAGTACAGCTCCACCAACCCCCGGCAATTTGGCTCTACCCGCTCTGGCACAGTTAGTAAAGGGGTATGTATCTATGCACATAAGATATCACTTATACTCTAAGTGTAATGGGTATGAACTCACAAGCAGACTGCTGAAATAAGAATAACTGGCTTTACTTTGGCAGTAAGGAAAAAGAAATAGCAACATGCATTTGAACATATATCTTACAATACTTTAGCAGGTCCCTGCAATATGCACTTTAACATGTACACACATATGTATCTACTAGCAATGGGGAAACGGAGCGCCAAGTGTGGCGACCGTCTGCTATGCACCCCTGAGGTGCAATAAATCTATCTGCGCCTACCTAATGGACCAGGCCTGATCCCTAGCAATAGAGCTCAGTCCTTGTACTAGTACAGTGTTCTTCACCGGCAGTAAATCTGTAGAGGTGGTGCACATGTAGCTTTAAATGGTGTCTTTGTAATCCACAGAAAGTAACATTGCTGCTCTGAGGTAAATTGCGCCTAGGCAGTTCAGTAGGCATAAAACGTGTGTATCAATGCAGGATGAGCCTTTCAGCTCTCTCACCAATCCTGGGGTACCGTCCTCGGCTCCGGTCCCTCCAATGGCGGCTCTGGTCTCTTCAATGGCGGCTCGGGTCTCCTCAGTCACAGCCCCTGCGCTCCGGTCCTCAGCTCCGACCGACCGACTGTAGGGAAGAGTCTCCGCTCCGCTGCTGCTGACTCTGAGGGATGAGAGTCTAACTCCATCTGCTGCAAGGCCCAGGCTTCAGGCCTTCAGCTCCGATCCGCACAGGTGTCTCCACTGGCTGTAGTCTCCGCGTCACAAGCTCTGTCAGCAGAGGCAGGCCAGTCCTGTCAGGCCTCAGAAGAGGAAGTGTCCCAAGAGGAAGAGGCGGTCTCCGCTCTTCCTTTTTATAACCTCCCCCAGCAGCCTCTCGGGCGGAAACAAGCAGCCCGGGAGCCTGGGGGATTATGGGGGATGTAGTCTCTTCCCCTAAAAGGGGTACGACCCCGCTACACACTCCCCCCACTTTGAATCTTTGGTCCCCAAAGACAGTGTTCAAACTACAAACTTTCTCGGGAACAATACTTTCACATTATTTGGACAGAGGAGCTTCCCACCAATTGGCATAAGATGGGGAGCTGTCCTGTCTACAGGTCACTTCAGTGTGGGCGACCTGTTTAACTGTGCCAGAGAGTGAGCTGGGGTTGCCCTCCACCCAATGAACAGTGGATGGGTCAGGGCTTTCAGCACTTCTCCTTGCTGTGGTAACAGAGTCCTCTGAACTTTCTCCCATCTTGGGGTAAGTTAACTTCTTGGGAGGCTTCACAACTCTGCGAGCTCTCTGCTCTCTTGGAACTTCTTCAGGAACACATTCTGGCAACATCTCTGGTTCTGGAACATCTACTTCTTCTTCTTCTGGGTAGAGACCAGGGATATCTTCCCAGCACTCAGGCACAACACTGAATGGCACAAACTCTGTGGCTTCTGGGTTCAATGTGTTATCTTCCACATCTTCAGTAGGTGGAAGATCTATGGCGGACTTTCCTGAAGTTGAGGAAGGCCATAGCCATTCAAGTTCTCCTCTTTCTTCCTCTGGTTGGGGGTCCTGTCCACCCCTATCTTGGGATGTCTGAGACCTAGTATTAGGCCTGGGGGTATCCAGAATGGAAACAGATTCAGGTACGTCTCTTGCTGGAGGCATTCTGACTGCTTCAGTGAGTGGGAGCAAATGATTCCTATGCCAGGTCTTCAAAGGCCCCAACCTTCCTTCTGGTTTCAATTTGTAGACAGGCAATCCTGGAAGTTTTCTACAGATGATATATGGCTCTGATCTCCATCTATCAGCAATCTTGTGTTTTCCAGGGATCCCTAGGTTGCGTAACAGTACACGGTCCCCAGGCTGTAGGTCCTGTACTCTAACTTTCAAATCAAAGTTCCTCTTATTTCGGGCCCCCCTCTGGTTAGAGGCCGCTTGAGCTTTCTCATAAGCTATCTTCAGACTGCGCCTCAGTCTGTCCACATATCCTTTGTGGGAGGCAGCAGAGGCATGGTCTAAGGAAATGCCGAAGGCCAAATCCACTGGCAATCTTGCTTCTCTCCCAAACATAAGTCGGTAAGGGGAAAAACCTGTCACATCACTTGTGGTGCAGTTGTAAGCATGCACCAGAGCTGATATGTGTTGACTCCAGTGTTGCTTCTTCTCTGTTTCCAAAGTTCCCAACATGTTCAATAGGGTCCTGTTGAACCTTTCAGGCTGGGCATCACCTTGAGGGTGATATGGTGTGGTTCTAGTCTTCTCTACTCCCAGAGAATCTAGTAGCTTCCTGATCAGGCGACTCTCAAAGTCCCTTCCTTGGTCTGAATGGATTCTCTGTGGCAGTCCATAGTGAACAAAGTACTTCTCCAGAAGTACCTTGGCTACTGTAGAGGCCTTCTGGTCCTTGGTTGGGAAAGCCTGAGCATAACGAGTGAAATGGTCGGTTACCACCAGAACATTTCCCAATCCACTCAAATCGGGTTCAAGGCAGAGAAAATCAATGCATACCAGATCCATTGGGCCTTGACTCTGTAGGTGGCCCATTGGGGCAGCTTGATGGGGTAAAGTCTTTCTCTGAATGCATCTTGCACAGGAATGGCAATACTCCTCCACTTCGGCCCTCATGCAGGGCCAATAAAACCGGTCTCTGACAAGCTGGAAGGTTCTCTCTGCTCCCAAGTGACCATGCTGGTCATGTAGGGCAATCAGCACAGTCTCTCGATGCTTTTCTGGGAGAAACAACTGCCACTTGTCTTCTGGGCCATCAGAGGGGCCCCTTCGGTAGACTACCCCCTGATGCACCTGTAACTTGTCCAACTCTCTTCTCAGTAGGCGAGCTTCTTTAGAAGGGTGAAGGCGAAGTCCCTCTGGACTCTTGTCTTCCAGGGCTTCCAGGACCAATCTCCCCATGGGATCTTCCAATTGGTCACACCTTAGCTCCTTCTTGGACAGCTTCGGTAAACACTCTTCTGCAAGCTGAGTTACCCCACAGTAACACTTTGGGACTCCCACTGTGGTAACTCCTACCTCTTCAGCTCTGGATCCTCCTCTGGCTTGGAGTTCAGCCCCCTGACAAAGGGCTCGCACTCCATCTGGTGCCACTTGGGTCCAGTCTTCCCAATCATCGAGCATGACATGGGATCTTCGGGACAGGGCATCTGCATCCCTATTTCCAGCCCCTGGTCTGTACTTGAGGCTGAAATTGAATCCAGACAACGCCGCCAACCATCTGTGTCCAGTTGCATCCAGCTTGGCGGTGGTGAATAGATAGGTCAAGGGGTTGTTATCTGTCTTTACAGTAAACTCGGCCCCATACAAATAGTCTCTCAATTTGTCAACAACTGCCCACTTGAGGGCTAAGAACTCCAACTTGTGGGTGGGATAGTTCTTCTCGGAGGGGGTCAGGCTCCGGCTCACATAGGCCACTGGTCGTAGCTGGTCTTCATACTCCTGGTAGAGTACTCCACCTAGGCCCTCATGGCTGGCATCAACATGTAGCTCATATGGTCTAGTGGGGTCAGCGTAGGCCAAAACTGGGGCTGTGGTGAGACTTCTCTTCAAGGTTCTGAAAGCCTCTTCACACCCTGAGTTCCATTGGTCTTGGACCGATTCACCGGACCTCCTAGGCCCCAATCCATCTTCCTCTCCTTCTGTCTTGAGCAGCTCGTTGAGGGGTTTGGCAATGCGGGCAAACCCATCCACAAACCTGCGGTAGTAGGAGCAGAACCCCAAGAAAGACCGAAGTTCTGTAACTGTTGTGGGTCTTGGCCACGAAGTAACTGCCTCCAACTTCTCAGGGTCTGTAGCCACTCCTTTTTCAGACACTATGTGTCCCAGATAGTTCACAGAAGACTGATAGAACCGACACTTCTCGGGAGAAAGTTTGAGTCCCTCTTCACTGAGCCTCTTCAGTACTTTCTCCAATCTGGCTTCATGTTCTTCCAAAGTCTTTCCAAAGACAATGACATCGTCCAGGTACACAAGGACTTCTATGAGGTTCATGTCTCCAACTGTCCTTTCCATTAGGCGTTGAAACGTAGCAGGAGCTCCAGATAGGCCCTGAGGCATCCTGTTGAACTCAAAGAATCCTACTGGGGTTATGAAGGCAGTCTTTTCTCTATCTTCTGGATGCATGGGGATTTGGTAATACCCACTCTTGAGGTCCATCACACTGAACCACTTAGCTCCAGATAAACTCTGTAAGGCATCTTCTATCCTTGGCGTGGTGTACTGGTCAGGAATGGTCCTCCTGTTGAGAGTTCTGTAGTCAATGCAGAGCCTCAATGACCCATTCTTCTTCCTGACTACCACAATTGGGGAGGCATAGGGGCTTCTGGACTCCCTAATCACTCCCGTCTTCTTCAATTCCGCAAGCTGCTCCCTCAGATCCTCCAGATCTGCTAGCGGGACTCGCCTCACTCTCTCTCTGAATGGCTTGTCCTCTTGCATGCGGATTCGATGGGTGGCACTCCTCGCACACCCCACATCAAACTCATCTTTAGAGAAAATCTTCTCCCATCTGGTCAGCTGGGCCTTGGCTCTCTCTTTCCAAGCTCCAGGTAGGTTTGGGTTTTCCATGGAGAGTTTCTTCCAAACATCTTCTCCTTCACCCGTCCCCTTCACTTCTGACCAGCCAATTGGGACAGCAGGACTCACCTGTCCCAGAAGCATCCTGGCAGGGATCTCCACGGGCTGCTCCGTGGGGTTCCTCACACTGACCGGGACTCTTCCTCTAGCCTTCTTCAGGTCCTTCAGTGAAATTACTTCTGGTATCACTTCCAGACCTGAGTGACCCTCCATTGGGTCAGGTTCCAACATTACAAAGGGGCCAGGCTGCTCCCAAGTAAGTTTCACCGTGGCTCTCATGCAGGTCACCTCTCCAGGCTGTAACACTGCTCCTTCTTTTCCAAGCCTCCATACCCTTCCTATCCCCTCACTTGGGGTCTTCTGCTCTAGGACCAACCGCTGGTAGGCTGCCTTCAGCATGGGATGGATCTTGGGAGGTGAAAGATTCTCTTTCTTCACCAGGGGGGTCAGAAGCCTTCTGACTAGATCCGTGTTTGTCCCTATAATCAGGGACGTCTTGCTGGTTCCTGGTGGGCGGGGACACACCACTGCTAAGGTGTCGAACACTTCAGACTTCCCAGCTACGGATGGGTCAAACGTCAATCTTATGGGTAAGTATCCATCATAGGGGAAACTCTGGGTTCCCAATCCCCTTATCTCCAACTCTTCTATCTTCTGTATAGGCAGATGACTCAGGTATCTGTCATAGAAGTCCCTGTACAACAGGGTCACTTGTGCTCCAGTGTCCAGGAGGGCCTTTGTGTACACTCCTTCCACCTGGATGGGTACAGTAGGGGATGGACCAACTAGCTCTTCTGGGTAAGGCCGAGTTGACTCTGTCCTCTTCTTTGGACTCTTTGCTTTACCAGCACTGGATTTGCGCTTGATCCTTTCTTGAGCCTGGTATGCATTAATTTTCTCCCTCTTAGTGGGAGTGTGAACCCGTTGAGGGACATTGTTATCTCTCACTTTGAAGAGTTCACGCTTTGGAGTGCTGTGTCTCTTCGGAGGGGTCTTGCCCCCTTTCTCTGGAGTGCACCTTGGTTGAGGATCCCTGGGCCCCTTCTGAGGGGTTTGGTCTCCTCGCTTTCTCTTCCTGTTGTGCTTCTTGGAGCTCACTGAAGGTGATGGGCACCCGGTTGACTCCTTCACCGGGGCCCTTTGGCGTTTCCCGCCGGCTGGCGGCTTTCTGCCTTCTTCTTCTTGGGACTGGAACATACAGCTGCAATATGACCAATTCCTCCACAATTAAAGCAAATCATCTCACCGTAGTCAGGTGGGGATGCTGGTGCTGGAACAGCTGGAAACAATTCCCTCCTGCTTGTTTCTTTCTTGGGACTGGGCGTCTCTTTCGCCACTAGAGATGTCAGTATCTCCATCATCTGGGACATCTGCAACTTCAGGGCATCTACCTCTGTGTCTCTTTCAGGGGTTAAGGCCGACCTGACCGTGGCCACTGGAAGCTTTGTAGACCCCATCACCTGCTTCTCCCGTTTCTCTTCCAACATGGCCTCTTCTTCTCTGACCATTCGGATGAGGTCAGGGTAGTCCAGGCTCTTCCCATCCTGCCGGGTGCGTAGAATTAGTGCGACAGGGTCCAAGGGTTGGGCTCCCCTCATCACCTGCTGGGCACGGGCTTCATCTACCTTCCCTGGATCTATCCCCTTCTTCAGGATAATCCTATGCAGGATCTTGTCTATGCGTCCCATGTACTCTGACAGCTTCTCCCCTGTCTTCTGGTAACAGTGTTCCAGTTGATAGGTAAGTTCTGTGACTTTTTCTGTCCCACCAAACACACCTTCCAGGATGTCTATGTAGTCCTGGGCAGTGCAATCCTTTTTGCTTGTCTTCAGATTGCGTATGGCCTCTAAGGCAGGTCCTTTTAGGCTTTCAACAATCCTTTGCTTCTTTCTGCCTTCTGAGACCTCCCATTCTTCTAGGGCCTGCGTGGCACCATCTAACCACTCTTCAAATCCCTCTTCTCCCGAGGGTACAGGTGTCCTCCCTGAAAACATCCGGAGTTTCCTGTATCCCGACATTGGGTAATCCCCGGGGTCTCTTCTGCACTGAGTCACAATCTCCCCTAGGACAGCACACAGTTCTGCACTAAGAGTAGTCTGTGCGGGACTTTCCGCGCCCTTCTGCTCTTCCTTCTTTGGGGATAGAATGGCTTTCATAGGAGAACCTTCTCCCTTGCGCGGCAGCGCATGCAGCAATTGGTAGGCCTGACCATTCGGTGCCTGTATGCTTTGGCTCCTGAACTGCTCTGGAGTCTCTTCCTTCCATTCTATTAAGGCGTATGTGTACCCAGCATCATTTCTCATGTCCATTATCCATGACTTCTGGCATGGGGATAATGACATTATGAGCTGCTTGACTGCCTCTCTCTGCCACATCCCTGGCAGTTCAATAACTGCTGCTGCGGCTGGGTCAGCGGCCCATGTTGCGGACCACCGTCCCACTTCTATTGGGTCCATGCCGGCACCTTCTGGCGGCTTTTCCCGCTGACTCAGGATCCCGGATTACGAGCCCCCACGTGTAGCGCTACCCCCAGTTAAGAGAGCCGCTGGTTTGTTTTGGGTCCCTGAGTACAGCTCCACCAACCCCCGGCAATTTGGCTCTACCCGCTCTGGCACAGTTAGTAAAGGGGTATGTATCTATGCACATAAAATATCTTATACTCTAAGTGTAATGGGTATGAACTCACAAGCAGACTGCTGAAATAAGAATAACTGGCTTTACTTTGGCAGTAAGGAAAAAGAATAGCAACATGCATTTGAACATATATCTTACAATACTTTAGCAGGTCCCTGCAATATGCACTTTAACATGTACACACATATGTATCTACTAGCAATGGGGAAACGGAGCGCCAAGTGTGGCGACCGTCTGCTATGCACCCCTGAGGTGCAATAAATCTATCTGCGCCTACCTAATGGACCAGGCCTGATCCCTAGCAATAGAGCTCAGTCCTTGTACTAGTACAGTGTTCTTCACCGGCAATAAATCTGTAGAGGTGGTGCACATGTAGCTTTAAATGGTGTCTTTGTAATCCACAGAAAGTAACATTTGCTGCTCTGAGGTAAATTGCGCCTAGGCAGTTCAGTAGGCATAAAACGTGTGTATCAATGCAGGATGAGCCTTCCGGCTCTCTCACCAATCCTGGGGTACCGTCCTCCGCTCCGGTCCCTCCAATGGCGGCTCTGGTCTCCTCAATGGCGGCTCGGGTCTCCTCAGTCACAGCCCCTGCGCTCCGGTCCTCAGCTCCGACCGACCGACTGTAGGGAAGAGTCTCCGCTCCGCTGCTGCTGACTCTGAGGGATGAGAGTCTCACTCCATCTGCTGCAAGGCCCAGGCTTCAGGCCTTCAGCTCCGGTCCGCACAGGTGTCTCCACTGGCTGTAGTCTCCGCGTCACAAGCTCTGTCAGCAGAGGCAGGCCAGTCCTGTCAGGCCTCAGAAGAGGAAGTGTCCCAAGAGGAAGAGGCGGTCTCCGCTCTTCCTTTTTATAACCTCCCCCAGCAGCCTCTCGGGCGGAAACAAGCAGCCCGGGAGCCTGGGGGATTATGGGGGATGTAGTCTCTTCCCCTAAAAGGGGTAGACCCCGCTACATATATATATATATATATATATATATATATATATATATATAAATATATAATTATAATAAGAAAAGGTTAAAAGTGCCGTGTTGTGGCGCTGCCGAATCGCTTTGTAGGCGCTTCAGCAGCGCTGCCCATTCAGTTCAATGGGCAGGGCGTTTTGGGAGCGGGGTATACCCCACCATCCCAAAGATGCTGCTTGCAGGACTTTTTTTCCCGTCCTGAAAGTGTGCCGCCCCAGTGTGAAAGCACTCGGGCTTTCACACTGGGGAGGCATGAGAGGCACTTTTCAGGTGCTTTACAGATGTTATTTTTAGCGCTAAAACGCCTGAAAAGTGCCCCAGTGTAAAAGGGGTCTAATTCTAGCACCAGACCCCTGTGTAAATATAAAGTGGTGACCTGTAAAGGCTATTAAAGTGTCATGGATAATTTAATGTACCGTAGTTCATCACCATTCCACAGGCGTGCGTAATTTTAAAGTGTGCCATGGTTGGTATCTATTTACTTGGCATAACTTCTTCATTTACATTTTATCAAAAAATTGGGTATTATATTGTGAGCACTAAATTCATGAAAGTGTATTTTTTTCCAAGAAATTTGCTTGTGAAAAACCAACTGCACAAATAACGCATTATATAAAAAAATTGCACCACCCACCATTTTATTTTCTAGGGCAGTGGTCTCCAAACTGTGGCCCGTGAGCTGAATGCAGCCATCTGCTTGCCTTTATCTGGCCCTCGGGGCACTATTCCGCCCACTGATACCAATAGTGGGGAACAATTTCTTTCACTGACACCAATAATTATGCCTTCCACTGACACCAGCAATGGGGCAGAATTCCTCACACTGGTATAAAGAATTAGACACAATTCCTCCCATTAATACCAATGATGGGACACTATTCCTCCTTCTACGAGCATACTGACTACAGGCATTATATACTTTATCTATTCCCACTGAAGCTGGGGCATTTTGTACTTGCACTGGAAACTCTGCCCCCCTCCCTAAAACCTGAAGGACAGTAAACGGGCCCCTTGTTTAGAAAGTTTGGGCCTCTGCTTACAAATATATAATGTTCGGGGGTTCTAAGTAATTTTCTAACAAATTTTTACATATATGTGAGAAATGTGAGAAGTGTCAGAATAGGCCTTGTCCTAAAGTGGTTAAAGGAGAATTCCAGGTATGGATATTTTATACATACTGTATATACTCGAGTATAGGCCGAGCTGAATTTAAGCCGAGGCACCTAACTTTACCACAAAAAACGGGAAAACTTATTGACTCAAGTATAAGCCTAGGGTGGGAAAATGCAGCAGCTACTGGGTAAACATTTCCCCATCTGCAGCCTCACTGTGCCCATTTGCAGCCTCACTGTGCCCATTTGCAGCCTCACTGTGCCCATTTGCAGGCTCACTGTGCCCATTTGCAGCCTCACTGTACCTATTTGCAGGCTTACTGTGCCCATCTGCATAGATCTAAATGGTAAGTAACAGCACACGTGCTTAAAATGAAAAGGTGTAACGGAAGCTAGTGCAGTGGAGCTTCCCAGCGATGTATTGTTTATGTGACTATGCAAAGAATTTTAAGTTCTAGTTTCTTTGTTTTTCTCATTTTATTTTAAAATGAGATAATGGTGTCGGTAGCAGAGGATCAACAGAGTCTTTGCAAAGTATTTTTCTTGTCATGGTAGGAATTAGCCTTACCAACTCGTCCAGCTGAGAGTGAGCCGTACAGCAGCTGTACCTTTCATTATTAAAATAGCGTGTGTCTCCCGCTGTATAATGCAGTCTGTCGGGATAGACGGAACTCTGATACAGTTTCCCAGCATTGTATCAGTGTTCCTCTATCACAGACGAGGAGGAGGCGGGGCTTTGTTACAATGGACGGACGAACAGACTGCACAACACAGCGGGAGACACACGCTATTTTAGTATTGAAAGGTACGGCTGCTGTACGGCTCACTCGAGTATAAGCCGAGGGGGTTTTTTTTTTAGCCTAAAAAATGGGCTGAAAAACTTGGCTTATACTTTTCTATATACGGTACTTATATCCCTCCAGCTTGGACCAATACTTGTGAATACCGTACCTGGCTGATACTCCTGGAAGCTGGAAATCCCTGAAGTAGACACCACAACTCTAGTAATCTCCGCTTGCTTCCAGGTCATGTGCTGAGCGGCTGGCCTGCCACATTGTGAACACAGAATTCTCCTGTCACTGCCTCTCCTCTCAACCTCATCCAGTCATAAAACACTTTGTAGTCATGGGGTAGTACAAGTGGCTAAGTGGTTGGCACTTCTACCAAGCAGCACTAGGGTCGTTGGTTCAAATCTCAACTATGGCACTACCTGCATGGAGTTTGCTTTTCTAAACTGGCCCTAGTGTGTGTATGAATGCGAGATAGCACCGTTAGAATGTAAGTTCCACTAGGGCAGGGACTGACATGAATGTACTGTAAATTGTGAGCGTATAAATATTTGCAATAAAATGCAAAGCAGTCTTTGAATGGCACCGACCTCCTGTGTTCAGAGTGCAGAAGGGCAGAACCTGGAAGCAGATGGAGTAGTGGTGTATACTTCAGTGATTTCCAGAGGGAGCCAGGTATGGTGTATACATAGTTACGTTGGTTCATGGAGGACAAATGTAACTAAGGATATACCGTATATACTCGAGTATAAGCCGAGTTTTTCAGCACATTTTTTTGTGCTGAAAGTGCCCCCCCCCCCCCTCGGCTTATACTTGAGTCAAGCAGAGAATGACATTTTCCGACCCGACTTTGGGGTTCATAGCACTAAGTGGCCCCGAGATACAGGGCCCCAAATTCGGTCAACTGTGTCCATATGCAGCAATGTCATTTTGGGACCCTTTGGGTCCAGAGACCCCAAATGGCTGCAGATAGGGGGCCTCTAGGAAACCTTAACTACCAAGTTTGAAGCTCTGGGGGACCTATGGCTGCAAATGGGCACAGTGACTCAGTGAGGCATGCAAATGGGCACAGTGAGGCTGCAAATGGGCATTGTTGACCCTCTTTTCCACTTACAGTAGCTGCGCATTTCACCCTAGGCTTATACTCGAGTCAATAAGTATTCCCAGTTTTTTGTGGTAAAATTAGGTGCCTTGGCTTATATTCGGGTCGGCTTATACTCGAATATATATGGTAATATCCATACCTGGAATTTCTCTTTTATCTCTCAAAAATGCTTCTGCATGTTGTAAAATCTTTGCAAGCGATAATAAACCATTTTAAACGCTAGTAGGTCCTCAATATCGCTTATTCATTGGGCCATGTGCTACTTGGTTATTGATGAGAACTATAAACCATAGCATTGCTTGCATATATCAGGGGTCCTTATATATGGCCATTCTGGGGGAATCATATATTTTTGGCAGGTGATTTATATTAATTACCTCGGCTGTACTGACATTTTTGTTAGATTCTGAAAAGTCTCAAACTGAGATAAAGCAAACCGCTCCAAATGCTTCTCTTCCTTATTGATAAATGAACTGCAGGGGAAAGGAACGACTGTGATAATTCACTTGCACAGACAGGTGAAGGCCTGATTGACTCGCCAAGCAGATTAGAGAAGCAGAGACTTGGGATGCCAGCCAACTCGTCTTTACATAAGAAGTGACCGCATTTTTAGACTATAGGAAGGCGACAAGGACCAGATCTGCAAAAGTGAGATAACGAAGACGAGACACTGGCCATTTCGGTGTTAGGGAATCGATTGCACTTTGCAGTCTGGTTATTTCATTTATACATCTTTTATTATCTATGTGTCTTCTATACTTTTTATTTAAAAAAAATTAGGGATGCTGGTAAAATGCCTCATTCCAAATACTTTTATTACCAAAGGTTAAAATGGTGGTCATGTAGACACTTCTGTATCAGGCTAAGTTGAGACTACTGTCAAAAGTAGGCATTTCATCTGTATTTTTAAAGACTTATAAATGCCTGCGGATGCTCTGTGTCAGTTATATACAGTGGTGTGAAAAAGTGTTTGCCCCTTCCTCATTTCCTGTTCCTTTGCATGTTTGTCACACTTAAGTGTTTCGGAACATCAAACCAATTTAAACAATAGTCAAGGACAACACAAGTAAACACAAAATGCAATTTGTAAATGAAGGTGTTTATTATTAAAGGTGAAAAAAAATCCAAACCATCATGGCCATGAACGGCCTTTTTAAGGTCATACCACAACATCTCAATAGGATTCAGGTCAGGACTTTGGCTAGGCCACTCCAAAGTCTTCATTTTGTTTTTCTTCAGCCATTCGGTGGTGGACTTGCTGGTGTGTTTAGGATCATTGTCCTGCTGCAGAACCCAAGTTCGTTTCAGCTTGAGTACACGAACAGATGGTCGGACATTCTCCTTCAGGATCTCTTGGTAGACAGCAGAATTCATAGTTCCTTTTATCACGGCAAGTCTTCCAGGTCCTGAAGCAGCAAAACAGCCCCAGACCATCACACTACCACCACCATATTTTACTGTTGGTATAATGTTCTTTTTCTGAAATGCAGTGTTCCTTCTACGCCAGATATACTTGGACACACACCTTCCAAAGAGTTCCACTTTTGTCTCATCGGTCCACAGAATGTTGTCCCAAAAGTCTTGGGGATCATCAAGATGTGTTGTGGAGAAATTGAGACGAGCTTTGATGTTCTTTTTGCTCAGCAGTGGTTTTCTCCTTGGAACACTGCCATGCAGGCCATTTTTGCCCAGTCTTTTCCTGATGGTGGAGGCATGAACGCTGACCTTAACTGAGGCAAGTGAGGCCTGCAGTTCCTTGGACGTTGTTGTGGGGTCTTTTGTGACCTCTTGGATGAGTCGTCGCTGCGCTCTTGGGGTAATTTTGGGCGGCCGGCCACTCCTGGGAAGGTTCACCACTGTTCCATGTCTTCGCCATTTGTGGATAATGGCTCTCACTGTGGTTCGCTGGATTCCCAAAGCTTTGGAAATGGCTTTATAACCCTTTCCAGACTGATAGATCTCAATTACTTTCTTTCTCAATTGTTCCTGAATTTTTTTGGGTCTCGGCATGATGTGTAGCTTTTAAGGATCTTCTGGTGGACCTTACTGTGTCAAGCAGCTCCTATTTAAGTGATGCCTTGATTGTGAACAGGTGTGCAATAATCAGGCCTGGGTGTGGCTAGAGAAATTGAACTCAGGTGTGGACAACCACAGTTATAGTATGTTTTTTAACAAGGGGGGCAATCACTTTTTCACACAGGGCCATGATGGTTTGGATTTTTTTTCACCTTTAATAATAAACACCTTCATTTACAAATTGCATTTTGTGTTTACTTGTGTGTCCTTGACTATTGTTTAAATTGGTTTGATGTTCCGAAACACTAAAGTGTGACAAACATGCAAAGGAACAGAAATGAGGAAGGGGGCAAACACTTTTTCACACCACTGTACATTGCAGCGGACAGTCTTGTTCACATGGTCATGCTTGTGTCGCTTCACATTGCGTGACACCAAAAATTATCCGACATGTAGCATTGAATTTGAATGTTGTATAGATAGTCCAAAATATTTGTTAGGACCCGGGGATTAAAAAGATTATTAAAAATTGTATTTATTTATCTGTTATTGTATTTAATTCATTTTTTTGTTTTTTATTTGAATGCTTAATATATATGTAAAGTGTTGCGTGAATTGTTGGCACTATATAAGTACCTGAAATAAATTTTTTAAAAATCCATCATGGGGGTATGGCTTAGGTCAGTGGAGACCCTACCAAACCCCTAAAGACCCTAAATTGCACTATTGATCTTTCAAAAAGTGTTTCCCAGTGCTTAACATTTAACCCGAATTCTAAATTACTGCATTTGTAAATTTCAAAAGCCAGTATATAGAAGTAGTAGTAGTAAAAAAAAGAACTCGTGGGTTGAACTAATAATTTTTTTTTGTATAATTCTTCTTTAAGGGGGCGTGGCAGGGGTGTGTCCTATGCCTACATACTTTTGCTAATAGGTGTTCCTCGTTTTCATATCAAAAAGTTGGAAGGTATGTGTTATAGAACACTCTTATACACACAGTCGGATTTTCCGACGGAAAATGTCCTATCGGACCATGTTGTCGGAAATTCCGACCGTGTGTGGGCTCCATCTGACTTTTTCCGTCGGAATTTCCGACGGAAAATGTTTGAGATCCTGCTCTCAAATTTTCTGACAACAAAGTCCTATCGGACTTTTTCCGATCGTGTGTAGCGAATTCCGACGGACAAAGTGCCACGCATGCTCAGATCACATTACAAGACCAAAGCTATTGGCTACTAGCCTCTACGTAGTCCGTCGTACGCAACGAACGTCACCACGTTCAGGATTGTCGGATTTTCCGACAACTTTGTCCGACCGTGTGTATGCAACACCAGTGTCGGACGTCGGAAAAAATCTGACGGATTTTGTGGTCAGAATTTCCGACCGTGTGTACGGGGCATAAGTGAATATTCTATAGCAGGTTAACAAGCCCAGGGGCTTATTGTTTCAGCTCCTGATTTAGCACTGGACTGCGGCTACCATTGACATCAGGTGGTTCCAGCAGGGTCACTTCAACTCTGTTTGCAGCTTGCTGTGCCCCAGGCCTGAACGGAGTGGCCCCTCGAATACAGGAAGCCGCACGATGAACACTGGTGGGCAGCTAGTTGGGCAGCACCAGGTTGCAATTTATGTCGGGTTTTAATTGCTGACTTAATAGACCACTCTGCCTTTTTATACCATCTGTCTTGTTTGCTTTCTATGTCTGTGTTCCGACTGAGCAGATTCACCTCTGTCAGGGGGACCAGAAAGTAATAAGGAATCCAACATTGTAGAGAAGAAGCAGCAAAACACTCCCAACATTACAGAAGAACTAGCCAAGTTGAATGTGACCAACTACTACTAGCTATACCTTGACCTGGATAAACAGACATACCTGAATAAGGCAGGATCACAAAATGTTTGTGTTCTAGTCCTCTCTAAATTTGTCCTGGTGACCACTGTCTCTAGTACAGGGATAAGGGTAAAATCTTCCAATGTGGACATTTTCTTCAGTGACAACTGTTCAAGAGGAAATTTATGGAGAGATTTTATGGTGCTTCCTGGGAGCCTAAGGAAATAGGCATTGGGGTTGATTTCCTACAAATGGAGAGTGCAAAATCTGGTGCATCTGTGCATGGTAGCCAATCAGCTTCTAACTTCAGCTTGTTCACTTTAGCTTTGACAATGAAAAGGAAGCAGATTGTTTTCTATGCAGAGCTGCACCAAATTTTGCACTCTCCAGTTGTAGAGAATCAACTCCATTATCTCCAGATTTGGAGGAGCATGTGACGCTATGTGACAATTCAAGGCCTATCGGCACAGTCACATTGGGAATCCATAGTTAATGAAAGTGGAAAAATAGCACTGGACTGTAAGGTTATCTTATTGGTATTGCTATCTTAAGGTACTGATGTTGATCATCTGGTTCATGGGCAGGCGACTTCTACACCCTAGAGCAGGGATATGCAATTAACGGACCTCCAGCTGTCTCAGAACTACAAGTCCCTTGAGGCATAGCAAGACTCTGACAGCCACAAGCATGAGACCCAGAGGCAGAGGCATGATGGGACTTGTAGATTTGTACCAGCTGGAGGTCCGCTAATTGCATATCCCTGCCCTAGAGGGTCTCTGCAGTCTCCTTGACTTATAGTGTAATGTAACAAAAATTTAAATTAAAGAGCCACACCACTGCTAAAAGTTCCAGATATGATTTTATTCCAACAAAGATCAGGGGAACGATCGAAAGAGTAGCCAATGCATTTTGGGTGTCCAAAACCACCCCCTTCATCAGTGCTAGAAAAAAGGACATCGTCTTATTAATACAATATTAATATTGTATCCCTCCTCGAGGTCATAGGGGTCTTGGTGGTGGAGGGGAAGGACATTCGTTGGTTTTAAAGAACTACAACTAAAGCTGGGTTTCCTGTGAAACACAGGAAACACAGTTTGTTCTGTACTCATGAAGCCCGCTGTCGGCTGACAGTCCAGGTCCAGGCTGGGGAAAGATCACAAGCATATGGTTGGGATCCATCCAGATGCCTGGCCAGGTACCCGCCTCAGCCTTTTAGCGAGCTGCTGAGAGCCCGAGCCAGCCACCCCCTCCACAGCCCAGCGCTCCAGTGAGTGCAAAGGGAGGGCAGAGCGGAGAGCCGGTGACTGAAATTCACTGGCTCTCTGGTCAAAGAACACTGAGAACTGAGCGATCAGCTGTCTTTAATCGCTCAGTTCGCAGTTCTTAGAGCCGGCAGGGGACCAATGCTGCATGCAACCACCTAGGTAAGTATAATTTTTAGAAAAAAAAAAAACGTCTCTTTTAACTATGACCCCCAGGAAGGGGTGGTGTAATGACATTTTATTGATATAGATATGTCTTTCTAGCCCCAATGAAGGGGGCTGTTTTAGACCTCTGAAAGTCTACTCTTTTGATTGTCCCACTGACTTTCATTGGAATAAATATGGACCTTTTAGCAGTGGTGTGGCTCTTCAATTTACATTTTTGTTCCATTGAGAATAAATGATCTACATGCTACATTTCCATTAATATGTAGCTTATGTAGCACCCTCCTAGGTAGGTGCTAGAAGAGAGTATAGTTCTTGGGTCTTTCTACTTACCAGGAAGATTGCCAGGTTAATTTAGATGCTCTCTGCCTACCAGGGAGCAGGGATCCATTGGTAGGGTCTACTCATGGTGCTCAAATGCTGCTTATGTTGTCTGAGTGTTTCACACTGGGCATATTGGACAATGAAAGGAAACCTGGCAAATGAAGGCATAGTTACAGCCCTAACATATAAAAATGGTGCAGCGCTCAAATACACACTAATACAGCTAAATGTCCATATACATGTCCATATCAGATGATATAATCAATGCGACAATCCAATGGTGTCTTCTATAGTGAATAGACAATGGGTACATGGAGGTGACTTTGTGATAAAAAACCTCCACCACTGATAAGATGGCAGCTCACCTCACTTAGTGGACCCTTTCATTACAGAGGGTCACAAACGCTATCCCCACCTGGGGTATGTAATGATGGTCCACAGGATACAGATAGGACTCCTTGCCAAAAGGTAGAAGGATCACAAATAACTCTCATAGATATGGCTCCTTGCTGGTGTGATTGATAAGTCACAAACAACTCCTTCCAGTGCCACCACGAATCATGAAAACATAAAAGCAAGAAACCATAGTGCTCTCTGCATGTACAGTATTTAATAAGTAAAATATTTAAAAAAAACTCACAAGACAGGCACCTATATCCCGGTGCTAAGGTGCAAACAGCATATAAGAAAATACTGAAGTGGCTGCGGGTGGCGTCACTTCCGTGTGTCCGTATGCATTACGTCCCTGCTGCTGATGAAGTCCTGCGGCTGCCCCTCCTCTATAGAAGCTGCCATGCAGCCTCAGGTAGTGGACCTGAGGGCCTAAATCTGAATATAGCTGCAACCCAGATGCCCTGCAGAGCTGACTGGAAGGGAGACACACCAGGAAGGATCTGTTTCAGCCTACAGTGAGTGTCATGGGGCCTGTCCTGTGAGGACCATCCCTTCGGCTAAAGGAGTCAGTGGATGGGTGTCAGTTAAAGGGGATACTAGTGAATGTCCCGAAAATAAACAGTTTCACCAAGTCTGCTGCCAGAGCAAGCAAAGGACTTATTCTTCCCATACAAGTGTTGTATGGTATAGCAGAGAGTCTGCTACCACATTTAAGCTGGTGAGGCTGAATGAGAGTTCTCCTCATCTGTAATTAGTTCCAGTTGAATTATCCCACTATTCCCTTCTCCCATCCAACAATAAATACAAAAAAAAAACCTGGATTGATTATTGGAGAATGACCGGATGAGAATACGGGCAGTTGTGTGTGTAGCACCCTGATATTTAGGCAGGGATGCTATTAAATTCAGTTGCCAGGCTATAGTTGCCTTGGCCAATGTTAGGAGATCAATTGATTTCCCCCTTATTCCGGAATTGCTGCACTTCTCTCTTCTGTCACTAGGTGGCTTGTGACATTAGATAAGACAAGGGCATAGCAAGGACAGATTATGAATTATGAATGATTATGGGGTGTCTCAGCCAATGGACATGGATTTTCTTGGGTCCCTTGGCCTTCTGGGAGAGCCTATTTATTTGGGTAGAGTCAGGTGATCGCTGTTCTGTGCCACCTGGATGGCCTATCTAGAAGCAGGAGAGCAGCAGAGGGTTGGGACCTCAAGCTTGTATTCCCACCAGAAATAACCATGTCCCCGGCCGGGGGAACCAGTTGTGGTTGGAGGTGAAGGGGAAGCTGTGGCCACTAAGGGATCATTCACCTTGTTACCGGAGACCGCTGTGAGTAAGCTGAGGCCAGTACCAGAACAGACTTCTCGCCAGCCGGTGAAGAAGTGGGAAAACGTCAGTAAGTGCCAAGTCAAGGACCCAGCGGGACAGCAGAGGAGATGCTTGTGGAGCATCAACAAGTTCCAAGCCGGGAACCTAGTGTGTCCACGGGGGTGACACTTGAAGAGTATCTGTGAGTGCCAAGCCAGGGGCCCAGCAGGGAAGTGGGGGTGACGCTTGAGGAAGATACTGGGTGCTAACAGTGGAAGAGCTCCGGGGATCCAGTGGCTATTGGAGCTGAAGTCCAGTGAGAGAGACTGGGAGCTCGTTGAGTGAAGACTCATAGTGAGTGAGTGTGGGGTAATCTGAGAACTGTTCGTGTTGCAAACAGTTGGACACAATTACAGTTAGTAACTTGTAGAAGACTGTTGCCATAGGAGACAGCGTCCTACCTATACAGAAGTGGTGTCCGGCTGGAGGCCTTCACCTGTACAGCTGTCTGCCTATAGAAGTCTCGGAGTCTGCCTATTAACATTGCATCTACCTAACAGTGTCCTGGCCCCAACCCAGTTCTGTTTAAGAGACAATAAATCTCTTTGCATTCCAAAAGTGTCTGCCCCCCACCATTTCATCTTGCATTACACCCACCATGCCTTGTAACCCACTGTACAAAGAAGGATTTCAGCTGTCCCTGATTCTGGAGGCATGGGCGTCCGCAGAACTTTTTTCAGGGGGGGGGGGGCATCATTTTAGGTCACCCATGCACCGCCCCTTTTCGACAGTGTCATTATCACATTATTATCGTTAGAATCTGCAGAAGTATTACAATCCCTAGGATAAGTAATGGATAATAGCCAACAGGTCCTCTTACCAGACCCAGCGAAACTACAGAAGTGATCACTCCGGCTGGACGATCGTTCACTCTGGGTTCCCCGGGGGCGACTCTGTTCAGTAGTGTAGCATGTCTGTACCCTGGTAGTGGCTCAGTCTTTCTCTCTCTGGTGGTGCTGGGCAGCGTGGCTCTCTCTGGTGGCGCTGGACAGCATGGCTCTCTCTTGTGGCGCTGGGCAGCGTGGCTCTCTCTCTGGCTTCCGCCCAGCACACTGCTCGTTCTTTGTGCTGTAGAACTCTCTCCCTCAGCTTTTTTCCAGGCTGCAGTCTCTCAATCTCTCTCTTGGTCAAGTTGTAGCCTCCTCCCTGTGGAAAATGGGGCCGCCAATCTTTTGGGACTACATGTCTCATGAAGCTTGCCTCTCCTAGTCGCCTTTGGCTCAGTTATGGCCAATAGGGAAGGAACGGTGGGGGCAGGAAGCTGGGCGGGGAACCTGGTGAGAGCCGTCGTCTCTTCTCCCTGACAGGCTAATGGGTGGGGCGAGCGGGGGAAACCTCTGATAGCCCGCAGCTCGGCCCTTCTCCGGTCACAACGCCGCCGAGTTATCTGCTGGACTGAGCAGGGAAAAGAGCACTACACTGATGGGGCGGCTTGACAGCACCTTGATGGTGTCACCCCACTGGCGGGTGGCACCCGGGTGCTGCACCTCGATAGAGACGCAACTTGACCCCCCTTGCCCCTACCTGCGGACGCCCATGTCTGGAGGTCACCATTAAGCCTAAACAGGCCCGGGACTTTGCTACATGTGAAAACCCCTAGTGACTGGCAGCAAGATAAGAAGGGTGAAGCCCAGGGAAGTCTACACACAGCAATCCCTATGGGGGGGGCAGTGCTACACTTACACAAGGAAAATCAAATGAGAACTCTTTGTTATATCTAACAGAAGCCAGTCAGATGCAAACCTGCACTGCAGAAATGCCACTTGCCGGAAGAAAGTATGAATGTGATTGACTGCTGTGGGGGATAACAGACAGTTCTAATTTCAGAGGCTTTGGTAAATTAGGACATTTCTATGCTCTGTATGTGTGCCCAGATCACAGTCAGCTTCTGCATTTATTCCACATCTGATCTGAAACTTTTCGGATTAAGCGATTATAAAGTCAGTCAGCCGCTGCAGGAATTATCGTACCATAAAATAGTCGCCCAGAGAGAAAAGACTCCCTTAAAAGCTTTGCCAAGTGAATTTTCTTCTACAATGAGAAGTCTCCATACAGCAAGCAAAAGCATCACTCCATGATCACTGGGCACAATGAACCGAAATCGAAATTACATAACAAAGGCTCACTTTCTCAGCATTAGAATCTTGCAAGCTTTTACAGGGAAATCATCGTTTCTGGCAATCAGCCACATTTGTCTGGAACCCAAGTTATCTATAAATCTCTTCATTCTCTGTTATTGATTGTGGTTGGAAGAGTTGTCTTTGCAGGACAAGAAAAGACCCTTGGATTGAATTAAATTTTAGAAAGAGTTAAAGCCCAAATGAGCTAAATACATTCCAGGTTTATGAATGCAAAAGGTTTGCATAGTCCTTCAGTTTGTTTTGTTTAGAAGGCCTGTCCCCTGGCAGTATGCTGTAGAAAAAGGACCTTTTCTCTCTTTGTGGAAGCAGTGATCTCTCTGCAGAGTTCCAACATTGCTGTTTTTGAGGCCCTGTTAAGTGTACTTAAAGTTGTTGTAAAGTCAGAAGGTTTTTTTGTCTAAATGCATTCTACGCATTAAGATAAAAAGGCTTCTGTGTGGAGCAGCCCCCCCTAATACTTACCTGAGCTCCATCTAGATCCAGCGATGTTGCAGGAGTGTCTCAGCTGCCTGGGTCCCCCCTCCTCATTGGCTGAGACAGCAGTGTGTCACCATTGGCTCCCACTGCTGTCACTCAAAGTCAGTCAGTCAATGGGGAGAGAAAGGGGCGGGGCTGCAGCTCTGTGTCTGAATGGACACAGGGAACTGTGGGTCGTCTCGGGTGCCCCCATAGCAAGCTACTTAATATACTTTATGGGCAAAAACTGTCGGTAGAGGAGGGACCAGAGCGCCCTGCAGAGCAATATAAAATATACCTATACAGGCACCACAAAATACCTGGACTTACACAGAATTGTTGCTTCAACCAACTGACAGGTTCCCTTTCAGTTTTAAGGTTAAATATATGCAGCGCTAGAAGGATCAAATTATAAAATAAGAGTCCATAGTGTTAAAACAGAGTCTTTGTTCAGTGGAAATACTGGAAGCACCCACGGTCCAGACAGAGATACAATAGGGTGAACATGAGATTATCCTCCACCGAACATCAACACACCGGGCCTCTTACCAAAGAAAATGGACCACTGAATTACAGGTGATCAAACAAGCATGATATATCCACAGCGCCAAGGAACCACTTCAATTGGATCATAGAAGGCTGGATCTTGTAGTCCCACTCAATGGTAATTCATAGGTACATGCATAGGATACAAGAAAGAAACTCCTCATGGTATAGTATTTAAAATCAAGGTAAATGTATTTCTTATAAAAAGCCAGGGTACTCACATTTTGAGAAATAAAAACAGGCATATCAAAAATTGCAATTCGTAATGGACCAACCACAAAGATGGCCACAATCGGCACGTTACAGTGTTGTGATGTCAGAGCCCTTCGTGGCGTTTCGTCCAATAGGAGCGTCGTCAGGGGCTTTCAGTTTTGAATGAGTGCGGGTGCTTCAATCCTCCCAACTGTCTTCTTATATCTCCCAGTCTTATGCAGTTCCACTCAAAAGGGTGTCCCATTGCTGTTTGGATTTTTTTTATTCACTTAAATTGTTAAGAAAGGAGCAGGAAGAGTGAGACTCCCTCTATTGAGGCTGTAGGGGGCAGATCTGGGAGCAATGGAAGGGAGATCCCACTTCTTTGACTATTCAGTGCCAACAGGTGATTTAACCCCCCTACAGACCAAATAACAGAAAGTTCTGGGTGAACCGACATTTAAAAAAATATCTCTTAGGCCCCTTTCACACTGGGGCGGTTTTCAGGGGGTACAGCACTAAAAATAGCGCCTGTACACCGCCTGAAAAAACCGGCCCCATTCACTCCAGTGTGAAAGCCGGTGGGCTTTCACACTGGAGCGGTGCACTAGCAGGACGGTAAAAAAAGTCCTGCTAGCAGCATCTTTGGAGCGGTATAGGAGCAGTGTATTCACCGCTCCTATACCGCTCCTACCCATTGATTTCAATGGGACACCGCGGTAATACCGCGGCAATACCGCCGCAAAGCGCCAATACGGCAGCGCTTTGCAGGGGATTTTAACCCTTTTTCGGCCGCTCGCGGGGGTAAGCGGCCGAATACCGCGGCTAAAACGACGGTAAAGCAGCGCTAAATATAGTGCTGCTTTACGTCGCCGCGGCTCCCGCCCCAGTGTGAAAGGGGCCTTATTTACCTGAAAGCCCTTGATCCTGTATTCATCATACAGTACTTCTTTTATTCTTCCTCTCTGAACTGGGAAAACACTATTGGGTTAAGGTGTGAGTTTATTAACTTTACCGAGAAGGCTGTTTTCAGGACATTAATAAATCATAAGAATATACAGCGTTTCCACCACTAAAGTAATCATGTTATCATTTTTTCATTTCTTGTGGCTACGATACACTTTACCTGAAACAAACTGTTAAAGTTTCTCCAAAATCCCAGAGTTATTTTCTAGAAATAAATATATGTGGTGTCAGTTATTTTAGATTTATTTTTTAAAGGATGGAAAAATATCACCTATACCTATACTGATGAAGTGTGTGCAAGGACAGAATATATGGGGGCCACCTGGGAATTTGTCGTAATATCGTATAGTGCTCTCAGATGTGCAGAGTAATTATATTTAGTTTTATATTTTTTATAGTTTATATTTGAAATATATATATATATATATATATATATATATATATATATATATGTTATATTCTATATTTTATATTTGTATATAATATTTAGTAGTTGTTTGTTAAATACATAACATTAAAGAGGATAAGAGGTTAGAACCTCATACACACTATATTACCAACAGTATTGGGACACCTGCTTTTACGCACACATGAACTTTAATGGCATCCCAGTCTTAGTCTGTAGGGTTCAATATTGAGTTGGCCCACCCTTTACAGCTATAACAGCTTAAACTCTTCTGGGAAGGCCGTCCACAAGGTTTAGGAGTGTGTCTATGGGAACGTTTGACACTTCTTCAAGAAGTGCATTTGATGTGGACAAGAAGGCCTGGCTGTAATTCATCCCAAAGGTGTTCTATCGTGTTGAGGTCAGGACTGTGTGCAGGCCAGTCAAGTTCCACCACCCCAAACTCACCATGTCTTTATGGACCTTGCTTTGTGCACTTGTCCAAATCATTTGGTGGAGGGGGGATTATGGTGTGGGGTTGTTTTTCAGGGGTTGGGCTTGGCCCCTTACTTCCAGTGAAGTGAAATCTTAAGGCGTCAACATATTAAGACATTATGGACAATTTCATGCTCCCAACTTTGTGGGAACAGTTTGGGGATGGCCCCTTCCTGTTCCAACATGACTGCGCACCAGTGCACAAAGCAAGGTCCATAAAGACATGGATGAGTGAGTTTGGGGTGGAGGAACTTGATTGGCCTGCACAGAGTCCTGACCTCAACCCAATAGAACACCTTTGGGATGAGATAGAGCGGAGACTGCGAGTCAGGCCTTCTCGTCCAACATTAGCGCCTAATCTCACAAACGCGCTTCTAGAAGAATGGTCAAACATTCCTAAAGACACACTCCTAAACCTTGTGGACAGCCTTCGCAGAAGAGTTGAAGCTGTTATAGGTGTCCCAATTCTTTTGGTAATATAGTGTATGTGCTATATATATATATATATATATATATATATATATATATATATATATATGTGTGTGTGTTCTATTCTATATTTTATATTATATTTAGTAGTTGTTTGTTAAATACATGATATGAAAAACAAGTTTCAAGAACCACATACTATATATATATATATATATATATATATATATATACAGGGCTCAAATTTTTCTCTCACCTACTCGCATTTTGCGAGTGGAAAATTGTTTCTGGCGAGGAGCTGGGCTGCCAAGGAGTGGGGGGGGGGGGCGAGTGGGGGGGGGGGCAAGTACCGCCGGCATGCGGGGTTGAACAGGAGCCGTTATCATCAATCGGTCCGGGGGAAGAGGGCACGGATCACAGATCGATAGCCTGCTATTAGTTTACATTGCAATTGCCTCCGCTCGAGATTACACACAGCCCCGCCCCCTCCTGACCCGGCGCCTGTTATAGACACTGTGATAGACAGAACGCGTCCCAGAATTGTACTGGCGTTCTGTCTATCACAGTGTCTATAAAAGGCGTGGGGTCAGGAGGGGGCGGGGCTGTGTGTAATCACGAGCGGAGGCAATTCCAATGTAAACTAACAGCAGGCTATCGATCTGTGATCCGTGCCCTCTTCCCCGGACCGATTGATGATAACGGCTCCTGTTCAACCCCGCATGCCGGCGGTACTCGCCCCCCACTCCCTGGCAGCCCAGCTGTGGAGGCAATTGCAATGTAAACTAACAGCAGGCTATCGTGATCCGGCGGCTTTCCTCTTCCCCATGACGATCCTCTGCACAGGTGAGCTGAGGCTGCAATGTCGGGCACAGGTGAGGTGAGGTTAGACTGCAGTGGTGGGCACAGGTGAGGTGAGGTGAGACTGCAGTGGTGGGCACAGGTGAGGTGAGACTGCAGTGGTGGGCACAGGTGAGGTGAGACTGCAATGGTGGGCACAGGTGAGGTGAGACTGCAATGGTGGGCACAGGTGAGGTGAGACTGCAGTGGTGGGCACAGGTGAGGTGAGGGGAGGCTTCAATGGTGGGCACAGGTGAGGTGAGACTTCAATGGTGGGCACAGGTGAGGTGAGACTGCAGTGGTGGGCACAGGTGAGGGGAGGCTGCAATGGTGGGCACAGGTGAGGTGAGACTGCAATGGTGGGCACAGGTGAGCTGAGACTGCAATGGTGGCTACAGGTGAGGCTGCAATGGTGGGCACAGGTGAGGCTACAATGGTGGGCACAGGTGAGGCTGCAATGGTGGGCACTGACAAAGTTGTTAATATTTATTTTTGCAACTTAATTCTGCATAGAACATTTAAGTTTAATTTCATGAGATCATTTATGAGGGCATGTATAGGGGCGGAATTAGGGGCGGTGCATGGTAGGGATTGGGTTGGGCAAATGGTGGCGAGTAACACTTAAGGCCTGGCTAGTAGCTCAGGACTTGAAATTTTGAGCCCTGTGTGTATATATATATATATATATATATATATAGTATCTCTTAAAAGTGAGTACACCCCTCACATTTTTGTAAATATTTTGTTATATCTTTTCATGTGACAACACTGAAGAAATGACACTTTGCTACAATGTAAATTAGTGAGTGTACAGCTTGTATAGCAGTGTACATTTTCTGTCCCCTCAAAATAACTCAACACACAGCCATTAATGTCTAAACCGCTGGCAACAAAAGTGAGTACACCCCTAAGGTTACTGTTATATGTTCAGGTGTATACAGTGGCGGAACTACCGCCATAGCGACACAGGCGTTCGCTATGGGGCCCGCAGCCTAGTAGGGCCCGCAGCCAAGTGCGGTCCTGTCCTAGTATTTACCATTAAAATTTAGCTTTTTCGCTGCCCGCCGCCACCGCCGCTAGAGGTCCGCGGCCGGCGGAGATATTGTCTCCGCCGGCCGCCATTTTCCTGAAGACCAGAGTTAAGAGACTAGTGAGAGGAGCCTGCCGAGTGGCTATAATAGAAATAGAGCTGTGGCTCCGCCCACACCCCGCCCCGGTCTGTCTGTCATCTGTAACCTGCTGTGGAAAGGGGTGGGGGGTGGGCGGTGCTGCAGCTAAATTTCTATTGTAGCCGGGCGGCCCCGCCTCTATTTTGTTCCCCCCTTGGCCTTCAGTAATGGCAGCAGACACACTGCTGTTATATATAAAAAAATATATATATATTAGAGAGAGAAAGAGATTTAGGAGGGCTCCAATTGGAAGGGGGGGGGGGAACCTGAGAGGTAAGGAGGCACTCCGCTGGCTGGGGACAGTGACACCTGAGATGTAAGGAGGCACTCCGCTGGCTGGGGACACCTGAGAAGTAAGGAGGCACTCCGCTGGCTGGGGACACCTGAGATGTAAGGAGGCACTCCGCTGGCTGGGGACAGTGACACCTGAGAAGTAAGGAAGCACTCCGCTGGCTGGGGACAGTGACACCTGAGATGTAAGGAGGCACTCCGCTGGCTGGGGACACCTGAGAAGTAAGGAGGCACTCCGCTGGCTGGGGACACCTGAGATGTAAGGAGGCACTCCGCTGGCTGGGGACAGTGACACCTGAGAAGTAAGGAGGCACTCCGCTGGCTGGGGACACCTGAGAAGTAAGGAGGCACTCCGCTGGCTGGGGACAGTGACACCTGAGATGTAAGGAGGCACTCCGCTGGCTGGGGACACCTGAGAAGTAAGGAGGCACTCCGCTGGCTGGGGACACCTGAGATGTAAGGAGGCACTCCGCTGGCTGGGGACAGTGACACCTGAGAAGTAAGGAAGCACTCCGCTGGCTGGGGACAGTGACACCTGAGATGTAAGGAGGCACTCCGCTGGCTGGGGACACCTGAGAAGTAAGGAGGCACTCCGCTGGCTGGGGACACCTGAGATGTAAGGAGGCACTCCGCTGGCTGGGGACAGTGACACCTGAGAAGTAAGGAGGCACTCCGCTGGCTGGGGACACCTGAGAAGTAAGGAGGCACTCCGCTGGCTGGGGACAGTGACACCTGAGAAGTAAGGAGGCACTCCGCTGGCTGGGGACACCTGAGATGTAAGGAAGCACTCCGCTGGCTGGGGACAGTGACACCTGAGATGTAAGGAGGCACTCCGCTGGCTGGGGACAGTGACACCTGAGAAGTAAGGAGGCACTCCGCTGGCTGGGGACAGTGACACCTGAGAAGTAAGGAGGCACTCCGCTGGCTGGGGACAGTGACACCTGAGATGTAAGGAAGCACTCCGCTGGCTGGGGACAGTGACACCTGAGAAGTAAGGAGGCACTCCGCTGGCTGGGGACAGTGACACCTGAGAAGTAAGGAGGCACTCCGCTGGCTGGGGACAGTGACACCTGAGATGTAAGGAGGCACTCCGCTGGCTGGGGACAGTGACACCTGAGAAGTAAGGAGGCACTCCGCTGGCTGGGGACAGTGACACCTGAGAAGTAAGGAGGCACTCCGCTGGCTGGGGACAGTGACACCTGAGAAGTAAGGAGGCACTCCGCTGGCTGGGGACAGTGACACCTGAGAAGTAAGGAAGCACTCCGCTGGCTGGGGACAGTGACACCTGAGATGTAAGGAGGCACTCCGCTGGCTGGGGACAGTGACACCTGAGATGTAAGGAGGCACTCCGCTGGCTGGGGACAGTGACACCTGAGAAGTAAGGAGGCACTCCGCTGGCTGGGGACAGTGACACCTGAGAGGTAAGGAGGCACTCCGCTGGCTGGGGACAGTGACACCTGAGAGGTAAGGAGGCACTCCGCTGGCTGGGGACAGTGACACCTGAGATGTAAGGAGGCACTCCGCTGGCTGGGGACAGTGACACCTGAGAAGTAAGGAAGCACTCCGCTGGCTGGGGACAGTGACACCTGAGATGTAAGGAGGCACTCCGCTGGCTGGGGACAGTGACACCTGAGAAGTAAGGAAGCACTCCGCTGGCTGGGGACAGTGACACCTGAGATGTAAGGAGGCACTCCGCTGGCTGGGGACAGTGACACCTGAGAAGTAAGGAAGCACTCCGCTGGGGACACCTGAGATGTAAGGAAGCACTCCGCTGGGGACACCTGATGGCATCTGGTGGCAAGTGACACACTCAGGGCTCCCACTGATTCTGCATTATGGTGAGTTGAAGTATTTTATTTTATATTACAATGTAATAATAGAAATAATGCGCTTTAATCACCCTGAAACCATAACAATCATGGTGCCGGGATGATTGAAGCGCTGACACCAGGTGTTTGGAATATCTTTATCTGATTGCTAACTTACATACACTTACACTAGAATACACATATTTCTATTGTGGTGTAGGATCTGGGCCTGCTGTCCCTTCATTCCTCTATTTTTCCTTCCTCTCTCTTTCTTTCTTTCTTTGTTTCTCCCTCCATCCCTCGTTCATCTCAGACTCTAACCACACCCCTTTGAGTCACGCCCCTTTAAGCCACACCCAATAGTACGATTAAACCAAGCCCATACTTTACCATGGCGCGCTTTGTGCGCCGCATTTTTCTTTCCCCACTAGGCCACACCTACAAACAAATGTCCACCCCCTAATTTTAATAGGATTCCGCCCACCGACAAAAAAATTGTCCAGGTGAGGATGAGGAATGTAAGTTTACTGTTAAGCCTCCCCGGGCCCCTCGAGTCCGGCCGTGTCCCGACACACGCAGCTGCATACAGCAGGAGGCAGGAGCACAGAGCAGAGTGGGCGGGGCAGAGCGCTCGAGCGCGCCTGTGAAGGGACATCGTTTTCGGCACATGAGGAGGCTCTGAAGTCTAGACAAGAGGTAGGAAGGGAGTGGGAGACAGACTGGCATCTGTTTTGCACAGTTCATTTTTTTTTGTGGGGACGGACTGTTTACAGGGGGGGCCCATACAACATTTTGCTATGGGGCCCTGTGATTTCTAGTTACGCCCCTGGGTGTATATACTGTATATACACATGAACATATAAAATTAACATAATTTTGCGCATTCCCACCCTTCATCCAAAGGCAAATGTAATGCAACACAATCAGATTACATGTGATCACAATAAGTATGTCATCAGATCAATGAGAACAAGATACTACTTCCACTACAAACAAGAATGAACTCTCATAACAAACAATAATAATATCTCCAACTGAAATGACAGATACCATAAAGACCGGTCACTGCTGGTCCCTCTCCATGTGCAGAGTTACTGGTCTTGTCTCCGCCCTCTCCTGTTGTTTTTTTCAGGAATCCTGAATTGGGTGGACCTACTGGGCCCCTCCCACAGCTCTGCTCTCTGCACAGGCTATGTACAACACAGTGATGATGATACTGCTACTATTCCAAGGTAATATATGTTTTTTCAACAAACTGTTTATTAACAATTATTTCCTTTACAATAATTAAGAACATTAATCAGTATGAACATATACAGCTAAAGAATGGTGAAGTAACACAACAGTAGTCGCTTTCTGTAGAATAGGAAATCAAATACATTACAGGCATACCCCACTTTTAAGTACACAATGGGGTGTACTGAACATGAACAGTCAATGGATGATGCAGCAACATTGATATGAAGAGTTTTTTTTACACTTAAAGTGAACTTTTTCCTTGCTAGGCAAAGTAACAGGTTTAAGTTGGCCATACAAAACTCAATTGATAAATTGAAGGGGCCACTTGGAAAATTATAGTCTGAGCAGTGGGGAAGATTTACTAAAACTGGTGCACAAAGAATCTGGTGCAGTTGTGCATAGTAAGCAATCCGCTTCTAGGTTTTATTGCCAGTAGTATTTGGGCTTGCAAGGGCATTTGGTAAACACAAGTTTAATTGAATACCTTTGTGGCCATTGAGAAATGTTATATCACATGAACATTTTGTGCCCAGAACTGTAGCCAGGTTATAGACTTTATTCTTAAAGTGGTTGTAAATCCTAGAAAAAAACAAACAAACAAAAAAAAACCCTGCAAGACAAAGGTATAATGAGCTAGAATGCATAGCATACTAGCCAGGGGCGGATCCAGGGGGGGGGGGGCAACGGGGCAATTGCCCCCTCCGAGAATATGACTGATTGCAGTCCCGACCGAGTCTCTCTCTCTCTCACATCAGTATTAATCAGCCGATCAGCGGCGCTGAGAGAGAGAGAGACTCCGCTGCGCTGGACCTGCAGAAGCTGGAGGAAGGACGTGTGTGGAGGCAGGGCTGCGCCGCTGGCCAGTGTTCCCTGCACTGGTTGCTAACGCCTGTGCCGCCTGGCGTGTAGCAACCAGTGACGTCAGTCACATCGGAGGCTGGAGCCGCTGCTGAGGAGGAGGTTCCCAGCATCCCCAGCATTCATAGCGGAGCCTTCTTCGTTCTCCGCCCCTGAGTGAGTGTTGGCCCCACCCACCTCCTCCCCTCCATCTTCTCCACGGCGCGAACACAGGAAGAAGCAGTGACTGTGTGTCACTGTCATCTGATACTGCCGGCTGCGACTGCAGGCAGTGCAATTAACGGATCATCTCCATTGCTCCTGCATGGGATCCCCTCCCCCCCACCAGAGCACCAATATTATATAAAAGTGAGTAAAATAATGAATATGTAAAATCGCAAGATCTTGTGTGCCATACTGCCATTATTTATGAAAAACAAATGCTGCCCTTTTAGTCTTGTTCAATGTAAACCCCTTCAGCTCTGGAAAGTTTTACCCCCCCCCCCCCCCCCCCCCATGAACAAGCCATTTTTTTGCGTTACTTTTTTGCGTTACTGCATTGCGTTACTGTAACTGACAATTGCGCGGTCGTGCAACGCTGTACCCAAGTAAAATTGATGTCCATTTTTTTCTACTAATAGCACTTTCTTTTGGTGAAATTTTATTTTTTGCAATATAAACATACTGACAATTTTGAAAAAAAAAAACGATATTTTTAACTTTTTGCTATAAAAAAATGTCTTCCTCAATTTAGGCCAATATGTATTCTGCTACATATTTTTGGTAAAAAATCCCAATAAATGTATATTGATTGTTTTGAACAAAAGTTATTGCATCTACAAAATAGGGGATAGATTTATGTCATTTTTCGGGTTTTTTTTTCTAGTAATGGCGGCAATCAGTGATTTTTTTTTAGCGGGACTACAACATTGTGGCGGACAGATTGGACACTTTTTGGGGACCAGAGACACTAATACAGTGATCAGTGCTAAAAATATATACTGTCACTGTACTAATGACACAATGGCTGGGAAGAGTTAACATCAGGGGTGATCAAAGGATTAACTGTGTCCCTAGGGGGTGCTTGCTAACTGTGTGGGGATGGACTCACTAGATGAACAGAGTGATCCATGTTCCTAGTTAGCAGGAACACAAGATCACTCTGTTCATCTCTGACAGAACGGCGATCTGCCTTGTTTACATCAGCAGACCGCTGTTCCATCTCTGGGGAGCGATTGCAGGTGGCCGGCGGACATCACTTCCGCGAGACCCGCTAATTGGCTCCCCCTCTGGCCAGGGACGTGTGCCTTTGCTGGCTATTGCACAAAATGGCGTACAGGTACACCTTATTTTCTGGCAGTGCCCCTCCCGAGACTAGACTCTGGATCCGCCCCTGATACTAGCTCATTATGAATTACTTACCTGAGATCAAAGCCACTGCAGCAGTCCTCGTACCCCGCTCCGGCGGCCAACATCACTCCCGGAGTTACTTCCGGGTATCGCAGTTTCCGGCGCTGTGATTGGCCGGAGCCGCGATGACGTCACTCCCACGCATGCGTGCGGGAGCCGCCCGTAATGGCACAGTCTAACTGAAGCAACGGCATGTACTGCTATTGCTTCAGTGCGCATGTGCCGATGACGTCGGCACATGCAAATACAGGGGATATCTCCTAAACCGGGTTTAGGAGAAGGTTTAAGAGATATCCAGTGTAGCTACAGGTAAGCCTAATTATAGGCTTACCTGTAGCAAAATGTGGTTGTAAAGGGTTTACAACCACTTTAACAAGCAGTAAAATGCTTTCAAACAAGTCCCAACCTGTGTAGCAGGATTTTTTTCTTTTAATTTTGAGGATGAATTACTCTCTGGTGTCTACAGCTACAGAGGTCAGTAAGAGCTCATTTTAAAGTACTGTTACTGGTTAAGAATAGGTAATGTTTGAATTTCTATAGGGGCCATATTTCTATTATAAGGCAGATTTGGTGGAAAATAATTTACTCCTTTTAAAGTGAGGATGAAGTCCAGCGGACAATACTCCTCGAGGGTGTGGACTTGGTGTCATTTCTACAGTAAAGCTAGCTGGCATGGATTTAAAGGGAATCCCCAGAGGTCAGTAGCGCCCCCCCCCCTCCTGAGCCGTACCAGAGCTCATTTTAACCCTGGCCGTTGGTTGTCGGGGTCTGCGGGCGGGGGCTTATCGGAATCTGGGAGCCCCCTTTAATAAGGGGGCCCCCAGATACCGGCCCCCCACCCTATGTACTGTTACTAAGGGTTACAAAAACACACACACACTTTTGAAAAATATTTTATTGCACTGCTCCGGGGGTCTTCTTCCGTCTTGGGGGTCTTCTCGCCGGACTCCTCCGCTCTCTTCTGCTCTTTTAGTCCGGCTAATAGGTAATGACATTGAATTTCTATAGGGGCCATATTTCGAAGAAGGTAGCCGGACTCCCCTCGCTCGTGAAAGAGCTAGGTAAAAATAATCAAAAAATAATCAAAAGAAGCAAAGAGGCAACTAAAAAAATTCAGGCTGGGGACTCCTTTTAAAGTTAGTGTTACTGGTTAAGAATAGATAATGTTTGTAGTTCCATAGGGAGCCAAATTTCTGACAGATTTGGTGGGGAAAAAAAAAAGCAGAGGCAATTAAAAAAATGCAGTCTGGCTGGATTTCTGCTTTATAATGAAATAGAATTCAGTGTAATAGTGATAGGAGTCCCTAAACATGATGAAGTAATTGTGTTACTTACATAAGAGAACAATCTGGACTGTTTGGGGTCATCAGCTGTCAAATCCTACTGAATTTCCAGCTATGCCCAACGCCTACCGGATCTGACACCGGCGACATTACGGTATTGGTGAATGAAGATCTCTGACTGTCTTGACTATTATATTCGCCTTTTATTTCTGAGATTTTTAGACAGGGACTTTATTATGTGGACAAAATGTATTTTATGAAGACGCAATCGGTCTTTGATGGATGTCTGTGAACTGAGCAACTGTGAGATGAATGACTAGTGACAGCAAAGCAGAATCAGACGCGGCAGTCAAAATCTTAATGTGTGATTGAGAGAGGCACTGATGGAACAAGCGAAGTAAAAGAAGGTGTTAGAACAATATATAGACATTTTCCTTTCACTGTATCTGACCATCTTCCTCTCTGTGCTTTGATGTTTCTGAAGAACAAAGTTGGGGGGAATGGTGATAGAATTAAATTAATGTCAAAAGGGCCATCTCAATAAAATATGCACCTAAAGGTAAATATGTGATGTGGAGTGTAAATGTGACATTTTTGCCTCCGGTGACAGTATTTTGCAATGGCAGTTTAAAGGCTCAGTCCACTCAGAACTGATATATATATATATATATCTCCATTTTTTCTATAGATGCTGAGTGTGAGTTAACGAAAATAAAAGTTAAGTATCTTTCCTGGGGATTTCAGTGGATCTCTCTTATAGGTCTGCACCAGTGTTGCCAACCTACCAGATTGAAATTTACTGACACGACACCCAAAATTTCCTGGCACAGCCAAGTTTTTACTGGCATTTCCGAAAGTTACAAAATTACAGTTTTAAGTGCAAATTTTTGTATTTAGGCTACAAACAAGTACAATATACAATTAGCAAAGTGATTTAAGGTAGATATTAGGGCAAAAAAACATATTTCTTATTTTATTTTCGATATAGTAAGTAGCTCAGGGACAACACAGATGATGCTAACTTCTCATCGGCATGACATCTCCCCGTCCTGAGTCACAGTGACAGTTTCTCTCCAAGCCAGGTGGTTCCTTCAGTCCACTCCAGTCTAAACAGCGCTGACAATCCCACTCCCGACCTGCCCTGCTCCTGTCCTGCAGACCCACACACGAGGCTCTGGCCGCTCTGCTTGGCTTCCTTGCACCATGACATCACACAACACTTTTGGGCACCGCCTCCACAAGAACTACCCGAACACACTGTAGCAGGCACTCGGATGGTCTCGGCCGGCTCTGGACCGAGCCGAACATCACAGCCATATTTTTTACTGGCAACTTTTTCCTTTTACTGGCATTTACTGACAGGAGAAAATTGCCTGTTTTTTACTGGCTGCCAGTAAAAATACTGACGGTTGGTAACACTGGTCTGCACTGATGGATCTTTAGAGATGGAAGAGCCAGGAATTATGGCCATAAAATCACAGTGCTAAAGACATCAGAGGGTAAAGATCGAAAACAGAACTTCTTATTCTACATGCAAATCAAAACCCCCGAACCAAGATCCCTTGGACACCTCCTACCATCTTTGGACAGACCATCGCCCCTAGGACCAAGGCCAAGAGTCTCGGAGTCATTTTTGACTCAGAAATGTCAATGGATGCCCAAATAGGAGCAGTAGTCAGTGGATCTCACCATCTGCTCCGCCTGCTACGCAGACTCATCCCCTTCATTCCAAAGGAGGACAAAGCAGTGGTAGTTGGAACAGTCATCAATTCTCGACTGGACTACGCTAACTCCCTCTACATAGGATTACCCCAATATCAACTTGCGCGCTTACAACTTATCCAAAACACGGCGGCTAGACTGATAACAGGGAAAAAACCCTGGGAATCCATCTCCCCTTCCCTGAGGAGCCTACACTGGCTAACCGTAAGGAATCGGGTCACATTCAAGACCCTCTGCCTCACCCACAAATGCACACATGGAAACGCTCCGCAATACCTTCTTGAGAAAATAAAACACTACACACCGAATCGCAGTCTTCGATCAGCTAATCAAAATCTCCTCCTCATTCCTAAATCCCGCTACAAATCAAAGGGGGAACGGAGATTCGCTGTCCAGGGACCACGGCTATGGAACGCTCTACCAACCGACATCCGCATGGAAGAAAACCATCAGGCCTTCAGGAAGAAACTCAAGACCTACCTCTTCTAGAAGCTCGACAACCAAACTCCAATACAGCGCCTTGAGGCGATTCAGTTCGCATTGTAGCGCTATACAAGTTATTCATTCATTCATTCATAAAGATTAAAATGACTTTTTCAGGGCCCAGTTATGTTAGGTGTATTGGGACTGTGCTGGACCACCTTGCCCAGTGCAAAAAACCTTGTTGCCTATCAGGCCAGTTCACACCACCACACTGCAACCAATAAATCTTAATGCAATGTCAGGTGTGACATTTCAATACATTTCTAACAGAATAAAGTAAACAGTGCACTGTGCCGTAATCTGCACACCGGGACTATTTCTCCCATCCTACACCAATGACTTTGCATTTAGCTGGTGTGAGCCCTTTATACAAGATTAAAATTAAAATCCCCAAATTTCCCAACAGCATCCTACTGCAATAAAATTGAGTCTGTAGAACACAATTAGGAAGGTCTGTTCTGAAAATTAGTAGTTACAGACCACAGGTGTGGACATTTCAGTCTGTATTGTGGGCTCATAAAATTCAAGCAGTGAAAAGAGGCAGAAAGAATCAGAAAACCATTGTTCATTAAGGACACGGGCCTCTGCATTGTGGTTGCCAAAGTGTGCGGTTTTCAAGTTAGAGTCTGTATCATGGACAGCAATACATTTCTGTAGCAGTTGTTGCCAACTTATAAGCTAAAGGGGGGCTCAAATGCAGCCCCTGACATCACCAAAGGGCCAATATGTGCAATGCTTGAGAGGACTGTCAGAAATTGCAGACCTAATAAATGAAATGAGGTTCAGAAATTGTGGAAATGCATACATTGTTGGGTTGGGATATGCTGCAGAAGACAATATGAAACTGGGAATATGTTATATGAGGCTAGTAGAGATCAATGCTTTTACCCTAATCAGTGGTACCCTATACAGTAGAGTTGCCACCTCATCCCTTTAAACCCGAACACATAGTAATTACACAGGTTCTGAAACAAATTTAGTGCAGTAAAGGCACCAAGTGAGTTTAATTACCACCTTAATCAGCCACAGAACCTGTGTAATAAATATGTGTTCGGGTTTAAAGGGATGAGGTGGCAACTCTACTATACAGACTGCTGAAATCCAAGGGCCGCACATCAAATATCAAAGGGCCACGGCCCACGGGCCACATGCATTATTGTATAGCATCCAATACTGTTCAAGCAATGGGGAGCTACAGTATAAGTTCAGTAGGACCAGTAATATTTTTTTCCTTGAGGGCCTTGTAGGCTGTTGGGCTTATGCAAGCCAGATAGCTGGACTACTTCAAAATAAATACAAAAATATTTTTATGAGAATTGGATTAAAAAATAGCTAACTAAGCTTCAAATTAAGGTACAGACTGTCTGATCTTATGATGTATGGATTTCCTTACAGCTGAAACTTAAAGGAAGGTACGTTGTGATAGTGTGAATTATTTTGCAATGTTAACCTACGCTACATGAAGTAGCACGTTGCAGTGATATTCATGACACCCCAATGCACTAAAGCATGGGTGCTCAACCTGTGGCCCTCCAGCTGTTGCAAAACTACAAGTCCCATCATGCCTCTGCCTTTGGGAGTCATGCTTGTAACTGTCAGCCTTGCAATGCCTCATGGGACTTGTAGTTTAACAACAGCTGGAGGGCCACAGGTTGATCACCCATGCACGAAAGCATTGCAGCTCCCATGCACATACATATTGCAGCATACCACAACACACGTTAATGCATTCCCACGTATTATGGTGAGCCGCGTCAAGAAAAATGGTGCTTGTCCCTTTTTTGATCTGTTCTTGTTCATTGACAGCCCATTCAAAATGAAAAATATGAACCCAACCTCAATTTTATATTTCCAAGTAGATAAGGCACATGTGGGCCAGCACCTAGGGCGCCGGGCCACTGGTGTTCCTACTCTCTTCTCTCTGCAGCAAGCAACAAAATCTCAGCATCAGCAGGGAGCCGCCGCTCCGTTCACACATAGTGTTAGAGGCACAGCAGCGGGGGGAGAACTGTGTCTGTGTTCTGACTCCTGCATGAATGGAAGAAAGCAAACAATCATTGATTGGCACTGGTAGGCTGCATTAATGGGCGCTGGTAGGCTGCATTGATGGGCGCTGATAGGCTGCATTGATAGGTGCTGGTAGGCTGCATTGATGGGCGCTGGTGAGGCTGTATTTGATGGGCACTAGTGAGGCTGCATTGATGGGTGAGGGTAGGCTGCATTGATGGGTGCTGGTGAGGCTGCATTGATGGGTGCTGGTGAGGCTGCATTGATGGGTGCTGGTAAAGCTGTATTGATGGATGCTGGTAGGCTGCATTGATGGGTGCTGGTTAGGCTGCATTTGATGGGTGCCGGTAAGGATGCATTTAGTGGGAGCTGGTGAGACTGCATTTGGTGGGTGCTGGTGAGGCTGCATTTGGTGGGCGCTGGTGAGGCTGCATTTGATGGGCACTGGTAGGCTGCATTGATGGGCGCTGGTGAGGCTGCATTTGATGGGCACTTCATTAAATAGGTGGGGTATACAAGGGCAGGGCAAAGGGGTGGAGTCAGGGGTGGAGCCAAAGGGGAGCAGCAATATGAGGTTTCGCCTAAGGTGTCAAAAATCCTTGCACCAGCCCTGTATGGCAGTAGGATAAAAGGGGCACCACCACCAAACTGTGAGCTTTCCTTATTTTTTTTCACTCTGCTGGCTACCTCTGGACATTTGTGGCTAAATTCAGCATGAGAACTATAGGCGGAAGAACGGTGCAGGGGATGTTGAGAAAATTCAGAGTAACATGAAACTGTATCTCCTTTCTCACATTTAAGAAGTCTAAAAATAAAAATCAGAAAGCATGCTGTCTTCAATCTTGTATTGTAGCATATAAGCAGCAGTATTGTCTTACTGTGGTCATAACGCTGCTTAAAAAAAAAAAAAAAAAAAAATCTGCATATTTTTAAAGCTTAACTATGTGCTTTATAGATGTGCTTAGACAATAAACTCTGGTTTTAAAAAATTATATTCTATAAAGAAAAAAAACTGACAGGCAGGGTTTTATGGCAGACGAGACCCTTGTCTGCCATACATGCTTCCTGCTGCCTGTCAGCGGCAATGTACAGAGAGCCACAAATGCTCAACGTAAATTGACAGCTCTCGATCGGTGCCGTGGTGATGGGGCCACTGTGCGCATGCATGGAAGTGACATCATCGTGGACCAACCATTCAATTGGCCAAATGGAGTGAACGCTGAAGGAAGACCGGGGGAAGTTGGAAGTGCACGAGCACTGATGGCACAGCACTGGGGGTCTTCCTTTGACAGGTAAGTCTGTCATAATGTGCTAGTATGTGGTGCATACTAGCACATTATATCAAAAAAGCTGAAGGGGGCCTGAAAAAAAAATGTAGAAGTTTAATACTGCTTTAACTTAATAAAGTACCTCCTATTGCTTTCATCCTCCTCCAAATTACCAGATCCTTTTTTTTTTTTTGCTGCTGTGATCTGACTTCCTGTTTTTTGCTGCTGTGATCGCTCCTTCACTCTATGAAAGAGCGTAGCCACCTTCTGTTGCTCACTGCTGAGATGGACAATGGACTATGAGGTTTGTAGTGTGCATAGAACAGTGCAGGACAGGGGCAGTATGTACAGGAGAGGAGTGTGGAGAGAAAGACAATTGGTAGCATGTACAGGAGAAGAGTGTGGAGGGTATGACAGTTGGCAGTATGTACAGGAGAGGAGTGTGGAGGGTATCACAGTGAGCGGTATGTACAGAAGAGGAGTGTGGAGGGTATTACAATGGGCAGTATGTATAGGAGAGGAGTGTGGAGGGTATGACAGCCGGCACTATGTACAGAAGAGGAGTTTATAAAAGTGGGCAGTATGTACAGGAGAGTACAATAGTGGGCAGTACGTACAGGTGAGGAGTGTGAAGGGTATGACAGCCGGCACTATGTACAGTAGAGGAGTTTATAAAAGTGGGCAGTATGTACAGGAGAGTAGAATAGTGGGCAGTACGTACAGGTGAGGAGTGTGGAGGGTATGACAGCCGGCACTATGTACAGTAGTGTGGAAGGATGTTTAGGGACTGCGTAGTGGTTAAGCGGGCCATACATAGATTGAAATTAAGCCAATTAGGCAGAGACCAGCCATAGTCAATCTATGTATGGGCTAGCTGGTTGTTCACAATCTATTAATCGACTTAAGTACAATCAGTGCTGCCAGCTATAGTTATCCACACTGTTAACTGTATTCTGTGTGTAGGGAAGGCTCCCCACTGGCAGAACACAATAACAGTGCAGGAGTGATTCCCCCATCCACAGGTCAGCAGGTGAGAAGTTTTGTGGGGACAGGCTGGGGAGAGAGGTCTGTCAGCAGGGGGGTGTGAGGTGGTCATGGAGGGATATCAATCAGTGGGTGGGGGGGGGGGGGGGGAGTAACTGAGAGGGATATCTTTTGAAGTAGGGTCTGTCATCTGCAGGCTGGGAAATGGTCACCTGTGATATAAGTTGAAGGGAGGTGGCTAACATGGAAAGTGGCTGGGGAATGACCTGGTTGATTGGGAGTGTGAAATGGATGATGTGTTTCAAGTTTCTTTCACATTTGCGGTAATGCTTAATGCCCTCTGAAAAGTGATCTGTGGTGAATTGCTTTTCAACGAGTGGTATAGCAGCAGCTGACAGGCATTCATGAGGTGCTACTGTCGCCTCCTTGTTTTTTTTTTTTCTTACATTGCTGAATGGTAGTTTTACATTGATGGACTATGCTGCTACTGCGAGCGAGTTTGGCTTGCAGTTGCAGAGTGGCCCCATTGAAATCAATAGGGGAGTTTGACAGGCGGTGCTGCCTGTCAAACTCTGCAGGCTCCAAGCTGTCCATTGAGCTCAGTGCCTCTGACAAGAAGTGAGGAGAGGCACTGTGAGCTCACCCTCTCAGTCTGCTGCAAACAGAGGGGGAGATTTAGACCCCTTTCACACTGGGGCGTATTTCAGGCGTTTTTCAAGCGCTTTAGCGTTAAAAAAAATCGCCTGTAAAGCGCCTGAAAGAAGCCGCAACTGCAATCCCAATGTAAAAGCCCAAGTGCTTTTACACTGAGACCCCTTTCTGACTATGGCATTTTTCAGGCGCTTTAGCGTTAAAATAAGCGCCTGAAAGAAGCTGCAACTGCAATCCCAATGTGAAAGCCCGAGTGCTTTCACACTGAGGCGCTGCTCTGGCAGGGCGTCAGAAAAAGTCCTGCAAGCAGCTTCTTTGCAGCGCTTTTGGAGCAGTGAATACACCGCTCCTAAAGCGCCTCTTCCCATTGAAGTCAATGGGAAGCGCCTGAAAAAGCCTGAAAAGCGCTTGTAGCAGCAGCGCTTTGTGAGCGCTTTTAACCCTTTTTTGGCCACTAACAGGGGTTAAAAGTGCCCCACTAGCGCTCGAAAAGCGCTGGTAAAGCGACGCTAGTTTAAGCGGCGCTTTACGAGCATTTTTCGGGCGCTGGCAGTGTGAAAGGGCTCTTAAAGCACTTGAGTTTTCACATTGGATTTGCAGATGAGGCTTCTTTCAAGCGTTTTACAGGCGCTTTTTTTAACGCTAAAGCGCCTGAAAAATGCTCCAGTGTGAAAGGGGCCTTACTAAGACTGGAGCGTGCAAAATCTGGTGCAGCACTTCATAGAAATCAATCACCTTATGGGTTTTATTGTCAAAGCTTATTTGAACAAGCTGAGATTGGAAGCTGATTGCCTACCATGCACAGCTGCACCAGATTCTGAGTGCTCAAGTTTTAGTAAATATCCTCCATAGTGCGTCAGCTTGTATTTAAACTGGCCGCTCTGTATGTAGCTTCTGGCAGGCTGCGTAAGGAGCCCTGTATCTCTGGAACCATAGATGATAGGAGCCCCAAATTGGTGGGGTAGGTATTCAGCTACCTGACCCCCAAATTTGGGGTCTTTGTGACCCCTAATTGCCGAGCCACGACCCTCAAAGTCAATCTTTTTTTAATTTTTTTTGGGCAAATGGGCCTATCTTAAGGTAAGGGGCCTGGGGCTGCAGCTCCAATAGCCCCTATGTTAATCCGGCCCTGAAAACCATCTGATAAAAATAGCTGTTGCTATCAATTCCACATCCTAATTACTCTCATTATACCAGGCTGTAGTGAAAGATCTGACCATCTGCTATATAGGAATGACTGAAATCCTTTATCACTCCTCCAGTCTTGATTTTCTGTCTGCAGCATGTGATATCTCCTCCTGAAGATATACGATCGTTTCTACTTATGCATGCATGAGCTCCAAGCTTTTTATGGCAGTCGACTGCTGATGTCCATTTTCAAAACTGAACTTATGTGTATCTGAAAGAACAAGCGCTTTTATCATAGATTTTAATCGGAACATTTACAGTTCTAGCAGATAAACGAACACTCATGATGGACGCCATTGATTATGTCATGGTACATGGCTCCCAACTGTCCCTTTTTTATAGTGAAATTTTGTTGACCTGTTGAATTCGATATGAGGGATTCAATTTGGTATCATTTGGTGAAGCTAGAGTAAAGCATTTTAGGGGTTAAACTATAACTCAATGCAAACATTTTTATTTTTGAATGGAGTGGAGATGGATTAGATAGAGCAGGGATATGCAACTAGCGGACCTCCAGCTGTTGCAGAACTACAATTCCCATGAGGCATAGCAAGACTCTAAGAGCCACAAGCATGACACCCAGAGGCATGATGGGACTTGTAGTTTAGCAACAGCTGGAGGTCCGCTAATTGCATATCCCTGAGATAGAACATCTGACAGGTTGTATTGCTGTCTGTGCCCCCTTTAGGGAGATTCATCCTCTCTATTTGTCTTGTTTACCATTATCATTGAAAGTGAAAGTAAATGAAAATCCCAAATTTTGGGTTGTCCCCGAAAAAGTAATAGAGGAGAAATCTTCCAATGGGGACTCTAATTCTGTAGTTCTGTTGGCCTTGGGGGTCCCCAAAACATACCTCCCAACTTTTTGAGATGGGAATGAGGGACACCTATTAGAAAAAGTATGTAGACATAGGACACACACCCCTGCCACGCCCCTTAAAGGAGAGTTATACAATAATAAAATGATTAGTTAAACCCACAAGTGCTTTTTTTTTAATCACTACTATTCATTCCTTTATACTGGCTTTTTGAAATTTACAAATACAGCAATTTAGAAATTGGATGAAAGGTTTAGCACTGGAAAACACTTTTTGAAAGATGAAAAGTGCATTTTATATACAACTTTATAGATCAGACCAAAATGAGGGACAAATGAGGAGGAAAGAGGGACAGAGGGACTTTGTTCAAAATCAGGGACAATCCCTCGAAATCAGGGACAGTTGGGAGCTTTTTTTTTTTTTTAAAAGCCAGTGGCGTGTGAAACACACATAAAAGTGCACACAGAGGCGGCTCTAGGCTTTGTGAGGCCTTAGGCAAAACTTACACATGAGGCCCCACTCACGCCCGTAATGGGAAAAATAATTCCAGCAAGAAAAATGTCTGCAAAAAGCTGCACAGATCTAGCATACAGGTGATCAGCACCACTTCCAGGGCACCCATCAGACATATGCAGCCAATGCCAGAGGAAGGGGGGGGGGGAGAGAGGGGGCAAGATAAGAGAGAGGGGTGATAGAGAGATCCCTAGCCCTGTCCCTGTCTGCAGCCCCTCCTGTGTCCCATGTCCCAGTCTGCAGTCCCTGTTTGTGGGAAGGTTGGTGTGATGCTTGGTACAGTACCTTCCAAGCCAGCAGGATGTTCATGACGGCCAGCAGCAGGCAGGGCCCATTCTGTTCCGTGTGGGGACAGTGTTCTCCTTCCAGAGGATCTGTTTGCTGTGTGATTGAGTGGTCCCTGGCCGTCAGCACCTTTTGCCTGTCTTTGGTTTCTGGGCCCCAGTCAGCCTGTCCTTTGGTCTTGAAAGGTCTTCAGAGCTCTTCTCCCTCCAGGGCTATCGGTCCTTGCTGCCGATGCTGCTCACCTTCCCCACCAGGCCCGGACTGGGACAAAAAAAAGGGGCCTAGGTATTTTAGACTGAGCAGTCCATGAGACTGGTCCCCTCCCCGCTCTCCATCCTGACAGATCCCCTGCAGAAGCCGGCAGGAGAAAGGAGACCGGAACCTTGCAGAGCTGCAGGGGGTGAAGGGGGCCGAGAAAGAGCACAGGGGTGTCGGATAGCATGTGAGTGAGGCGGAGAGCACTGGGGGGGAGTAGAGAGCAGGTGGGCTGAGAGCACTGGGGGGGGGTAGAGCAGGGGGGGCAGAGAGTAGGAGGGAGATGGAGAACACTGGTGGGGCAGAGAGCACTGGTGTGGGGGGGGGGGCAGAGAGAACTGGGGGGCAAAGAGAATGGGAATGGAGAGCACAGGAGCTGGGGAGCACGGTGGGTGGAGAGCACTAGGGAGGAGCCAGGGAGCACATGGGGGGCGGAGAGAGCGTGGTGCAGCGGAAAGCACTGGGGGGAGCCAGGGAGCACATGGGGGGGCAGAGAGCACTGGGGGAGCTGAAGAGAACTGTGAGGGTCAGCTGGAAAGCATGGTGGGGTGGAGTGTATGGAGGGGTGGAGAGCCGTGGGGGGGGGGGGGGGACTAGAGAGCACGGTGGGGTGGAGAGCATGGGGGGCAGGCAGAGAGCACTGTGGGGGGACCGGAGAGCACAGTGCGGTGAAAAGCACTGGGGGAGCCAGGGAACATATGGGAGGGGGCAAAAATCACTTGGGGAGCTGAAGAGCACTGGAAAGCAAGGTGAGGTGGAGAGCAGTTGGGGGGTTGAGAGCATGATGGGACCAAGAGCATGGTGGGGTGGAGCAAGGGAGCACATGGGAGGAACCGAGAGCATGGTGGGGTGGAGAGCACAGAGAGGGTGGAGGAGATCATGGAGGGGAACTGGAGAGCACGGTGTGGTGGAGAGCACTAGGGAGGGGAGCAGAGAGCACTGGGGGAGCTGAAAAGCAAGGTGAGGTGGAGAGCATGGGGGGGTTGACTGAGAGTCAGAGCATGGTGGGGGGGAGAGCAGGTGGGGGGGACTGAGAGCATGGTGGGGAGCAGATGGGGGGGACTGAGAGCATGGTGGGGTGGGGAGCAGATGGGGGGGACTGAGAGCATGGTGGGGTGGGGAGCAGATGGGGGGGACTGAGAGCATGGAGGGGTGGGGAGCAGATGGGGGGGACTAAGAGCATGGAGGGGTGGGGAGCAGATGGGGGGGACTGAGGGCATGGTGGGGGGGGGAGCAGATGTGGGGATGAGAGCATGGTGGGGTGGGGAGCAGATGGGGGGGGGGGACTGAGAGCATGGTGGGGTGGGGAGCAGATGGGGGGGGACTGAGGGCATGGTGGGGGGGGAGCAGATGGGGGGGCAGAGAGCATGGTGGGGTGGGGAGCAGATGGGGGGGGGACTGAGCATGGTGGGGTGGGGAGCAGATGGGGGGGGGACAGAGCAGAGCATGGTGGGGTGGGGAGCAGATGGGGGGGACTGAGAGCATGGTGGGGAGCAGATGGGGGGGGGGGCAGAGAGCATGGTGGGGTGGGGAGCAGATGGGGGGGGACTGAGAGCATGGTGGGGTGGGGAGCAGATGGGGGGGGACTGAGAGCAGAGCATGGTGGGGTAGGGAGCAGATGGGGGGGACTGAGAGCAGAGCATGGTGGGGTAGGGAGCAGATGGGGGGGACTGAGAGCATGGTGGGGAGCAGATGGGGGGGACTGAGAGCATGGTGGGGTGGGGAGCAGGTGGGGGGGGACTGAGAGCAGAGCATGGTGGGGTAGGGAGCAGATGGGGGGGGACTGAGAGCAGAGCATGGTGGGGTAGGGAGCAGATGGGGGGACTGAGCATGGTGGGGAGCAGATGGGGGGGACTGAGCATGGTGGGGAGCAGATGGGGGGGACTGAGAGCAGAGCATGGTGGGGTAGGGAGCAGATGGGGGGGACTGAGCATGGTGGGTAGCAGATGGGGGGGACTGAGAGCAGAGCATGGTGGGGTAGGGAGCAGATGGGGGGGGACTGAGCATGGTGGGTAGCAGATGGGGGGGACTGAGAGCAGAGCATGGTGGGGTAGGGAGCAGATGGGGGGGACTGAGAGCATGGTGGGGTGGGGAGCAGATGGGGGGACTGAGAGCATGGTGGGGTGGGGAGCAGATGGGGGGACTGAGAGCATAGTGGGGTGGGGAGCAGATGGGGGGGACAGAGCATGGTGGGGTAGGGAGCAGATGGGGGGGGACTGAGAGCATGGTGGGGAGCAGATGGGGGGGGACTGAGAGCATGGTGGGGTGGGGAGCAGATGGGGGGGGACTGAGAGCATGGTGGGGTGGGGAGCAGATGGGGGGGGACAGAGCATGGTGGGGTGGGGAGCAGCTGGGGGGGACAGAGCATGGTGGGGAGCACAGGGAAAGACCATGGGGCGGAGCAAGGGAGCACATAGGGGGACAGAGCATTGCATGGGGGGCCCGGGGCCGAGATCGAGATCGTGGGGTGGAGAGCAGATCGGGCCGGAGGAGATCATGGGGGGGGGGGGCGGAGGCAGGGGGCAGCAAAAAAAAAAGCTGGATAGGAGGAACATGCAGCCCTCCTGTGCTCCTGGATAGGAGGAGCGGCGGAGCCGCTGCATATAGAAGAATTGATCATTCCATATTCCTCCTGCAGCCGGTGAATGTTCATTTCAGCTCTCCCCTGCAAACATTCACCGGCTGCAGGAGGAATATGGAATGATCAATTCTTCTACATGCAGCGGCTCCGCCGCTCCTCCTATCCAGGAGCACAGGAGGGCTGCATGGTCAGACTCAGCCAGCCTCAGGCACTTAACTTTCTCCCCAGACTCCAGGCGGCATGAGATCGGATCAATTTAAGCTCCTTCCCCTTCACACACAGTCATGGGGCTGCGCTGCTGTGTGTGTCCCGCACGCCTTGCTGAGATCGCACCTCGAGTCTGGTGCTGACCCTTGCTGTCCCGCTCCCCGCACGTGCCTCCACCAGACTGCTCCATCATGATTGGCCAAGGGGGCCCTCAGGCAGTGCCTGATTGGTCAGTGTCCGCCCCTGGGCCACGGAGTCCCAGCGATGGCGGGGGGGGGAGAGATGCGGAGCCGCTGGCGCCATTACTATTAATCACAGGCAAACTAGGCGGCCGCAAGGCCCCTGTAAGTGCGAGGCCTTAAGCGGCCGCCTAGTTTGCCTAATTAGAGAGCCGCCTCTGAGTGCACACACATAAAGAGTGATACACAAAAACGTGCAATGGGTGCTACACGGTCCTCCTGAGGAAGGACCTTACCCTGATCCCCCAGGTCGTTAGGCTCCAGACAGGGACTGAGGTACTTCACTTCAGTCCATCTGACCGAAACTCCCTTTCTCTGGAAAGTCTGCCGAAACAGACAAAGTCAATAACTCGGTGGGACTTCCCCGAAGGGAGACCCCATGAAAGAGGGCGAACCAAAACCAAAAAGCCTATGTCCGCCCCCTCCCAAGACTTTTCAGGGCAGGCTCGAGAACCCGCACCCTACTTATCACACAGTGACAAAACGTGTACACACCAAACAAAAAAATACAAAAAAGTGACAAACATGGGGTTAAAATAAATAGGAAAGTGGGGAGAAGGAAGTGGGAGAAGTGAAAGAGTGACCATTGTGCAATACAATGGCCAGGCCTTTTGGCCAGGAATAAAAATGTCCCCTGGTCCTAGCCAAAAGGCTCGGCCCTAGAGGCAGGTGTAAAAAAAAAAGTGTGTATGGTGAAGTGACCATGGTGCCATAAATCAATGTGACCCTCACTCTCAGTGATTGTTTGGCACCCCTGAACTGCCACTTCAGGGGCACATTCAGCACAGGCTTTTCGTTACAACCCTGACCAACAACCCAGACCAGCGCAGCCCCCACTCCACACATGAAGGCCTGAAGTTCTGGATAAAGACTCAACCGTCGATCCCATCCCTCCTACCTAATTACATTCAGGAGATACTAACCACTCCCCCTCTCAAAGGAGGACCCTCTCCCGAATAACTGTCCAGAGCAAGGACTACACCAATCCAGGCCAGAAGGCGAGGGACCCGACCCTCTGGTTAGACCCAATGCAGCACCCATCCTTACCAGGAGCACCCTTCTGGACGGCTCAGACTCGACCAGTGGTCAGCCCCCAGTAATCTGCTGGGCAGCTCGACATAATCCCTGCTGAAACCGCCCTTCCAGGCACAATTACACCATTGGATTTGCCAGCCCTCCCCTATGGGAGTAGCACAGCGCCTCCTCTGGAAACTGATAAGAACAGATACTACACTTGATCTTAGCCAAAAGGCCAAGAGGCGATACAGTTGGGAGCTATGCCAAAGGATTCCCCTAATTTGCAGGGATTTTCTCTCACTTTCTGTTTTGGCCATAGGACAGGAAGTGAAGGGACATGTCCCCAATGGTACACATATGGCAACAAAAAAAAAAAAAACAACAGGGGGTTATAACCCTCCCTAACTATATCCAAAATGAAAAAAAAAAGTTTTGCCTATAGTTCTACTTTATGATTGTTAAAAGGTTTAGGTTAGAGTTAAATCCACAAATAAAATGTGTTTTCTGATCCAGAAGGAACATGCAAATCAGGAAATCAGAGAGAATTCAGAAGTCCTGATCTGCATACATGTTCCTGGTCAGAGAGAGCAAGAAGGGTTATATAAACGAATCCCAACGACTTGATAAAGATGATGGGAAATGAATACACCATAAACATTTAAATATATAAAAATAATACATTTTAATTATAAATATCAAACATTTTGGATGGACATATGGCATACTGTTTCCTTGTTATACTTTTTAAATGAGTGTATGTCACATACCACCAGAGTTGTTCATTCACTTTTTTGTTTTCACATGGTGGTTATTTTACTAGCATGGTAGTCAGGCATTGGTTCTAATATGAAAACGCCCCTTTTATATTTTGATATAATTAATATGTATTGTTTTTGATATGTTTGGAATGCTTTCTGTGTATTAATTTCTCATCATCTATACCCAGCTGTTGAGATTAGTTTGTATGGTATGACCTTGATGAATCTAATGCCCCCCCCAATCTGAGGTGAGTCAACACAAACAATATTGATGTAATTTATAGGTATGACAGCCAGTCAATTAGCATTTTTAGAAATATCGGTTTCGTCCAAAAAATAAATGTATTTAGTTACTCCCGAAATTAGTTTTTTTTTATGCATTCGACCAAAAATCCGAAATAATTAAGGTCGCATCTGTCAATTGAAGGCTTATGGTGTCTGTCGGATTTTCTAAGAAGATTCGACAAAGCAGATAAACTGTACGACGCTGTGATCGTACATTTCCGGTCGAACGCTCCGCCCACAAGGTATAGTAGAATTCTAATTTTGTTGACTAGTAATAAGTATAATTATTAATTACTATTACCAATCCAACAAAATTTGAATTTTTCCATTAGCCTATGGGCGGAGCACTTAATCGCTGACCGAAACATGTCGGCGTAACCCCCTTGCATATGTATTCTGTACACCCAGCTATTGGTTTTGTCAATATTGTATGCATTTGATACTTTTGAAAGTGTAATTACATATTTTCTCTCATAATTTTGAATAAACGTTTTATACTGCATAAACCTTGTCTGGTCTATCAACTTAAAACATCCCTCAGGGGTATTGGCCGTGCCATGCACACTAGGCCTTCTTCTCTCTTTAATTTTTCAATTGGGATGTGATAGACCGGCCCTCTATACACACCGCCATCTCATGCCTGCCATATTTCTCTCATCTAATAGTAATAACTAAAATATATTACAATTTAAATGTTTTAGTGTGTTAGTCCCAAAGAAAGGGGCAACCTGTTCCTGAAATGTGTTGGTTGTATATGTTGTTCCTAACAAATAAAGATTTTATGTAAATTTCAAGCGAGATGGAAGTTTTTACTAGGTGCTCCCAACCCACTGGTAGACACCTTGCCATGCCTTCCTTCGTTATAGCACTAAAACCTCCAGTGTCAGTGTCAGAAACCATGAATCAGACTGAGACAGAAGTACAGATAAATCACACTACACTTGTTTAATAATAATAAAAAAAGGTAAACAGAGAAAACTTAGTCAAAACATAGCCAGAATTCTGGAACCGGAACGGATAGTTAGACAAGCCAAAACATCAGGGAGCCAGAGATGAGCGTAGTAGAACAGCAAGCGGGATCTGGATCTGGAAGAAATGTCAGCCAAGCGAGTCTTTAACAGGAACACAGGAGAGTGTCTCTAGAGATGTGACCAAGGCGAAGGCAGAGATCATCTGGGCTGGACGGCTTAAGTAGGCAGGACTGACGAGCAGGATATCATCAACAGGTGAGTCACTGTGGAGAGATAGGAGCTGGCAATTAGCCGACAGCTGAACGGCCAGCTTTGAGAAGGAAGGGCTGAGCGCAGCCCTGACGGTCAGCTGGTGTTGGAGCACGGAGATCACCCCTCCTTTTATGAAAGAGTGTTTGGGGCTAATGGTTGGCCACTAGTCCCAAGCACTGTCACATAGGAGGAGGCACAGGGTATTTTCCCTGGAGGCACTGCATATTTTTTCCTGGAGGCAACAGGTATTTTCCTTAAAGGTATTACTATTATTTTTACTGGAGGCAGTGGATATTTCACCTGGAGGCACAGGGGTATTTTCCCTGGGTTAACCATTTATTTTTCCTGGAGGCACCAGGTATTTTTCCTGAAAAAGATTGTGAGGAATGCCCCATGGATTGTATGGGTAAGGGTTTAGTTGAGAGTAAGGTGGTGAGAAAACAGGTATATAGAAAGGTATTCAAAATGTATTTATACAAAAATATACATAAAGAACATTATTATAAAAACAATGATGCTGGTCATATATACAATACGATATACAGCTATATTCTGAAGCATAAGAGAAGGTCTCCAAGTAAGAGGCCCAAATCAATCATATGGTTTTCAGAAGACCCAACATGTTTCGGAGTTAATTGCTAAATTCCTTCTTCAGGGATTGAAGATAGGCTGTATAGTCTAATATAAAAGTACATGAGAGAACATTTTATATAAACAAACGGTACATATGCAAAGAATGGGAAAAACACACATTATGGCAGTTATTGGGAGGCAGTTAATTTGAATCTAAAAACACTTACTAGTAATGACCATGCAGTATATAGATACAGATACACACGGAGGACTAGGTGGTGCTTTCTCTGAGGGCACTGGGTATTTCCCTGGAGGCACTGAGTATTTTACCTGGAGGCACTGAGTTTTTTCTTGGAGGGACAAGTTATTTTTCCTGGAGACACTGGGTATTTTCCCTGGAGGCAGTAGGAATTTTCCCTGGAGGCACTGGGTATATTCCCTGGAGACACTGGGTATTTTCCCTGGAGGCAGTGGGTATTTTCTCTGGAGGCACTGGGTATTTTCTTTGGAGACACTGGGTATTTTCCCTGGAGAAGTAGGAATTTTCCCTGGAGGCAGTGGGTATTTTCTCTGGAGACACTGGGTATTTTCTCTGGAGGCAGTGGGTATTTTCTTTGGAGACACTGGGTATTTTCCCTGGATACAGTGGGTATTTTCTCTGGAGACACTGGGTATTTTCTCTGGAGGCAGTGGGTATTTTCTTTGGAGACACTGGTTATTTTCCCTGGATACAGTGGGTATTTTCTCTGGAGACACTAGGTATTTTCTCTGGAGGCAGTGGGTATTTTCCCTGGAGGCAGTGGGTATTTTCCCTGGAGGCAGTGGGTATTTTCCCTGGAGGCAGTGGGTATTTTCTCTGGAGAAACTGGGTATTTTCCCTGGAGGCAGTGGGTATTTTCCCTGGAGGCAGTAGGTATTTTCTCTGGAGACACTGGGTATTTTCCCTGGAGGCAGTGGGTATTTTCTCTGGAGACACTGGGTATTTTCTTTGGAGACACTGGGTATTTTCCCTGGAGGCAGTAGGTATTTTCCCTGGATACACTGGGTATTTTCCCTGGAGGCAGTGGGTATTTTCTCTGGAGACACTGGGTATTTTCTTTGGAGACACTGGGTATTTTCCCTGGATACACTGGGTATTTTCCCTGGAGGCAGTGGGTATTTTCTCTGGAGACACTGGGTATTTTCCCTGGAGGCAGTGAGTATTTTCTCTGGAGACACTGGGTATTTTCCCTGGAGACACTGGGTATTTTCTTTGGAGACACTGGGTATTTTCCCTGGAGGCAGTAGGTATTTTCCCTGGATACACTGGGTATTTTCCCTGGAGGCAGTGGGTATTTTCTCTGGAGACACTGGGTATTTTCTTTGGAGACACTGGGTATTTTCCCTGGATACACTGGGTATTTTCCCTGGAGGCAGTGGGTATTTTCTCTGGAGACACTGGGTATTTTCTCTGGAGACACTGGGTATTTTCCCTGGAGACACTGGGTATTTTCTTTGGAGACACTGGGTATTTTCCCTGGAGGCAGTAGGTATTTTCCCTGGATACACTGGGTATTTTCCCTGGAGGCAGTGGGTATTTTCTCTGGAGACACTGGGTATTTTCTCTGGAGGCAGTGGGTATTTTCTTTGGAGACACTGGGTATTTTCCCTGGAGGCAGTGGGTATTTTCTCTGGAGACACTGGGTATTTTCCCTGGAGACACTGGGTATTTTCTTTGGAGACACTGGGTATTTTCCCTGGAGGCAGTAGGTATTTTCCCTGGATACACTGGGTATTTTCCCTGGAGGCAGTGGGTATTTTCTCTGGAGACACTGGGTGTTTTCTCTGGAGACACTGGGTATTTTTCCTGGCTTAACCATCAGAGGGTGAGTGATGTCATGGGGAGTATCAGTTGGCTAAGGGGGGCCCTTTTCAGAGTCATTGTCGATTTACCCTGAATAGGCCTAGTGACTTTGTCTCTTTAAAATACGATTGTCTCTCTCGCTGATGCTTCTGCAGGTGTATTGTCTGCTTCTAATCACATGCATTCTGTGGATGTCCTCTATTGTCACTCCAGTCCTTTTTTATGACAACAGAAATGACTATTTTTCTCTGCCACAGAGATATGGATATTGGGACGGTGATAGATTTGAACGGCACTTCTGAGGAATGTAAATATTTGGATGAGATGAAGATTGTAGACAGAATAGAGGAAGATGTAATAACAGAAGTCACCTTCAAGCAATCAAAGAGCGATTTGTAAATATTTTCATCGCTGACTGATTATTGAAAGTTCAGGTGGTACTCCAAAGATTTAGTGTACATACACACTCCATCTGTTCCTTTGCAGATTTTTGATGCATCTTACCACATTGTACCATTTAAAAAAAGGAACAAAAGAGGAAGAAAGCACTTCCAATTTATGTAAAATCTATGATGCGGCTATGACACATTTTAAAGGGCTGTGTACATATTTTATTTCTTTGCTTATCATGGTAAGGACTAAAAAATAACATTGTAATAAATTATTTTTTAGATTTAATTTTTTTTATTATGTAGTTTTTTATGCATCCAAAAGGGGGCGATCTCAACACCTTATGAAATATCTAGAATGCTTGTATTTCAGCTGAGCTGAAATAAAACACAATTAGTTAGAGGTCCAATTAGTCTTCTGAGCAATGACTCACCTGCTATCAGACCCATAGTGCCTTTGGAACTATCTGGTCTGCTATTCAGTCTCCATTAGGGCCCTTTCACACTGGGGTGGTGCGGGCGTCGGCGGTAAAGCAGCGTTATATTTAGCGCTGTTTTACCGTAGTTTTAGCCGTGGTATTCGGCCGCTAGCGGGGCGGTTTTAACCCCCGCTAGCGGACGAAACAGGGTTAAAACCCCCGCAAAGCTGGCGGTATTGCCGCGCTGTCCCATTGATTTCAATGAGTAGGAGCGGTATAGGAGCGGTGAATACACCGATCCAAAGATGCTGCTAGCAGGACTTTTTTTTACCATTCTGCTAGCGCACCGCTCCAGTGTGAAAGCCCTCCGGCTTTCACACTGGAGTGAAAGGACTCGCTTTTTTCAGGCGCTATAGCGCCTGAAAAACTATTCGGTGTAAAAGGGGCCTTACACTCTGCAATGTTACACACACATTCTACAGCCCATTCATAAAATTAAACATTGCGAAGCCTACGGTGATCCACAGAGTTACCTATGTTTAAGACAGCACTAGAAAGAGACGCATTGTCAGGGACCAATGGCCCACCATTGCATTCTAGTGCATTGTGTTAAACGCATGCACATTAATGCAGTCCAAAATCCAAAATGTAATATATTGCAGTTTACCAATCATACAATGTGGTGGCTGCATTAGGTTTATTTTTTAGGCTTTTTTCCAGGCTCTATATCTAAGTCCGTCGGAAATGCCGACAGAAAAAGTCCGATGGGGCATACACACGGTCAGAACTTCGAAGAAAAGCTCCCATCGGACTTTTTCCATCGGAAATTCCGGCCGTGTGTACGCGACATTAAGGGTACCACAGTGCGCCAACATGCATAATGTGCTCAACGCAATAGTGTAAATCCAGCCTAAAAATGGTCACATTGAAACATGAAAAAAAGGAGAATTTTCCCAATTGAGACACTTGTTCTGATGACAACTATCCAATAGGAGATTCAGCTTCACTTCCAGTTTTGTTAAGAGAAAGGAAGTGAAAGGAAAGCTCCCCAATAGGACACAGACAGTCAGACTAACCAAAATGATGTTTATTGTAATGAATAAATGTGTTATTTAGCCATTATTGTCATGAAAGGTTCTTTTACTCATGACACATGATCCAAAAGTGCATCTAGCACAGTGGCTCTCAACCACTGGGCCATGGCCTGATGCTGGGTTGAGGCTTCCCTCCTTCCAGAACCCCAGCCAACTGCAGATACCTTAACCTCCCACAGTACTTCCCAGCTGCCATAGTGCCTCCCAACCTCCAGTGGCCTACAGTGCCCCACAACCTCCCACAGTGTCACCCAGTGACCTACAGTGCCCCCTAGCTTGCTGCAGAGCCTCCAGTACCCCACATGGCCTACAGTCTCCCATAGTGTCCCTGCAAAGTCTATAGCCACCTGAAGAGACTTCATCATTAATAGTTGTCCCTAGCTCCCTCTAGATACCTCATCTATTACATGGCCACCAAATTTTCGCCAGAAACCCCATCTCCCTACAGGACACCCAGAGTCTTCCCATACATAGTATAACCTTTTTGTAACTTTTGGGGCATAGAAGGTTTTGGAAGACTCTACTGGCCCCTGGTCTCAATAAGGTTAAAACGGAGCTCCACCCAAAAAGGGAAGTTCCGCTTCTCACTCCCCCTCCACTGCCACATTTGCCACTTTTTGGGGGGGAAGGGGGAAGCAGGTACCTGGTTTTGACAGGTACCTGCTCCTACTTCTGGTTCAGATCGCTGCTGTGATCTGAGCCAGAATTTACCCCACCCACTTCTCCTTCCCCCACAGTCTTCTGGGACACATCACAGGTCCCAGAAGATTATGGGACCATTCACAAGGTGCAGCACAGCTCACGCATGCACAGTAGGAAGGCTTCACTTCCCATTTCCCTTACTTACTATGCCTGCACCTGAAGCCGAATGAAGAATCCGTTCGGGTGAGAACATCACTGGATCCCTGGACAGGTAAGTGTCCTTATATTAAAAGTCATCAGCTACAATGTTTATGGTTGCTGACTTTTCTATTTTTTTTGGAGGAGCCTGGAGCTCCTCTTTAAGAACCATCAAACGCTCATGTGATTTTAGGTGCCAGGTGTCCTGTGCATTCCTAAGCGCCTTGAGGCGATTCAGTTCGCAGTTGTAGCGCTATACAAATCATTCATTCATTCATTCCCAGTGGCAAAACTAAAGCACAAAGCAACATCAAACTCTTTACTTAGATGCTTGTGTGCACCGAGCTGTATGGCTCAGAATGTAACTTCTCTTTATTGAGTTAAAGACAGGTGTAAGGGACACACACTGCGCCTGAACTTTTGGAACCCATGATTACAAGGCCTATGAATGCTAAAATGACAGAAACAGCTTTGACATATTCATGTTCTAATGGGCTTCATGTGAAGCAGACTGCTAATCACTGACATTGCAAATCTGCAGCCAGGTTCTTAATCACAGAGAACTAATTCAAAGTTCATTTTAGTTAAATTACTTAGCCTTTTTAATGTATTAGCGGTCAGAAGAGGTATTCATGCAGACGGCAGACAGGTCTTGTGATTTGTTATCAGGAAACGGTCATTCTTTTAGAATTATGTCTGCAGACGGAATGATGCAATGTCCTATTATCCTGACTCATAACCATGCAGGTCAGGCATGAATAAAAAGTTAGGCTACTTTATCATTTCATAATTATAATACTTTAATGCCCAACTGAACTTTTAGTTTAGATCAGCTAAATGCATTATAGCTGCATCATAACAATAGATGTGCACAGTCTCATGCCGCATACACACGATCGCACATTCCGACAACAAAATCCATGGGATTTTTTCCGATGGATGTTGGCTCAAACTTGTCTTGCATACACACGGTCATACAATGTTGTCGGACATTCCGAACGCCAAGAATGCGGTGACGTATGACGAGCCGAGAAAATTGAAGTTCAATAGCCAGTGCGGCTCTTCTGCTTGATTCCGAGCATGCGTGGAACTTTGTGCGTCAGAATTGTGTACACATGATCGGAATTTCCGACAACGGATTTTGTTGTCGGAAAATTTGAGATCCAGATCTCAAATTTTGTGTGTCGGAAATTCTGATGGAGCCTATACACGGTCGGAATTTCCGACAACAAGCTCCCATCGAACATTTTCCATTGGAAAATCTGACTGTGTGTACGCGGCATAAGTTTTTTTTTTTTTTTAGAAAGCAGCCCCAGCCTGTCCCCTGCCAGCATGCTGCAGAATGTGTGCTCTCCGTGTGGAAGCTGTGGTCTCTCTGCAGAAGTCCGACACGCCCCTATTACAATCAGCAAACCTCATGATTGGACAGCTCTGGCTTTTGCTACTGCCCCACCATCTTTAATCAACATCTATGCTAAATGTTTTTGTGAAATTTAGAATCAGAAGTCACTTTGGAGACAGCAGGCTGTTTGATTTCTATGCAGAGTAGCCACGGAATCAGAACAATCCACCAGCAAAAACCCACAAAGGAAAAGAGAATATTAACAAGGAGCTGAACTTTAATGTTTAAGTAATGAAAATTGTTTGTTCGGGCCTGCTTGGCCCAAACAAACCATTTAAAGGGGGATTCCACCCTAAAGTGGAACTCCCGCTTTTCGGAACCCCCCCCCCCTCCGGTGTCACATTTGGCACCTTTCAGGGGGGAGGGGGGTGCAGATACCTGTCTAAGACAGGTATCTGCACCCACTTCCGGGCATAAACTCCCACGGGAGTTTACGTCACCTCCTGTCCCGGCGCGCTGTCTGCCGGGACACACACGTGACCCGGCAGACGGCGCTGAAGATTCTCATTGCGCCGCGCGACTCGCGCATGCGCAGTAGGGAATCGGGAAGTGAAGCGAGCGATCGATCGGCCTCTGCTGCCGACACCGCTGGACCCTGGAACAGGTAAGTGTCCATTTTTTAAAAGTCAGCAGCTGCAGTATTTGTAGCTGCTGGCTTTTAAATTTTTTTTTTTCAGTACAATCCCGCTTTAAAGTAAATTTAAATGGATTTTGTGCACTTTTATTTGTTTTCTCTCTAAAAATGTATTGTCAATGTTGGACGATTTATGTAGGATATTATATATATGTATATACAGTATTGACATATTGACCAGGCCAGAATTTGTCCAAGCCTACTATATTTTAACATAACAAAAGGAGCTGATGCCTCTTTGCTATGTTAATTAGAACCTCCCCCCCTTAATATAGGTGGGACCAGGGGCGGACTGACCATTCGGCCACTCGGGCACTGCCCGAGGGCCCCGGGCCACTAGGGGGCCCCATCAGGGTTGCCAGCCTCAGTAAAACCAGGGACAGTATGTAAAAATCTGTGTTTTTTTTTACATCTGTCTCGGAAATGTCCCTTACCGACATACTTTTGGTCTAAAAATCCAGAGATTATAGCTGCCCCACCTCTCCAGTACCTTCTCAGCCAATAGAAACATGTCTGTGTATACTATGTGTACATGTATGTGTATACTGTGTGATTGTATACTGTGTGTGTATACTGTGTGTCCCCATAATCTCTGATTGCCTGGGGGCCCCATAATCTCCTATTACCCGGGGGCCCCATGAGTTGTCAGTCCGCCCCTGGGTGGGACATATGCAGGATTGTAGTGTCTATATTTTGGTTTCTCAACCAGGGTTCCATAGAACCTAAGGCTACTGGCACACTGAGGCGCTGGGCTCGCTGGCGGTAAAGCGTCGCTATATTTAGCGCCACTTTATTGTTGTTTTAGCTGCGCTTTTCGGCCGCTAGCGGGGGGGTTTTACCCCCCTCGAGCGGCTGAAAAAGGGTTAATACCACCCGCAATGCCCTCGGGCTTTCACACTGGAGACACAGCAGCGGCTGTTTGATGGCGCTTTGCAGGCGCTATTTTTAGAACTTTAGCGCCTGCAAAGCGCCTCAGTGTGAAAGGGGCCTAAGGGTTCCTCCAGAGGTTGCTAGGGGTTCCTTGAGCAATCAGCAATTGTTGCCTCTCAGATAAGTTCCCGCTGACACCATTGATCTTTGTAGCTGTCTGTAAGGGGGCAATTTTTCCCTATGACTACAAGTGTAAGGAGCATTCTTCCCACTGATCATCACACTAATGTTTCATGCGTTGTAGATATAGTCATTTTTAGCAGGGGTTCCCTAGGATTGGAACACTATTTCAAGGGTTCCTCTGTGTTGAAAAGGCTGGTCTATATGCTTGCGATAACCTGACTGACAGATGGGACTCTGAAGTTCATTGTAATATTTACTCTGTTGGATTTTATTCTATTGCAAGTATCTTGTGAACTTTGTTCTATGCTGGGACTTAATAAATGTATCTCTCTGGATGAACCTAGTTGCTGCGGGAATAACTATAATAATAATAATTATCATCCTCCTACAACTATATCCATCCTTCTACATCACTACAGTTAACTGATTTGAGCTTTAAAGCAGTATTAAACCCAAAAGCAAGCATTTATTATATTGCAGCTTATCAATTCTTAGATGTGATGGCTGCATTAGTTCTCTTTTTTTGGGCTTTCTTTCCTTTATTCCCCCCTGGTGATCTAACCAGTAAGTCTGTTGTTTTTCAACAAAACAAGTTTTCCTGCAAATGTAGCAGTTAGAGCGATATATATTATTCAATTTTTGGTTTTCGGGTCATCAGTTCATAGGTTTTCGGGTCATCAGCTATATACATTATTCAATTTTTGGTTTTCGGGTCATTAGTTAACTGATATTTTATATCTGTTGTGTGCTATAGATATAATTTTTCTCTTACAAATATACATTTACTACATGGCAGAGGATTCTGAGAACACTATGAACTGAGAGCTGAGAGCACTATGGACTAAAGTTTCTCTACTAAAGTAGAGAAACTTGCTTTAAGCCTCCATTAGTCTGACTTAAAGCGGTAATGACCCCAAAACCAAAAATTGAATAATGTATATCGCTCTAACTGCTACATTTGCAGGAAAACTTGTTTTGTTGAAAAACAACAGACTTACTGGTTAGATCACCAGGGGAAAATAAAGGAAAGAAAGCCCCAAAAAAAGAGAACTAATGCAGCCATCACATCTAAGATTTGATAAGCTGCAATATAATAAATGCTTGCTTTTGGGTTTAATACTGCTTTAAAGCTCGTAATAAGGGGAGAGTCACTTCTCTAATAACTTACTGAGTTCCTTTAAACTAGGTGCTTTTTTTTCAACACAGATGAAAAGTAATCATGCTAAAGATGTGGAAAGGGGAATAATGCTCCATCTGCTGGCTGGATAGAGGTCACTACAGAACACAGTTCTTGCGCAGGGGTCAGCAAGTAAAAACAACAGCACTCAGTGTGGAATACACTAACTAGCCAACACACCCAGTGAAGTGTATGAAAGCAGCAGCACCCTGAACTCTTCAAGACAGAGAAGAGTCAACTGTCCCCTCTAAGGGCTCCTCAGTCACGTCATTTGCTAATAACTTTACATAGAAACAAGGAAACACAGATCCAGGTAAATATTTGGGACATTTAGTTTAGTGTGAGAATTAAGTTTAGTGTAGAAGACTGGGTCCTTGGCCAAAGTTCAGCTTTACTTTGTCATCCTATTAATGCATGTTGTATAAAAATAAACACAACATGCATTAAAAGGATGACAAATTAAAGCTAAACTTTGCCAAAGGACTCAGTCTTCTACATTGAACTTAAAGTGGTTGTAATCTCTGTTACACCACTTGTAACTACAGGTAAGCCTGTAATAAGGCTTATTTGTAGGTACTGTAAATATCTCCTAAACTTGCACAGCTTAGGAGATATTCACTATATACTGTCACGCCCCTGGTGGCGATGAGTCTGGTTAGCAGAGGAGGGCCTCCCTTGCGGCTCCCACTCGAGGTCCCCTGGTAAGGTGACAGAGGGACCAGGAGTCAGGAGGGGCACGGGTGCCTGGCAGGACTAGTAAGACCGGTAGCGAGAGATCCCTGGATCAGCTCAGCGGACAAGGTAAGTAGGATGGTCCGGATCAGCACTGCAGGTAAGGTAGGTTGAGAGCAACAGGCAGACTGGAACTGTAGGCAGACTGGAACAATAGGCAGACTGGAACTGTAGGCAGACTGGAACTGTAGGCAGACTGGAACAACAGGCAGACTGGAACAACAGGCAGACTGGAACTGTAAGCAGGCTGAAGCAACCCGCAGGCTGGAACTGTAAGCAGACTGGAACAATAGGCAGACTGGAGACAGCAGGCAGGTTGGATGGTCAGGCAGGCCGGGTTGGGTATCAGGCTGGCAGCGCAGTACAGATGGGTTAGGCAGGAGAGAGGTCACAGACAAGCCAAGGTCGGGTGCAGGCAGAAAACAGGAGGTCAAAGGGTAGCCGGGTCAAACACTGGTAACAAACTTCAGATCAGGTTTCAGGCACAGAACGCTATAGAGCAGACAGCGGGGACCGTCTGTGACAGACGGATTTAAATAGCCTCATTGGCGCTAATGGGGGCGCGCGCTCTCGTCTGCGGGCGCGTGCGCTCGCGCATGTGAAATGGCACCCGCGGACGGGTACCAGGGATGCTGAGATGCTGGTTACTGGCAGGATCTTCATGACGCTGGTTACTGGCAGAACCTTCATGACATATACACTGCTGCCGATGGCATCGGCGCATGCGCACTAAAGAAACGTCTGTTTTTTTGGCCTTTTTTCATGGCCCATGCGGTGACTGGCGACTCCCGCGCGCATGCATGGGAGTGATGTCATCGCGGCTCCAGACAATTACAGAGCCAGCGAACCCGGAAATAACTCTGATGAAAGATGTCGGCCGTGTACTCGGTCTGCTGGCGCAGATTCAGGGCATCGTTCTAAGGTAAGTATTTCATAGTGAGCTAGTATGTGATGCATACTAGCTCATTATGTCTTTGTCTTGCATGTTTTTATTTATTTATTCACAGGTTTACAACCTCTTTAACTCCCACACTAAACTAAATGTTCTAAATATTTACCTGATATTTACCTGAATCTGTAGTAATGTGACATACATTTGAGTCCTCTTTCTTCTGGACTGCAGGGGATGATCCTTCTTGTGTGACCACATAGCTGCCTCATAACTTCCCATAGGTTCCATTGTTGGAATCCTCCAGATGGTGGCTTTATGAAATCATGACAAGGAATGGCAACAAGAACAGTCATTGGCAGACCTGGACTGTAGCTACGGATAGAGATGGGAAGGCCTGGGAAAAAAAAAAAACAGAATAATTCTGGAAATTTTTTTTTTTTTTTTCTGTTTATTTCAAGCCGTTTTTTTCTGAAAAAATTGAAAAATAAGTATGGAATATGTTCTTTTACAATGATAAGTAATATATCTATGACATGGTATTGAAACTATGTAACATAAAAACCTTAATGAAAGATTTTTGAGACTTTATGTAAAGTCTTAAATTATTGCAAGTTCTCTTAGCTGAAGACAAGCAATTCCTGGAATACAGTTCAAGTAACACTGTACTTCTCAAGGCAGTTCTCAAAACAAATATGCATTTCTGCCACTAGGGGACACTGCAGGGGAAAGGCTCCAGTTAAGTTGGCTTGTGGGCTCAATTTTGTACCTCCTACAGTTGGGTGATTGTTTGGATACAGTAGATGAAAGTTTATTTCCTCTCAGGCGTTGATTGGCAGGTAAGAGTGTGAATTTGTCTGACAAATTCATTTATCTGTATAACCTTTAAATGATTAATAATAATAGTGTTGCCCACCATCACAGCATAATGTTTTACTATAGTCTGGTCAGTAAATTGTTTTTTGTTTTCGTCCTCTCATAAAATGGTGAGACCAACATCTAGAGTTTGGAAACATTTCCAGTGCAATTTCTGCTGAGAGCAAATCTGCAATTTGCAAATATTGTGAGAAAAAAATATTTTTTGTCAAATGCTACAAGGATGACAAAACACATCCTGGCATGCCAGAGGTGCCCTAAAGACATTTTAAAAAAAAGACTTTATAGAATGAAATGATGAGAACCAGAATGAAAGTGCGAGTAGCTTTTCCTGCCAGAGCTCTCGTTCAAGAAACACTCTTTCTGCTGCTTCTGGATCATCACAAAGTGTTTCTTCACCAGCAGCATCTTCAGGTTAAACAGTGTTACAAACCACAGCCTCTCAAAAATACACAATCCCTCCATTTATAGAGAAAATTACACCTGAAATTCAAGAGAACATCCATCAAGATCTTATAAGAGCAATATATGCTTCTGAGTCAGCATTGTCAATAACTTAAAATGCATATTGGCAGGAAGATTTTACATTATTATGAATGGGGGGAGGGGGGTTAATTACCTGTTCTTGTGTATAGTTGAAATGTTCTTAACCACTTAAGCCCCGGACCAATTGGCAGCCAAAGGACCAGGCCCCTTTTTGTGATTCGGCACCGCGTCGCTTTAACTGACAATTGCGTGGTCATGCGACGTGGCTCCCAAACAAAATTGGCGTCCTTTTTTTCCCACAAATGGAGCTTTCTTTTGGAGGTATTTGATCGCCCCTGCGGTTTTTATTTTTTGCGCTATAAACAAAAATAGAGCGACAATTTTGAAAAAAAAAGCAATATTTTTTACTTTTTGCTATAATAAATATCCCCAAAAAATATATAAATTGTTTTTTTTTCCTCAGTTTAGGCCGATACGTATTCTTCTACATATTTTTGGTAAAAAAAAATCGCAATTAGCGGTTATTGATTGGTTTGCGCAAAAGTTATAGCGTTTACAAAATAGGGGATAGTTTTATAGCATTTTTATTAATATTTTTTTTTTTACTAGTAATGGCGGCGATCAGCGATTTTTATTGTGACTGCGACATTATGGTGGACACATCGGACATTTTTGACACATTTTTGGGACCATTGTCATTTATACAGCAATCAATGCTATTTAAATGCATTGATTCCTGTATAAATGACACTGGCAGTGAAAGAGTTAACCACTAGGGGGCGGGGAGGGGTTATGGTCTGTGACGTGTGTGTTTATTTTTTTTTACATTAGGGGGCGTGTCTGACGTCTGACATCACTGATCGGCTTTCCCAATGACAGGGAACAGCCGATTAGTGACAGGCAGTGTAGGAAGCGCGGGGTGACCCGATCGCGGGACACCAGCGGACATCGGGTCCGCTGGTCCCGCGGCCATGGTCACGGAGCTCCCGACCGGGTCGCGAGCGCACCGGCGGCGGCGCACGCGCGCCCCCACGGCTAGGCAATTAAAGGGGACGTACCTGTACGTGCTTTTGCCTAGCCGTGCCATTCTGCCGACGTATATGTGCAGGAGGCGATCGGGAAGCAGTTAACATATACAGTCCTTGTTATTAAAAAACAAAAAATAAGTTTATTCACTGAATAAGCTGCACTTTTATTTTAAGCATAATACTTTTATATACACTGTATTTCACATTCCCAGTCTAACAATTCAACTTAACTTTGTAAAACTACTCTACACTGAATATTTTTTCAATTTTTCAGAAAATTTCCAATTTTTTTCTGGAAAAAAACAGGAAACATTTTTTTTTTTTCGCATGGCTTGAACATTTTAGGAAATTTTACATCTCTAGGGATCACTGGTCTTTACTAGTGGAAGAGTTTCTGTGAAGAGTCACGTGATGGCAGACTCAGGTATTTAAGAAGAGCTTTGGAAGATTTTTTATTTTTTTTTATTATTCTGAATGAGATGGAAGGATTGTGAATTTGCCCAGTGATGACCTATACTGTATAAACTGATCTCTTTCACATAATGTTTTTTGGTGTTGAAAAGACTACAAAAATGGTACCCTATTAATGGGTTCAATATTTAGTCCGGCTACAGAATACTGTACATGAAATGTTTGAAGCTTCCTTAGATGAGAGACTTATCAATAAAAAGAGTTAATATGAGGTACGCTATTGCATAATAACCAATATCTCTACTTCTTTAAATCACGCTGCCTTCCTTGCCTGGAATTAGTCAATCCTAGACTTCTTTCATTGTTTAAGTTCATAAAAATAGATTAATCTGTGTTTTGTTCAGTCGGCACAGTTTGCCCTTTCTCCCTTGAGCTTGGCCTTTACTCTGTTTCCACAGTGCTGAAACGCTCACGCACCCGCTCGTCCTCCTTTATTGTGACTCCTGTAACCTATGCACCTCGCTCTCTCTTTGTCCTTTCTAGAGCTCAGATTTCCCTTTCAATTTATCCCAGAAGATCCTCTGACACCATCATTTCAATCAATACTGTTTCCTTTAATTAAAAAGCTGTTTCCTGACATCTATTAACCGCAGCATTAAATAACACTAACATAGGGAATTCCAGCTTATCCTTTCACTTTATAAAATGACAAAGAGATTACAGCACATTTTCTCAGCCAGTCAGTCTCAGAGTCTCACTTTCATTGTAAAGTCCTAAAGTTGAACTTGACTCTGCTGGTGGTGGGTGGTAATGGTAGACCTGCCTCCAAGTTTGCTCTCCTCCATCACTGACAGCTTTGCATTCTCCACCACCTCTCCATCCCTGTTGCTGCCATCTTCGCATTCTCTTTTTATTGCATGGCATCTTCTTTCATCACCCATAAAGCTTCCACTGATTTTACAACTTCCACACAATGAGGTTATAATATCCCACCTCTTGGCTCCAACTCTTCATATCTTACAGATGGAAATAGTGTACAATGAAGTGCACTTGCGCTGCAGACAGTATGTGTGTGTTGGGTAGGTGCAGCGTGCTGTGGCAGGTAGTAAACACACAGAGTCCCAATTTTCAAAGAACGTTGTTTTGTAACAGGCTCATCCGTCCAGGGCCACTTAAAACTGAACAGCAGAAAATCAATGCACAGAAGACTACTATATGCCAACAGTGTCTATTACGGGGAGTGAAGCACGACTTGGCCAGTCCGATCCAAAGGGAGGCTTCCTGTAGTGGAAGACATAAGCTCTGCTCTCTCCCTACTCCACCAGAACCTTTCCCTACCGCTTCCACTGTCCCTGACAGACGAGGTTCCTGTCCCTATGCTGTCCACTCACCAAAAGCATTCCAAGCCTGGGAGCCAAGGACTTAAATGCTGTCCACTCACCAAAAGTGTGTCAAGCCCAAGAGCCAGGGATTTAAATAGGCTCTGGCTGACCCAAGAGGGCAGCCAAAGTGATGTGGGGTGTGCCATACAATGGGATAGCTGCCTCCCCATGTCCAAGGAAACCATAGGGGAACCAAATTCCTTCCAATTTTCTCTCCATCTGCATTGCTGCTACAGTTAAGTGCCACCTGCAGTGGGAAATAAAGACTGCACCTTCCTACATGTGTGTAAGAGAGTGTTAGTTTCTCTGTTAGGGTAGGCCCTTGCTTTGTTCCCAGCAAGTCTGGGCTGTTCTTCCTGTCCCTTTGCTGGGTATATAAACTATAGGTGGTTGATGCATGGTAACAGTGAGGACCTTGGAGAGCTCCAATAGGCTGCGGTAAGCTGGCCATGTGCATCCCCTCATTGGGCCTCTGTCCTGTGCCTAATCAATACAATATCCAATACTTGAGAGTATAGCTTATAGCTAACAGGTCAGACGTGAATCACTGGTGTTCATTTGGGCTCTTAGCAGGATTTTGCAATACAATGGAAGAGTAGGCTGTTCTTGGAATTTTTGCAACAACATGCCATTATTTGTACTATGTAGTGCTGTTTTAACAGTTAAAGCGGTGTTCCGGCCAAAATTAAACTTTTTAAATAAAAATACCCCTATAATACACAAGCTTAATGTATTCTAGTAAAGTTAGTCTATAAACTAAGATCTGTTTTGTTAGTTTATAGCAGTAGTTTGTTATTTTATAAACTTACAGCAGGCCGTAGCCATCGGTGTTTCACCTTTAAATTTTTTTTTTTTAAAAGTCAGCAGCTAAAAAAAAAGTAGCTGCTGACTTTTAATTAGTACACTTACCCTCCCAGGGCGCCCGCGGTGTCGGTCGTGGAGGCCGAGATGTCCCTCGGCGATCCGGTTCCAGCGCCGCCATCCTCAGTAAGGCTGCTTTCACACTGGAGCGGTGGGGGCGCTGGCGGTAAAGCGGCGCTATATTTAGCGCCGCTTTACCGGCGTTTTAGCGGCGCATTGCGGCCGCTCGCGGGGTGTTTTTACCCCCCGCGAGCGGCCGAAAAAGGGTCAATACCGCCCGCAAACCGCTGCTGCAGCGGCGTTTTGCGGGCGGGTTCGGCGCGCTCCCCCATTGTTTTCAATGGGACCGGGCGCTATAGGAGCGGTAAATATACCGCTCCTATAGCGAGCCAAAGATGCGGCTTGCAGGACATTTTTGAGCGTCCTGCAAGCGCACCGCTTCAGTGTGAAAGCCCTCGGGCTTTCACACTGAAGGAACAGCAACAGCTGTTTCGGGTCGGTTTGCAGGCGCTATTCTTAGCGCAATAACGCCTGCAAACCGCCCCAGTGTGAAAGCAGCCTAAGGGCTGCCCGTTTCCTACTGCGCATGCGCGAGTCGGCGCGCGGCCTACTGCACATGCGCGAGTCGAATTTGTGAATGGGGAACGTGATGTGTTGTGGGACACAGTTCCCATAACACACCGCGCCCCATTCACTAGAAGACGGCGCTCGGAGCAGAGGAGAGAACATCACCGCGGAGCTGGAAGAGGCAGATTAGGACGATCTGCCTAGCAACAGCCATTTTTATTTTTTTTTTCATTTTAAATTGTTATTAACATTTTTTTAAAGTTTTTTTTTTTTCAGGGTGTCCCACCACTTTAAGTGTGGGCATCTGAAGCCAGACTGTATTTCTTCCTGTATCTCATCCTTGCAGATCTCGCACATGCTCAGTGCAGAACAAGCAGTGTAATAGGTTTCAGGTCAGGTTTCCATAGCAATGGCAGTGTCAGAGGAAGTTGCCGCCCCTTCCCAGGAGGCATTGCAAACAGGACATGATGCGATGGGCCACGGCCAGGGAGGAGGAAGTTAAAAATGAATACAGCAGATATACAGTAGGTGCTGAGAAAAAAAATAAAAAAATATCCAATTAGTTTACAGTGCACAGTTTAGTGAGGAATGCTGAAGAGTTGTAAAAGTGGGTGGAACTCCACTTTAAGTAAAAAGTCAGAAAAACAAGTTCTGTTACTAAGCAAGCTGGGGGATGAGTGTGGTTCAGCATATGGCATGAAAGGTCTATATACCCTTGTGGGGTGCTGTGTACAGTGAGGGTAGATATACTGGTATCTTCTACCTTGGTCATCAGCAGTGTTGGTCATCTTACTTTAAAAAAGTAATTAGTTAAGTTACAAACTACTTCTCCCAAAAGTAATTGCGTTAGTAACTCAGTTACTACATTGGAAAAGTAATTAGTTACGCAGCAAAGTAACTGTGACTTTTTTTTAAATATTCTATACGTGTAACTAAGGGGCGGGTCTAGTATTACTGAAAGCAAGGGGCACATTTATTATTATTGTTATATATCGTGTAGCCAAGGGGCTGCTCTATTATTACTCTAACCAAGGGGCAGATCTGTTATAGCGTGTAAGCAAGGGGCGGGTCTATTATTATTATATTGTGTAAGGGGCGGATGGCTACAGAAGACAGCGAATGTTAAATTAATGGGCAGAGCTCGCTATATAACAATAATAATAAATGCGCCCCTTGGTTACAGTAATACTAGACCCGCCCCTTAGTTACACGATAGACGCCCCTTGCAGAGTAGCACGAGCATCGCCTCGTACAATTACATGTTAACTGCGCCTGCGCGGTGTAGAGTTCACTCAGAGCTGTTTAGGTTCAGCAATTTTCGTAAGCTCCGTAGTCCTTCGTACTGCGCAAGCGCTGCGCCTGCGCAGTACAGGGGGTCCTTATCCGGCGGGGAACTTTTTCGTCAGGACACCGAAATTACACTACTGCCATCTAGTGGCGGTAGATGTAATTGCTGTAACGCTGCCCAAGTAATGGGAACTGCGTTACCATGAGGGGAAAAGTAATCAGTTAGATAACTCGTTACCCTCTAAAGTAACTGCGTTAAGTAACTCCGTTTATTTTAACTCAGTTACTTACATCACTGGTCATCAGGGTGTTAGGCAGAGTGTAGAGGATTCCACTAGTGTTCTGGTATAAGAGGAGAGAGATAGGCTTTTCTATGGAAGCCTTGTGTGCAAGTCTTTGTACATATTTGGAAAACTGGGTAAACCATCCACTGTGCGATTGCGGTGTGTTTCTAGGCCAAGCGATCATCCACAATCTGGCAGGCTCCAGAAGTTGCAAAATGACAATAAGTACCCCAGTAGTAAGGATTCAGGAAGAGGAAGCCCAACCTTTCGTGATCACGTTCTACTCCGTGCCACAGGAACTGGTTTATCAACCAACACACACCCAAAACTGACTGGATTCACATCTACCAAGCAATGCACATTTACATTTATTCTGATATGCAAATATATAGTTTAACCACACATATCCACCCTTCAGTGCATCACATTGCACAGATGTGAATGGAATGCAGGTTGTGGTCTATTGCGATGGCCAAAAATAGTCCAGGTGTGTTTTTTTTGTTTTTGTTTTTTGTTGTTTGCATTTCATAGATTTGTTAAGTGAATGGGCTTCTTAATGTTAGGCCGTGTACACACGAGCGGACAATCCCGCAGTCTGTGTGCTAGTCCGCGGGACTTTTGAAATGAACGGACTTGCCTCGCACACGGAGGAAAGTCCGTTCATTTAGAACGTGACTCCAGGTAGACGGGACTAGCGAAGGCAGCGAATGCCGCCGCGCTAGCCCCGTCACCTGGCATGGATTTAAAGGGGAATCCCTACGCCGAAAAAACAGCATGGGGGTCCCCCCAAATCCATCTCAGACCCTTATCCTAGCACGCAGCCCGGCCGGTCAGGAAAGGGGGTGGGGACGAGCGAGCACCCCCCCTCCTGACCTGTACCATGTCGCGTGCCCTCAACATGGGGGTGCCCTGGGGAAAGGGGGGCCCTACGGCCCCCCTCCCCAAAGCACCTTGTCCCCTTGTTGTCGGGGGTCTGCAGGTGGGGAGCTTATCGGAATCCGGGAGCCCCCTTTAATAAGGGGGCCCCCAGATACCGTCCCTCCACCCTATGTGAATGAGTATGGGGTATAATGTACCCCTACCCATTCACCTAAGGTGTAAAACTGTAAATAAAAAAAAACCACACCATTTTTTTAAATATTTTATTGCACGCCCCCATATGATGTCACAGTCCCAGAATCCTCCGGGACTGTGACATCATATGGGGGCGGGGTCACATGTGACATGTGTCGGTGTCCCCGCCCCTTGTCCCTATATAAGTCACAACACCGGGTGTCTCTGCCATTCCGGCCAGAGAGAGCATCGAGTCAACATCGGAAGAAGAAGAAGAAGACAACGACGCAGAAGGCGCAGAAGGCGGCGGCGACAGCAGCAAAAAGAGAAGAGACCCCCGAAGACCCCTGAAGTCGGAACGAGACCCCCAGACGACGACGAAGAAGAAAGCCGGGCTCCTCCGCTCGTGAAAGAGCTAGGTAAAAGAGCAGAAGAGAGCGGAGGAGTCTGGCGAGAAGACCCCCCAAGACGGAAGGGTCTTCTCCCAAGCCACCCCAAAGATGCTGCTTGCAGGACTTTTCCTAACGTCCCGCAAGCGCACCACCCAAGTGTGAAAGCACTCATTACAAAGAATGGGAGCCGGTTTTCAAGTGCTTTTTAGAGGCTATTTATAGTGCTAAAACGTCTGAAAACCACCTCAGTGTGAAAGTGGCCTTACATCTGAGCAGGGCTTTTTTTCAACTGGAACTTGGTGGAACTGAGGCCCTCTGCTCCCTGCTCACCACTATCTCTTGCAAACACAGATGTCCGGCCTCTTTGTTTACAAGTGAAAGCTTGTCTCCCAAGGGCTCCCATAGATCTGATCTCCGGAGTGACTGCCACTGAGTGCAGGATGGGGACAAGGGAGATGTAGGTGCAGATCCCAACACCCCAACTGCAAGTGAGAGAGGCAGAGCCACCTATAGAGTGCGGGGAGGTACTAGAGCTGGCTGGGTGCTTCAGCTTAATGCACCAACACAAGTAAGACATGTGGAAGATGGCGGAGCTTTTAAGGAAGGAAGGAGAAGGTGGAGACAGTGTAAGGGGGGTTGCATGCAGAGTTGAAGATTGGTGAAAGTAAGGAGGATAGGGGATGCTGAGGTAACCAGCTGTGTAAATCTGACCACACTCACTATTTGATGCGGTTTGAAGGGTTTGTGTGGGGTGGGGGAGGGTTTTTTGAGAAGTCATGGTTGACTTCCTGCACCTATTTTCTGAGAAAAAAAAGCCCTGCATCTGAGGAACAAAAAGAGGAGACTGACCTTTTTTAAAGATATTTACAGCAGTGCTCAAAGCAGACTAAAATACAATGTAGCAACATAGATATCACATGTTTAACACAGAAAGAAGTGACTTCAAATCTAAATAAGGTTGAAATAGATAAGTAGCTTGTACAGATGGTATCCACCCACAGGTTCTAAAGCAGAACACATCTCTGTTTCTTTTCTTCATGGATTTATTAAACACACACTCTCTGCCACAAGGAGGCGTTGTCAAAGCAACAAAAATTATAGGTCACTACCATGGTCTAAATTTACCTGACTGCTTGGGTTGATCAGGTTCGTGCAACTTTGGTTTACCACCTGCTTCCCACTATCTACCTCTTAACCTGACATTTTTTTTTTTTATGAAACCAGGCCACCGATATGCAATATGTTCATTTTTTTGTTGTACAGTATTTTATTTTCCTTTTTTTTTTTTTTTTTAGAATTTCATGACCAGGATCCATTGGCACATGTCTGTAGACTAGCTTTGCCAAACCACAAACTTATGGCCAACCAGTGGCGGCCTCCCCCTAATCCATGCGCCCGGCCCCTAATCTCCATGCAGGGTACCGGTCGCATGAATTTCAACACCCAGTTGTCTTCCTGCTTCTCCTTCCGGCCAATCAGGAAGCAGGTCTTAAGACTTGGGCCAAGAGGAGAAGTGATCATATTGGCCGGGAGCAGAAGCAGGGAGAAGGCCGCCGAGGAGATGAAGGTGGAAGCCGCCGAAGCTGACCGCGACCTGGATGGTATAAGTGTGGGGCTGGTGGGCGAGCAATGGAAGGGGGGTTGGTTCGCCGATCGACCGAGCGACGGGGGGGTGGGGGGTTTGATCGGTCGACAGAATGGGGGGGTTGGGTGGTTTGTCTGCCACCCCCCAAAGAGCACCAGCCGCCACTGTGGCCAACAGTAATACAAGTCACCCTGGGGCTGTAATGTTTAGCCATTCCCAGGTCCAGATGCTTAATGTAGACCTCAATGCCTGCCACACATGCATGGATGGTGTGGGTTTGAAACCCAACTACAACATCTTCCTAATTTGTATCTTTGACATCCATTTTGATATCCACTGTCTCCAAGTGCCCTGCATTCTCCAGGTTATTGCAGGTTAAGGCTCAGGAGGTCCAGCCATACACCTGGGGCCCATAAGACATAGAGAACAGATAATCTGCCACATGTTCTGTTGAGTGGTCCTTCTCTCACTGGAGAGCCACATTTTCCCTTTATCCCTGTTCACACTGATGCGAATTCTACATAAATGTGAGCCGATACGAAAGACATAGATTTGCATGTCATCTGAAAAAAACATTGTTTTCAATAAAGACCATTTACATTGATACAGTGCGATTCTGATACGGTAAAAAAAAAAAAAAAGATCCTGTGCAAGTTTAGTGCAGTGCTGTGCGAATTTAATCTCCATAGACTTCAATGGGACCAGACTCAAATCGCAATCCTGTGTTTTTTTTCTAGATTTTATGTATTTTCCTCCTCTTGCTCCTCCCCTGCTCTCCTGTGAATAGCGGGTTGTTGAGGAGCGGACGGCCGAATGTAAACAAAAAAATGCTGCCATTAAAAAATTGTTAAAAAAATAAAACGTCCCCCCCCCCCCCCCAATCTATACGAGGTTCTTCAGGAACCCCACACCAAAATAAAAAATAAAAAAACATGGGGTCAGGTCTACCAAAATTCTACCCAAAAGCACCCCATGTTGAGGGCATGTAGTCTTGTATGTTTCAGGGGGGAGGGTGCTCGCCTATACCCCCCTTTCCTGCATGTTTGCATAAGGGTATGGTATGAATTTAAAAAAAAAAGCATTTTGGTGTGGGGTTCCCCTCAAAATCTATACCAGACCTGAAGGGCCTGGTATGGATGGGAGGGACCCCCACGCAGTTTTTTTTTTTTTAATGCTGACATTCTTTTGTTTACATTCAGCTCACTGACAGCTGATGAGTCATCGGTTGTTAAGGGTGTGGCGGCCCCTGCTCCTTAACAACCGGCTTTTTACTGGTTATTAATGCAATGTCAGGGGATTGGGCACAGCTGCGATTTCATAAAGTGAACTTGATGGAATTCGCACTGCATCAGTGTGAACAGCCATCACCAGCTCCTAAGACGATCAGGTTTGCACTAATTACTTCAGGTTACACTCACCTGGTATGGTCTGCTCTTTAAAAAGTACACTCCCATCTCTTAGGTTTCCGCACTGATTACCAGTCTGGCATATTATAAGTTTGCCTTGCCATTATCTGACATGCTAAGACTGAATGTCTGTAATGCATACACTCTGCATACAGGCTTTTCCAATTTTCAGGATGCTTTACCTTAAAATAAATGTTAGTTGCAAACACATGGTACATCGCTTGAACAACACTTAAAAAGGTACAGTCCTAGCAACATGGTCTAACTTAATGCTATACATATAGCAAGATTATAGTCCCGCAAGGTGGGGTCCAAATGTAAGGGGAGCGAGTGTCCATGAGGATGGTAGAAACTGTCCCAAGCATGTGGTAAAGTGTTGGGTACGGACGGAGGGTGGAGCCATGACGCGGGTGCGTACGTGACGCTCTCCAGACGGCCGGACCCTCCGTAGCCCTCGCTCCAGGATGTCCCATCTCCCCACCGCTGTAGCGCTCCGCGATCCCCGCAATCCCCGCCTGCAGTAAGGGGAACCTAGCAAGAGGACTTCCGAGCACCGCTCGTACCGGCTGGGTGGCATGACCCCTTCTCTGATCTGTCCCGCTCCCGGAAGAACCCGCCGGTACTAGAGGGGGATTAAGCCGCCAGGTCCTCCAGCACTTCGGATCTGATACAGACGCCGACAGGGAGAGAGGAGAGCGGAGTGAATTCAGCCACAGCCTGCAAGATACAGCAAGACACAGCTCCCTTCGCTGCAGCACTGCACCGAGGATACGAACTGCACTGTCCACACACAGGGATACCACATTGAGAGAGACAGGTACTGGCTAGACAAACTTACTTTACTTGTACATGGATATGTCAAAGAGACTGTCTTAGTATCTTCTCTCTCTACCCTTTTTTTTTTTTTTTTTGTTGTCTCTCCCCCCTGGTGTCATACGAAACTGTACGCTAGCTGCAATGACTGTAAATGCCTCTGAAATAATATGGTGGTGAAAATATCTTGGACATCTGCTAGCGCTATATGCCTTATATGCTACGCACGATTACACCCCGCCAGTAGGACTTAAGCAAAACAAAGTAAAGGTGAAACTAATGGCGAAAAAAGGAGAGCTGTAAGAGTATAAAAATATGAATAAGGTTCACATACAACTGAAAGACTGGTATTAGCAGGTAGCCCCAAGGCATGGAATTGACTTTCGGACGCCCACAGCTGATATTATTTTGCAGGGGTAAAACCCCTGGCGAAAGCAACTACATCGCATAAGGCCTACTAGGCGGTCATGAACTCTGTCTGACATTGATTTGCTTTTCTTTTTCCTTTTTCTTTTTTTGTGCTTGCTTCTGCCCCACTTCACATAGCCTCCTGGCCTTTAAGACTGCTCCTCCTGGTTCTCCTCTGAGGGAACGCTTCAGAGACCCCCGTATAATACAGGAAGCCTTAGCAGAGTTGATATCACTGACCTTGGGGGAGTCAGCAAGAAGCCTTGGGAGAGTCCGGGTTAAGGGATGCCCGTTGGAGGAAGCTAAAAGGTGGCACTGCTGCAGATACTTCCAGGTTCTTTAGCTCTGCTGGTCTATTTTGAGGTCATCCCCCATATGACGGTCTTTTGAAAAATAGCTACAGCCAACTGGAATAAGAATAAGAATACAACTTTCTGACTAACAGAACAGCTGCCTGCGAGAATCCAGGGACTCCCGAATTGCATTATAAACTTGGTCTCCTTGGCCTTTTTTTTGTTTTTTTTTTTTTTTTTTTTCCCCAGGGAACTGCCCGGATACTATCACTCGTAGGATCCTCGGATCCAGTCTAGGGGCAAGAGAAGCCCTAGAAGGCAGGTGAAGGACCAAAGGTCCATAGGACTGGAATCTAAGTTGGGACTGAAACATCCATAAAATGCAACGTGTAAAAGAATAATAGATCTAGCTCAACGGGAATACCCCCCCTTAGGGAGATAGGGTCCCCGGTGTGAGACCCTAAGTCGAAAGCAAGGAGCAGGGAAATAATTTAATGCTTATTGTGTGTTGCCTTAGGAGGTTTTTGGAGTTTCTTTTTTCTTTTTTTTTTATTATTTTTTTTTATTATTTTAGTCTCCTTAAGTCTCCCTCTCGGGCATAGGATATAAATACATAAATATGAGGGGTAAACCAAGTAAAACGGGTAAAACTGTAATCCCAGCCTCAAGTCCGGGTGGCATTCAAAGGTATATGGCAAATAACAGTAGTGCAATAGAGGAAGCACAGGGAAGCCCCAGGTTAGGGGCCCCACTGCGTTCAGGGTTAAATAGGCAGAAAGGGGGGGAAGAAAATAAAGGGGGGAGAGTAAACGGAACAAAGATGGGGGGAGCTAAAGGAGAAGGGAATAGCGCACAGGCCAGTGATAATGTGAACGTGAATACACTAGATCAGGAGAGGAGGGCAGAAAGTAGAGTAGAAGGAGCAGGAGTAGGTGCCACAGGGGAAAGTAGCACACAACCTCTCCACCAGCAGGAATCTCCGCAAATAAAGGAGATGCTGGCGGAGATGTTCTCAAAGATGGAAGCATCTCTGAAAGTAGAAATCTCCGCAGTCAGGGCGGACATTGGGTTGGTTCTAGGGCGAGTAGAGGAGTTGGAAGGTAGATTAGAAGTACAGGAGCAAAGACTCGACGACATATCAGAACAAGTGACTGCCCTGCAGATAGCGAACAGGACCCTGAAGTACAAGTTAGAGGACCAGGAGAATAGGAGCAGGAGGAAGAACGTCCGTATCAAGGGCTTGCCCGAGACGCATAGTAATATAGAGTTAAAGACAATAGCGCAACATTTATTTAACCCCCTACTAGACAAAGAAACTACAGAGGCTTTAAAAATTGATAGAATTCATAGGATGGCACAGCGGGTACCTTCGGGGTCAGAAAAACCGAGAGACGTCATAGTCAGGTTTCATTTTGCGGAAGAGAAAGCTATAATAATGGGGAAGCTTAGAACACTCCCAGGAGTGGCATACGAAGGCGCAGAACTGCAGGTTTACCCAGACTTAGCAGGGGAAACATTGATGAGAAGGACCCGGTTGAAACCTCTAACTGAATTGATGATTGCATCGGGTATATCTTATCAATGGGGTTTCCCCGCCTGTTTGATTGGGAAAAAAGAAGGTCGAACTGCAGTTCTGCGCTTCCCAGAAGATCTTAGGGATTTTTGCGCTCGATTAGAAATAAATCCCCCCCCTCTACCTGGATGGGAGGAGGAAGGGGGACCTCGGGCAGTTCAAAAAAAACTTAAATGGAATAGTAACAGGAGGAGAGGGGAGCCAAGCTAAAGAAGAACAGGAGGCGAGATGGGGACAAGCCCAGAGTGGGGGAGGAGGGAGGCCATAAGGATGGGTCTGTATGCCCTGGGATGGGAACCACCGGGGAACTATGGAGAGAAGGCGACTCCAGGAAGGAGTCTACCTAGGCCATAGAATGAACAGAAAAATTCTGCCCAGCCCATTGGGCTTACTGTTCCAGAAGGGGGGGCAAGGGTGGGGGGGGGGTGGGGGGGTCTATTATGGAGAAAAGCTCTCCTGCAGTGGTTGTGGCTTTTTTTTTTTTTTTTTTTTTTTTTTTTTTTTTTTTTTTTTTTTTTTTTTTTTTTTTTTCCCTTTGTTTTGGGTATGGCGCGTCTCGCTCGCTTCCGGTCCAGTTCCAGAGAGGGACTCTGGCGCTCGCTAGAAGCTCCAAAAGGCCAACTTAATTCGGAAATATGGAAGTGGTAAACCTAATTACATATAACGTAAGAGGGTTAAACACAAAAAAGAAAAGATACAAATTAAACAATGAACTCCAATACCTAGAAGCAGACATAGTCTGTCTACAAGAGACACATATAACACATACCTCAGGGATTAAATTGGCATCCCACCAATTCCCGATATGGTATTATGGAGATACTCCGTCCCCCCATTCAAGAGGGATAGCAGTTGGCTTCAGTAAGAGGGTAAAATTTGAGGTCAAGGAGCTTCTTGTGGACCCAGAGGGAAGGTTTTTGTTCCTAAAGGGTGAACTGTATAAAATGAAATGTACGGTTGTCAATGTGTACGCACCGAATAAAAACCCTGATAGATTTCTTGGGAATATTCTAAGAAAACTGGAGGGTTTTAAGGAGGGTAAACTGATTGTGGCAGGTGACCTGAACTGGAGTATGGACCCTAGGGTGGATACCTCAGGAGGGGGTAACAGTACAACGAAACAAAGGCGGGAAAAACTCACAAAAGCATTAGGACAATGGCAATTACAGGATACTTGGAGGATCACACATTTAAAAGAACGGGACTACACCTGTTTCTCATCGGTCCACGGTTCCTTCTCAAGGATAGACTACGTCTTCATTGAGCATCAGTTGGTGCAAACGCTTAAAAAGGCAGAAATAAAACCTAGGACGTTATCAGACCATGCCCCGGTGATGATACAGCTGGAGATGAGGGGGGACCCTGGACCGAGGACAAACTGGAGGTTAAATGACTCCCTGATACAAGAAGAAGAGATAACTAGTAAGATAGAGCAGGAACTTGTGAATTTCTTCAGGGACAACGAGACGCCAGGAATGCCCTTGCCGGTAATATGGGAAACACATAAAGTTGTAATAAGGGGGATTTTAATAGGAATCGGGGCAGGGAAAAAAAGAGAAAGGGGGAAAAGGAAAAACGAGTTATACATTAAAATAAAGGACTTGGAGCAAAGTACAAGGCCCCAGGGGATCCCAGACAGACAAGAACTGGCAACGGAAAAGAGAGAGTTAGAAGAACTGGTAGAACAAGAGAGGAAAGCGGCATATCACATAATAGAGAAAGAAACATATCAATGGGGAAATAGAGCAGGCAAATGGATGGCGAGAAGGGTGAAAGAAAAGCAGAACAAGACCTTCATAGCAAGGGTCAGAGATGCAAAAGGGAACACACAAATCTCCTCCCCTGATATAGCACACACTTTCCATTCCTACTACAGCAGCTTATATAATATTGGGCAGCAGGTGGAAGGGGAAGGAGAGCAGAGAGAGGAAATAAGGGAGTACCTGCGGAGCCTGGACCTCCTTAGGGGCGAGAAAGAAGAGATGGAGGATCTAGAAGCCCCCATCACGTTAGAGGAAGTTGAGAGAGCAATTAAAAATACCGCCCTCGGGGGAAGCCCAGGCCCCGATGGCTTCCCTATCCTGTATTATAAAAAGTTTAGTAAGCAACTGGCACCGAAATTACGGGATTATTTCAATGCGATAGGGACTGGAGAGAATTTCAGAGAGGAGACACTTTTGGCACATCTTACATTAATTTTAAAAGACGGGAAAGACCCTATGGCAGTGGAGAGCTATAGACCTATCTCATTATTAAACTCAGATTTAAAGCTCTTTGCTAAAATAATAGCTGAAAGGTTGAAACCACATCTCCCAAGGTGGATCCACAACGACCAGGTGGGGTTTGTCCAGGGGAGGGAAGGAAGGGATAATTCATTAAAATCCATAATGTTGATACAGGAAGCTGCGCGGAGGGGCACCCCCACAGTCCTCCTGTCAATAGATGCCGAAAAGGCCTTTGACAGGGTGGACTGGGGGTTCCTGTTTGAAACGTTAAGACACCTGGGATTAGGTAAGAAAATGATGAGATGGATAGAATCCCTCTACTGCCACCCGAGGGCTAGAATAAGAGTCAATGGGACCCTGTCCTGCCCCCTCGAATTGTTCAACGGGACAAGACAGGGTTGCCCACTCTCCCCATTGCTATTTATAATAACGCTAGAACCCCTGTTAGCAGCAATTCGCAAAAACCAAGACATCCAAGGAATCTGGGCAGGAGGAGGGGAGCACAAGGCGTCCGCATATGCGGACGATGTGCTTCTCTACATATCGAGACCGAGAATATCAATACCCATGGTGCTTAAGGAGCTAAAACGGTATGGCAAGCTGTCCAATTTTAAAGTAAATATGACAAAATCAGAAATATTAAATCTAAATTTATCAAAAGAAGAGCAGAGCGCCATCCAAGCTAAACTACCATTTAAGTGGTGTAAGAAAGAACTGGGATATTTGGGAATAAATTTAACAGCCCAAGTGGGAGACCTTTTCACAAGTAACTATATTCCCCTATTAAATAAAATTAAAGAGCAATTAAATAGAATGCAATACAAAGTTCTATCATGGACAGGGAAGATAAACGCAGTGAAAATGTGTATATTACCGGTATTTATCTACACCAGTCAGATGATCCCAATTTCCATCCCACAAAGTTACTTTAGGAAATTAAAATCTATGATAACACAATTTATTTGGGCACGAAAACGGGCGCGAATTGCGTTCAACATAATGACGAGAGAAACGGACAGAGGGGGCCTAGCAGCACCAGATTTTAAAAAATACCATGAAGCTATTGTGATCTCGAGAGTAATAGACTGGGTGCACAATAAGGAGGACAAGAGCTGGGTTAAGTTAGAAATGAGTTTAAGCCGAACAAACACGGGGAAAATGATATGGATACCGCCACAATTTCGAGAGTTAGGACCAAACACAAATTTACTCACAAAAAATTCACTAAAGGTCTGGGATGTAATACAGAAGAGGCACAAATGGGACTATAACTCCCCATTAATCTCACTATTAGACACAAACTTCTTCCCACCCGGAAAGGAGGAGCACTTATATTATAGCAGGTGGGCCAATAATGATAATTTGAGATTGCAGGAGGTGATGGAAGGAAATAGATTGTACACATATAGAGAAATCACACGGGAATGGGGACAGAAACCACTAGATAGATGGAGATACACTCAATTACAACACTTTGTCGGAAGTTTGCCACAGCCACTACGAGGGAAGAATCACAAGAGACCGTTAGAGAAACTACTCGAGTCTCCACAAAGCTTAGAGAAAAGGATCTCAAAAACATATAAAATACTGCTGCGAGAGGCAGATCACGAATATCCAGCTTATCTAGAAAAGTGGGAAAAGGAGATAGGCCCCCTAAGAAGTGACGAACATAGGGAAAAGATACTAAGGTTAGTACATTCGACAGCAAAAGACACGCAAACAAGGGAAATGTCGTACAAACTCTTAGCGAGGTGGTATGTAACCCCACAGAGAGCAAATGTATATAGCGAAGACAACCCCCCAACATGCTGGAGAGGGTGTTCGGAAGTTGGAACGTTCCCACACATGTGGTGGGAGTGTCCCAAAATACAAACCTTCTGGGATCAAGTATTGGAATTAATTGACCTCATAACGGGGGTAAGGGTCAATAAACAACCATGGGTGTGTTTGTTCAATGATACAGAGATGGGAGTGGGGGAGTACCTGAAAACTTTAACCCCCCATTTACTGAATGCTGCGAAGGCTTTGATCCCCCGCTGGTGGAAATGCCCGAACGCCCCCTCCATGAAAGCATGGATGGAGAAAGTGGAGCAGACATGTACTATAGAAGAGTCGATACATAAGTTAGAAGACACAGAGGGGAAACATCGAAAGAAATGGAAACAATGGAGAGAGTTCAGGACAACTGATAGATATTTGCTGGAGAAAGATACATGAAAGGAATAGAAGGAAGCGAGCGAGAGCGAGACGGGGTAGGCTTTCCCCCCCCCCCCGGTGGTTTTTTTTTTTTTTTTTTTTTTTTTTGGGTTTTTTTTTCTTTTTTTTTTTTTTTTTTTTTTTTTTCTCCTTTCGCCACTTTGGGGGGTCGGGTAGAGGGTGGGATAGGGTATGGGAGGGTAGATTTGTAGTATTTAAAATGCTGTGTAATGACTGTAAATGTTAAATTTCAGTGTAATATTTTTAAAATATGAAAATAAAGAATATATAAAAAAAAAAAAAAAAAAGTGTTGGGTACATAGTTTTAAAATGCTTATGTAGCACTGACCCCCGAAGGAGCTGCTGGTTTGATTTGGGCTTACCGTTACCTCACCCACTTGCTTCTCCATCTTGGGGATCCCGTGGAAAGTGGCCCAAAGAATGTTGAAACTGACACTGAATCCTCTTTGGATTATTTATTTAGAAAAAGAAGACAAAGTCTCTCAAAAAGGGTAGAGGATTAGGGGTGAGTTCAGGTACTTAAATTGCAGGGTGAAAATATTAGTAGAATCCAGAGGATATTACTGTTCCACAAACTGGATTCAATAACCCCCGGGTAGACCTCTCTCACTAGGCCTTGCAGCCGGAGGGATGCTCGGTAAAGTCTCTGCCACAGACTTGTAGTTACACTTGAGCGTCACTGATGGATTTGGATGAATTTTAAACGAACTGACATACGGTACCAGTTTCTCTCAGCTGATCTGGCGATACCGTATGAGTGTTGATCCAGGTTGCGTCCTTCAACTAAGTCTCCAGGCTCCTCCAGAGAAGCCAGCCTTGCGCACGGCCTTCTCCTGAACGAGTCCTCCCCTGGGGTCCTTCAGTTGCTGGGCCCCTCCCTTCAGATGAGACGGCACCCGACATTCCTTGGATCAGTAGGCTCCGAACTTCAGTCGGGCCTGTCCCTTCAGCCAGCCCCGAGACATAGGATGCATGGTTCCGTACCCCAGGCCAGGAGGGCAATGGGGCTGGGTCAGGAGGACCACCATAACCAAACAGATAGAAAATAACTCCCCTCCAACATGGCGTCGGTACCCTAAATACCACCCCCCAGAATGCACAGCAGGAGAACACTCCCACTGGGCTGGTTCCGAGAGATAAGTGGCATTTAATGCATCCAGCTAGACTGCGTTTCTACTCTTGCCGACGGTGACAGCAACACCTGTGGTCAAGGAGAACCCAGAGCAACCCAGCTGGACTGGTACTGAAACCAGAAATTTAGAGAAATTATCCTGAAGCCCAACTGTGGCTTCAGGCAACTTAACTTTGGAAAAACAATAGCGCCTGCTCATCAGGAGCCAGCGCTACACTTACAATACTATTTCATATTTAGGTGACGATAGGACGGCTGCACTCCAAGATAAATTCGAATGCCTTTTATTTGTGAAACAAAAATCACACAAATGTGGGTCACAGCAAAGCAAAATCGCTAATGCGTTTCACACTACAAAGAGTGCTTACTCATAACTAACTGTTTCATATTTAGGTGTCACAAGATGGGTGCTGTGGTACTCATGGTGCTAATGTATAGCAACCTCTCAAATAGGATCTCCATATTCACGTTTCCAACTACAAGCCTAAGACCTCCATTCTCACCTCAAAGGGGAAAGCAAAATTGTGTGTGTTCTTGGAGCTACATCCTGTCCTCCTTCTTCCTCTCAGGTCCCATGCAAAAAAGCATTCCTGAATAGCCGGGGCGCAGACTTGCTCCCTGGATAGGGGTGGCCGTGTGGATACCTTTATGCTGCTACATGAGGATGCTGTCTCTCAGCTCTCCTCCTATGTGGGTATTCCCTATAAAATGATGGGCATATAAATTATGGCCTCACTAAAATGGTGGTCCTAATCTTGCAGAATTTCTATTTCAATCACAGGTCCTGGTTTTCTCAAAGATGGCCACTTGGAGCCTATAACAAGTGGCACAGTGACCTCTTCAGGTTGGCGGACATTTCGCTGCACTACACCTGCCTACATTGGCACCCACCCACCCCTTTATCTATGGCACAGCTTCCTGCATGAGTACTGCACACCCTTCCCTAAAAAAAAAAAAACATTATAAGAAGAAAAAGACACATTAAACTTGTCAGTAGAAAAACTTTCAGCAAACATTACAGAGTATGAAACAAACAGGCTTGAAGCATTAGTCAACATAACACCAGCAGTTCACTTAGACATAGTAACGCTGGTTCCACACCTCCAAGGCCTCTTCTGTCTATGTGGCACTTCCTGCCAACACATTAGTTGTTGATTCCTTGAAGGCGGCATCCTCCAATATGGACAGAAACTGTGAGTTTTTTATCATTTGGTTTTCTTCTCTTGGCCACCACTGGACATTTTTGGTTAAATTCAAGTGATCTACAGGGAAAGTGAGTGTAGGGGATGATGAGAGGGCTCACAAGACTCTTTACTTTTCTAGAACCCATCTCTCCTTTCTTTTTTTTTGTTTTCAAACCTGAACACGGCTATTTTTCAAGCATGGAGTGTCTGATATTTTTGAGGCGGGGCATTCTTTTAGGACCTTTACTCTTGAATCACCAGCTCAGTGCTGAAGGTTATATGGGTTGAAATCAGCCTAGTAAGATACAGCATACTCTATGGCACTTTAGGAAAAAAACGAAACAAAACAAAACACATTCTTATTAGGGTAAGGGAGGGTTTGAACTTCCAAAAAGTGTTGGATTGCAGTCTATTTTCATGCGGCATTAACCTGCTGGTACAAACATTCTAGCCCTGATGAAGGGGAAGTTCTTGGACCCCTGAGACACGTTGGCTGCCTTTTGCATTCCTTTTGTTATTTTTGACAAGAACAAAGAACTGTTTGGACTTTCAAGACAGTTGTGTTTGGCATTCTTTTTGGCTCAATTACATTCAGATTTCTCAATGTGGGTGACCCCTTTGTCTTAGTAGGTGGGTCTGTACTTTGTTGATAGCTGCCAATCTCAAACCATTATTTTCAACCAATTATTCTTTTTTGGCGGGTTATAGATTTGAGTCCAGTCTAGTGTTTCGCTTTCACCTCTCCTTAAAAATAACACAGCAGTCTTTGTATTTCTAAAATTACACCCGTAACCTAGTTTTATTATTTATTGGGATCCGGTCAGTAAGTCTGTTATTTTTCACTTTTCTTTAACAGACCAAGCTGTCCAGCAAAAGTGGCAATTAGAGGACTGAGACAAACCATTTAACACCATTCAACACTGACAGGGTTGCTTGAAATGGTCAGCTTTTATACATTTAGCCAAAACCTTAAAGAAAGTTTCCGGAATTCCTTAAAAATTGTTAACAAAAGCTTAAATCAAAGGGGTAGGCCACCCTAACACTAAAATCACTACATCTACAGAAATTCACGATCTAAGACTAACCTATCTAGCCCTGTAAAGAAGAAATCAGTATACATACCTTTTTTGAAGGCTCCAGTGGTAGAAGCTCTGCAGAGGACACAGCCGGCAACGCCTGTGAAATGAATGGGCAGTGACATTACCCGTAGACTTACTATGGGGCTTCCGTTGTCGGCTCCCTCCCCTGCACCCTCCTACACAGCAAAGCTGCAGCTGGCAGATCAGCGTGGGATCAGATCGACTTCAAAAAAGGTATGTACACTGATTTCTTCTTTACAGGGTTAGATAGATGTAGAGATTTTAGTGTTAGGGTGGACTTATCCTTTAAATTTTAAATCTAAATCGACTAGTCCATCTAACACCACCCAGCTGCAGTCCAAGGATTGTTATGCTGTTCCTTCTTTGGAACAGTGGAGGAGTGAGTATAGCCATCCTAAGACAGGAAGTGTGTTACTGGCAGGATCACCAGGTGCAAACAAAAGAAAAAAAAAATCAAAAAAGAAAACTAATGTGGCCACCACATCTAAGTATTGGCTGCTATATATTAAAATTGTTGTTCTTGGGTTTAGATACGTTATACATATCAATAAGAAAACAATATGCGACAGGAACAAAATATGATAACAGTTAACCTGGAGCTTTAAAGTAAATTCATGTGAGATAGACCCAGAACTGTCCAATAATGAGGAGATAATCTTTTATTCAGCGTGGCAGATTCCTACGGTAATAACATAAATTTTATCAGTAGGTGACAAAGTCAGGTTATTAAATATTCTATATTGAGAAATCACCTTCGATACGATTAAAGATTTAAGCCCGAGGGGGAAATTTGGCAGCACATTCCACCTATGAAAACATCGTACTGTTTAAAAAATAATAGGGCAGACTTCAGACTGGTAATAACATCATGGAAAGGCTCTCTGGAGACAAGCAGTGCACTCTAATATAAACGTTTTAGACTAAAAAGCGCAACCAGGGGATTAAAGTACAAGGAAGTAACAATTACTGTATTAATGCTGAAAGTATTGGCCACAGAATGCCTCTGACAGAATAGAACATGTATTTTTTTCCCTGTGGAGTATTTCCCCTTTTCATTTAACTCCGATAGAAAATGGTTTCTTTGGGCAATCTGTCAATACAGAGTACAAAGCCAGGCAGTCAGCTGAGTGACAAATGATCTAGCGGGTGCTTGGGAAAGATGCTGGCAATACTGAAAGAACAGAAACACTGAAAATAAAGTAGAACAAATGAAACACTTGGAAACATTGTATATCTGTATTTGTCTTTGTCTTTGTTTGCAGTAATTAGAGAAAAATGAAAACTATTCATTTGGCACTACTTAAGCGTGAACTGGTTAAAGAATCACGTACGTCCAGTCACCAGTTCACTAATTGGAAGAGTATGCAGCATCCCTTCACCAAAACAAGCAGAAGATCCAATGAGGTCACCACGGGGTGTTTAATGTTGTTGGGGTGAAAATCCTCAACCCTTGTGATGTCATGGGGTTCCCTGTGTGACCTCACTGATTGTATGTCCTAAGTCCTTCTTTCTGAACTTTTTTTAACAAGAAGGAACTCCTAAAATAGCTTTCAGGAGTGTGGCATTATTGTTCTCTTGTGATCAGTGGAGAATTGCCCCTTACATTGGTGGTTATTGATGTATCCCCTTACATTGGTGGTGAATAAAGAAGGGCCTCTGTAGATTGGTGGTCAGTGGGAGAAGGACTACTTACATTTTGGGGGTCATTGGGTGAAGGGGCCCACTTTGCAGTGATGGTCAGTGAGAGAAGGGCTCCATTACATTGGTGGTCTATGGAAAAAAATGCTCCTTGCATTGGTAGTCAATGAGAAGAATGCTTCTTACATTGGTGGTCATTGGGTTAAAATGCTCCTTATATTGGTGGTCAGTGGGTAGAATACTCCTTAGATTGGTAGTCAATGAGAAGAATGCGCCCTAAATTGGTAACCAATGAGAATAAAGCTCCTAACAGGGGAGGTTCATGGGAAGAATGGTCCTGTTACAGGTAGCAAAAAAGAGCATTGGTGTCAGTGAGAACTAATGGCAGAAACAGCTCATTGCTCAAGGAACCCCTAGCTACCTTTGAAGAAACCCAAGGTTTCCATGGTTGAGAAGGCTGTCCCAGGGCCATCTTAAGAGCATTATAGGCCCCCGGGCAATACAGCGCACTGGGGCCCTGTCTACATGATCACGCACGAGAATAGAAATGCAAATTATCAATAAGGCTATATTTATTGGTACCTCCAACAAAATCAGTGTTTAAACATTAACACAACGTTTGGACAATATAACACAAGTTTGATGGGCACAGTGGCAGCGTTTGATGGGCACAGCGGCAGCGTTTGGGCACAGTGGCAGTGTTTGATGGGCATAGTGGCAGCGTTTGATGGGCATAGTGGCAGCGTTTGATGGGCACAGTAGCTGCATTTAATGGGCACAGTGGCAGCTTTTGATGGGCACAGTTGCAGCTTTTGATGGGCACAGTGGCTGTGTTTGATGGGCACAATGGCTGTGTTTGGGCACAGTGGCAACTTTTGAGGGGCACAGACAGTGGCTGTGTTTGATGCACAACTTGAACTTACTTAAGTAGACATTGTTAGAATTACTTGAGACTGCCGGCCTGGAGAAGTACAGTGTGTCACTCACAGCAGCAAAGCAGCGCCAGCTATCAAGGGCTGTCTTTCCGCTCCGCTCCCTCTCCATGCTGTCTGAAGAACATGGCAGAGGTGGGCGGAGCCTGTTCACTAGCCACTGGGGCAGCCGTGGTGCGATATAAATGCTGGGGCGGCGAAGTGAGCAACCTCCAGACAAGTGGGGCCCCCGGGCAACTGCTCAGCATGCCCAGTGGAAAAAACGGCCCTGGGCTGTCCAAAGTATTAGGGACTATTTCCTTATTAACTCACTGATGTCAAGGGGAGAAGGATTCTTGCTCCATAAGCCCTGATGGCTTTAAACGTGAGATCACCCAAGGTCACCTGTTGGTGGAGTCTTGCTGCCACTCTGCCATGCTATAATGAATTGAGATGTCGTTTTCTGTATTACATTGCTAGTTCGATGAGCTCCACGTTTGGAGAAGCTAATCACTAAGTCCCAGTAAACCCCGGCTTAGAGTGAAGAGGGTGGATTTTCTATAAGCTCAGATTTTTTATTTCGATTTACCTGATCTCTTACAATAATATAAAAAAAATACATTTAAATGATTACAAAATATATTTATATGCTTTCCCCCTTCCTTCTTCCCTCTGTTAGGGCTCTTTCACACTGGAGGTAATGTCTATCATCCACTGAAAAGTGATCCTCTGTGGACTGCTTTAGGCTTCATGTACACTAGTCTACACTGGCAGTTTAGAAGCTTTTTGGTGTTTTTTTGCTAAAGCTCCTAAACTGAACTCCATAAAAGCATAAGGCCTCTTTCACACGAACGATCCGTTCAGGTCTGCCTGTCAGTTTTTTAGGCGGATCTGAACGGATGCTCCATAGACCTCTATGGAGCGTCAGATGTCAGTGGTGACATGTCTGCTGACATCCGACCCGCTCCGATCTGAAAAAGTGTGACAGAGGAAAAACCTACTTTTCCATCCTTCTGAGGATCGGATCGGGTGACGACGGACTCTGCGGTCCGTCATCATCCGATCCCCCATAGGGGAGAGCGGCGCTCTGACAGGTCTGTCCCTGCACAGTGTGCAGAGATGGGCCTGTCATCTTCCTGCCCAGCAGGGATCGACGGAGCGATCCCCGCTGAGCAAGCGGATCATCACGGATCCGTCCCGCGTGAAAGGACCCTATCTGTCAATGTACACATACTGTAGGCTTTTAGCAGAGTTTATGTGCTGCATTTAGGTGAGCTTCAACCTCTCTCTCCAGAATGTGGAAAAATTGCGTTCAGGATAGGAACGTTTTGGCTGCGGGAAAATGCAAAACGCTGCAAAATTGCAGCAAAAAACGTGGCACATTTTTCAGCATTTTTACTTTTCCCACAGCCGCAGTAAATGTAGGCTAGTATGCATGATGCCTTAAAAAGGGCAGTATAGCAGCCACTGCTAGGTGGCACTGCTGCCTCTTTATGCCTGGCTTGTGGTTGTGGTACAGCCACATTTATCTCAGTGGGCCAGTTTGACAGGTGGTGCCGTCTGTCAAACCCTGCAGCCCCAGTTAAAATTGCAGTAGCTGCAAAGAAAAGCATCTTGGCCTAGGCATGTTAATCGCCATGTTAGGCTGTATTGTTAGAATTACAGTAGGTGGCCAGGGGACGGTAAAACCATGGTTCAGTCACCTGTTTTTACCACCTCCGATCACCAGTGTGAAAGAGCCCCCATTCACCTCTTATTCTTCCTTCCTTTACTTGTTGGATTCCCTTCACGCTTTTTCCACCTTCATTTCTTCTTCTCCTTCCCTTCTTCCTATTCACTTTCTTTTCTTTTTTTTTTTTTGCACCTGAGATTCCTGCTCCTGTTTGCCATTTGTCTGTTATCAGGATTTTGTATTCTGGACAGTACGTTTATGAATTTCATTTACACCAGCAAGGATGCAGAATAAAATGTGAGACTCTCATGCTTTCTTGGCACGGAGCATCACTTTTAGGCGGCCTTAGCCTTTAAATAAAGTAATTTTAATAAATAGTGCTTTTATGAATACTATGGAAAGGGGTAAGTTGTTCCTTGCCACAGGACAGAAATGCTCTTCAAACACATTTAAATGGATTTAGAGAAAATAAGCAAATATTTATATGCTAAAACGGATCTTTAAGCAATAGTGGGAGGCAGGCAGAAAAAATGTAAATCCTCCATAATAAATTTTAAATGCAGACTCCCGGAAAATGAATTCATTTAAAAGCCAGAGACCAGCCAAAGGCATTCTGCCCTTGTTAGCGAACAGAAATACATTGACGATGTAAAATAGGACAACAACTGCACAACAGCGCAAATCAGTTAGGCTGCAGCGGACTTATTAATTAAACAATTTGTTTGCATATGTTTCATCAGATTATTTGGTTCCCCTGGTGCGTTGCTCCATCTACTGCCAGAATCCGTCTCACTGCATCCGAGAAGATAACATGTCAGAAGATTGTACCCAGAGAATGGGACCCGCTGTGATATACAAACCCACTTGTTTAATAAGACCTTGCAAAGAGCGGTGGTGATGTACAATAAAGAGTCAATTAACCCTTCAAGTGACACTCGACTTTTGTTTGTAAAAAAAAAAAAAAATTTCACCAGGCCAATTATGTACATCATAAATATTAAAGCAAAGCCAATGTAGATCCGTACTTGCTTTGGTTATCTCGATAATGAGGCATGCCATGCCAAAACTTCCTTCCAAAACGCACAAAACATTTTTTACATTTTTATCTTATGTTTACTTGCAGTGTTTTTCTTTTACATAAATTACTTTTTTTTTGCTAGAGAATTTACATATTCCAGGAGAGTCTATTCCCTAGCACAGACCCTCCCTAGTCGCACATCATAGCCCTCTCTTCTTTTGGGAAAGTCTAATTACTATCTATGTTGGCCCAGCTACACCACCCTTCACCTCCTTCTCTCTTTATCCACTCGCTGACCGCCCTATTGCATAGGGATGAGCTAACGTAAGTTCAACTCGAACATCGGGTGTTTGTTCTAAAACAAACCGAACATATGGGGCATTCACGGGAAATTAGAATGCCACGGAACGCCCCATAATGCACTGTGAGATTGCAGTGCATTGCTGTATGATGATTGGCCAAAGCATGCGCCTGACCTGCATGCTATGGCCAATCACATCGCGCTCTGCTGAGAGAGCCGTAATGGCTCAGGGGGACTAAGTCCATGCCCCACACTATGTAAGCCTGCTTACATAGCAGCCGTGTGTAGTTTTGTTGGCGTGGACAGAGAAATAGCTTGAGTTAGATTAAGTAGGCAGGTTATCCAGTTAGTGGCAGTGTATTTGAGTATATATATATATATATATATATATATATATATATATATATATATATATATATATACACAGTCAGTCTAGTATATATATATATATATATATATATATATATATATAATACTATATATTTATATATATATATATATATATTATATATATATATATTATATATATATATATTATTATACTCTGCATTTAGTATATACTTTATATTCAGTATTTACTCTATATTCAGTCAGTGCAGGCAGTGTATTTATATATATATATATATATATATATACATATACAACGCTGTATCCTGGCCTAGGCCGACAAGGCCCAGGCCAAGGGCAGCACTTTGCAGGGGGGGGTCCTATCATCCTGGACTGCAAACCTTCCTCACTGTGCTATATGTTTTCTGCTGCACCATTGGCATGGTTATATCTTGTGCCATTAATGTAGCGCTGTGATATACAAACCCACTTGTTTAATAAGACCTTGTAAGGAGCAGTGGTGATGTACAATAAAGAGTCACGGCGTGACCCCCCCCCCCCCCCAATTTATACCAGGCTCTTCGGGTCTGGTGTGGATTTTGAGGGGAGCCCAATGTCCTTAGTGACCCAGAGGACTCAGAATCGAATGCCTCTGCAAACCTACGCTGCATGGCCTCCCTGATTCTGCAAAGTCTGCGAAAGGACCCTAGGATTCATGGTATCAAGGAGAGGGATCAATACTGGCTGGCAACTATTCTTGATCCACATTACAAGGCAAAGTTGCAGAATGTATCCTGCCTTCGCAGAGGGAGCAGAGGATGAAAAATCTTCAGGAGGCCTTGAAGAAAGGTTTGTGTAACGCAATTCCAGACCCTGGGAGGTTACCATTTCCTGGTGCTGGACAACGTGTTGCTGAGGCTTCGTTCAGTCAGAGGGAGAACGGTGGAGAAGGTGGCCGGCTGACCGATTCCTGTGCCCAACAAGAGTAGCTGTGAGGGGTTACAGTGTTCTGGCACCACCAACACCTTAAGCCCCATTTTTACGTAGAGTATATAGGGCTGGCCATATAGTATATATACTGCTGTTCAGAGTATATAGTGCCTGGGGGACCCCCACGTAATTCTTTTTTAAATGTTGGTGCGGGATTCCCCTTAAAATCCACCTGAAGGGCCTGGCATGGATTTTGGGGGGGGGGGCAGCCACACCATTGTTTTTGTGTTTTTGGTGCGGGGTTAATATTCATACCAGACCCAAAGGGCATGGTTATGGACTGGGGGGAACCCCCGCCGTTTTTTTCCAATGATTTTTATCTATATTGCCGGGATCCTACAATACATTACAGCTGCGAGCAGTTTTTAAATAAAAATGTTTCCTTTAGAAATGTAATTTTGCTGTGGTACTGTTATAAACATAGGAAAGATGCGCTACTTTACAGGCAGACTAAGGAGACCCCCCAGGCATGATATTTAAAGGGATATTTCATTGTTTCACTTTAAGCATTAAATAAAATCCCTGCTCCCGAAAAAACTGACGTTTTTAAAACTTTTTTTTGCATTGATACATGTCCACTGGGGCAGGACCCAGGTCCCCAAACACCTTTCATGGCAATAACTTGTATATAAGCCTTTAAAATTAGCAATTTAGATTTTTCATGTTCGTGTCCCATAGACTTTAACGGTGTTCGCACAAATTTTTTGCCTGTTCGCATGTTCTGTTCTGAACCGAACCGGGGGGGGTGCTCGGCTCATCCCTACTATTGCAGTTTTACTGCTACAGGGTGGCAGCTGTGCATGGATCACATATTTTTAAAGTAAACATAGCATCATACATATTATTTTATCATGCTTCAAGGGTGTACATACAGGGGTCCCAACTGCGATCAGGCCCCATGGTCCAGGGGGCCAGTGCAGCCTCCTGTACACCTGGATAGGTGGGGCAGCATATAGAGGAACCGACCCCCTCCATTTTCCTCCTGTTCCTCTACATGCCACCTTCCTGCCCCTCCTATCCACCTCCTGCCATAATTGGGCTCCTGTGTGCTCCACTGGTCCCCTATCATCCTCATACTTTCAGGATGGAAAGCGGTGAAGGGACCGGTAAATATATAATTTACCAGCCCCTTCTTTGTGTAAATGAATAGAGTCAGTGATCAACACGGATCACTGACTCTGTTCATTCATAACTGAGGCATAGTAAACTGTTTACTGTGCTTCAGTTTGTGAATGAACGGGAAGCTCTGTACAGAGCTATTCCTGTCCATTCATTCTGTGTTGCTTAGGCTGCAGAGAAGGAGATTGAGAGCTGTGTCCTATCCACCTCCTGCTGTGATCGGGCTCCTGTGGGAGCCCATGGGTCAGTGTGGCCCTTCATGGTTTCTTGCACCTGGGCCCTGAAGGTTCTAGTTACGCTTCTGTCATGCTTTGTGAATGCATGAAGTAATGTGTCAATCTGACATTTGCAGGTATTTATAACTTTTCACAGAGATCACTCTGCTCCCCCAGACAGTGTCTTCATCTGATTTTTGCTCCAGAAAGACACCTTTGTTCAGATATCATCATGGGTCACCATCTAAATTCACAAATTGCTGACACAGATCAGCCCCCTGCAACAACTTCTCATCTTGTGACCCGCTAATGTTGCAGTCTGATTACTGAGGGAGAGAGGAGACTGATGAAAAGGCTTCCTCCTGCCTGCAGCAGAACCATGACATTATCTCAGAGCAGGCAAAACCCTTCTACACACGATCGGATTTTCCGATGGGAATTGTGTGATGACAGGCTGTTGTCGGAAAATCCAACCGTGTGTATGCTCCATCGGACAATTGTTGTTGGATTTTCCGCGGACAAATGTTGGCTAGCAGGTTTTAAAATTTTCCGCGGACAAATGTCAATTTTCGGATTTCCGAGCGTGTGTACACAAGTCTGTCGGATAAAAGTCCAAAGTACAAACACATATGCTCGGAAGCAAGGACGAGCCAGAAGCGGTCGGTCTTGTAAACTAAAGTTTGTATTGGAGAAATTACGTGGTAAATTTTTTTTTCTAGTGATATCTAGAATAATATTATTATGCTTTTTTTTTTTTTTTTGGGCAAGTTACCACAACACCATTATCCTGTAGTTTTTAAGATCAAAGATACAACTATGTTGATGTCCCTTGTCAATTTTACATTGTATTTTTTTTAAATGTAACTGCCGACTCCCAAACTGTCATTTGAAGTAAAACACATAGCCAAGTATTATTCTCCACAATTTTGTTTATTGTGCATTAAAAAAAGAAAACAAATAAAATTAGACATGCTATCTGCCAATAGAACTTAAAGTGGTGTCGCACAAAAAAGAAAAATGCATGAATGTTCCTAAAAAAAGTAAAAAATAAACATTTGGAAAAAAAAAAATGTTTTTTCTTAACTCTAAATGGCTGTTGCTAAGGGGTCCCTCGTAGTCTGCCTCCTTCAGTGCCTGGGCTGGTGACATCACTTCCCCTCGGCACAGGAAGGGCTCAGCTCTGCCCCCTCCCTCTTGTCAATCATCTGGGACACGTGACAGGTCCCAGATGACTGCGCAGCCAATCACGGCAGGTGGCGCCGCTCGCGTATGAGCAGTGGGTGCCTGGTTGTGAAGCCACAGCTGGGTGCCCACAATTACAATGCCAGCGCCGCCGAGCGGGGCTTCGATCTCCCGCATCGCTGGACCCTGGGACAGGTAAGTGTCCGATTATTAAAAGTCAGCAGCTGCAGTATTTGTAGCTGCTGACTTTAAATTTTTTTTTAGAATGGTTACTCCTCTTTAATCAAAAAGTGCATTCTATGCATCCAAAAATATAGAAAATATACCAAATCAAATCATTATTATTCAACCAAAAAATAAAATAAAAGCCTCATGCATGTGTCCTGCTTCTTATTATAGGCGGTCAACAATGGCAAGAGTTGGTGAAAGCAGGGGTCCGTCATCCGGAGATAATTCTGAAAATCATCCGGATTATTCTCCTGGAGCTCCTGCAGCAAAGGCATATTACATAATTGGTCATGATTAATAAAGCAAACAATTTTTGGTCCAAGAAATCCTCCTCCTTCTGTTCCTGGACTGGACTTGGGTCAAAGCAATAACTCCAAGGCCAATAATAAATAACACGTTATCTCCTCCGCTTCTGCAACATGGCTGGTTGACGAACGGCCATTCAGAAACTAACTGAAAAGCGTGAATCAACACTCACCAAACCTCTACTAACACTAAATTAGCAGAAGGAGCCCAAAGGGTGGCGCTAAAGAACTGAAAAAACACATAGTACATCACTAAGTTCGTGTTTTGGCCGACAATTCCTTGCCGTTTGTATGCAAGACAAGTTTGGGCCAACGACCTTTGGACAAAAGTCCATGGTTTTGTTGGCCAACAATCCGATCGTGTGTAGGAGGCTAAAGTTAATGGACTGGAGCTATGTGCTGCCTTCTAAGGTAGAGCTTTTTTTTTTTTTTCCACAAAAAATATCCTCTTCCTGTATATTGTTGGGAATTTTTTCATGCAAGCTTGTAAAGTTACTGAAAGGTCCATATTGATGATTTTTTAATATGATTTTATTTTATGTCACAGCCTACATGCCATCAGAGCAGAGCATGCTGGGACCTGAAACAGAACATCAGAGCCGTGCAGCACACAGGATAACGCTTATAGATAAAACAAGCCAGATACATTATATAAATAGGCGGCATGATACGCAAGGCTGCGGCAAAGACAACACTATGCTGTGGGTTTGTGTAATTATCTCTGCCTCTCAGCTGTGTTGAATACATTTTGAAAATTAGAAGTCAATAGATTGGAAAGCTCTTATCACTTGGCAGGTGTTATTTTCTTGGCTGGGCCGCCGCTTTCCCAGTTCTGGATTCCACTTAAATTGAAACGGTAGTAAAGCCGCTGACACTTTTTTTTTTTTTTTTTTTTTTTACACCTGTAAGGCAAAAGGCATAATGGGCTAGTATGCACTGCATACTAGCTCATTATGAAATACTTACCTTAGAACGAGGCGTCGGTATCTCACCTGGTCCACGCCGAGGTAGCTGACATGTTGCCTCGGTGTGTCTTCCGGGTATCGCGGCTCCATCGATGTGAGTGACTGGAGCCGCGACAAGAATCCCCCGTGCGCATGCGCCGCTGCAGTCAGTGGCTCATTGCGAGGGGAATATCTCCTAAACCGTACAGGTTTAGGAGATATTTTTTTTACCTACAGCTAAGCCTTATTATAGGCTTACCTGTAGGTAAAAGTTAAAAATGTGACTATACTACCGCTTTAACATTAAGCCCTGGTTCACACCTATGCATTTTTTAGTGCATTTTCAGTTTTGCAGAAACACACTACAGTCCATTTAACATGGTTTCCTATGGATGTAGTTCATTCACATCTGGGCATTTTATGAAAAGGGCCAGGAACTTTTTTCTGTTTTTTAGTTCCATAGACTTCAATGGTTTAAAGAGGTGTATTGAAAAATGCAAAATGCACCTGCAATATGCAAACTGCAACCTGCACAAGTGTGATTCAAGCCTAAGGCTTGATTCACACTAATGCATTTTTTGATGCATTTTGCAGAAATGCAGGGAAATTTTTTAACATGGGTTCCTATGGAACATGTTCACATCAATGCATTTTTGTGCCTCTGTGTTTTTGGAAAGGGTCGGGGACTTTTTTCATGTAAAATACAGCGTTTTACATGTAATAGAAGTCAATGGACCCGCATCCAAAATTTTGCCGCGATTTGCGTTTTGCGATTTTTTTTTTTTTAAACTGTATATAGCTGGTTGCTAAACAACAGTGTAAAAACACGTGTCCAAAAACGCGGCAAGCACTGCAAAAAGCATTGCAAAAATGCTCAAAAGCAACATGAATAGATATGAATCGAGCTTAAGGTTGGATTCACACCTATGCATTTTTAGTGCTTTTTGCATTTTGCAGATTTGCACTACAGAACGTGTTCCATAGGAAACCATGTTAAATTGACTGTAGGGCAAATCTGCAAAATGCAAAAAGCACTAAAAATGCATAGGTGTGAATCAGGCCTAAGGCTCGATTCACATCTATGCATGTTGTTTTTGAGCGTTTTTGCAGTGCTTTTTGCGGTGCTTGCTGCGTTTTTGGACACACGTTTTTACCGTGATTTTGCCGCGTTTTGCGTCTTGCGTTTTTATTATTATTTTTTTTTTACACTGTGGTTGCTTAGCAACCAGCTATATACAGTGTAAGAAAAAAAAGAAAACGCAAATCGCCGGAAAAACGCAGTAAAAACATGGTAAAAACGCGGTACTTGCATTTTGGATGCAGGTCCATTGGCTTCTATTTCAAGCAAAATGCTGCATTTTGCATGAAAAAAAGTCCCCGACCCTTTCCAAAAATGCAGAGCCACAAAAATGCATTGATGTGAACATGTTCCATAGGAACCCATGTTAAAAAATTTCCCTGCATTTCTGCAAAATGCAAAATGCTTCAAAAAATGCATTAGTGTGAATCAAGCCTAAGACAGTTTTCACTTTGTGGAAGTCTCCATTGAGGCTTGATTCACACCTATGCAGGTTGCAGTTTGCATATTGCAGGTGTTTTTTGCATTTTTCAATACATGCTTTTCATCCATTGAAGTCTATGGAACCAAAAAACCTAAAAAAGTCCCTGGCCCTTTCCATAAAATGCACAGATGTGAACTACATCAATAGGAAACCATGTTAAAACCCCTTAAAGCGGAGCTCCACCCTAAAGTGGAACTTCTGCTTATCGGATTCCTCCCCCCCCCGGTGCCACAATTGGCACCTTTCAGGGGGGGCGGGTGCAGATACCTGTATAATACAGGTATCTGCACCCACTTCCGGGACTAGCTAGCCGCAGCTAGCCACAGATGCCCCCCGTTGTGTCCTGGGAAACACAGTTCCCAGGTACAACGGGGACCAGTAAAGACGTGCAGCGCGACTCATGCATGCGCAGTAGGGTACCACGCAGTGAAGCCGCAACGCTTCACTTCCTGAATCCCTGACAGAGGATGGCGGCGGGGGCAGCCGAGAGACAAGCGGTTGCTCGTCATCTGCTGCCGACATCGCTGGAACCTGGAACAGGTAAGTGTCCATTTATTAAAAGTCAGCAGCTGCAGTATTTGTAGCTGCTGACTTTTAATATTTTTTGTTATGGTGGCACTCCTCTTTAAGCCCCACCTCCTGTACATATACGTCGGCACTTTGAAGAGGGATATCTCAGTAACGGCAGCAGCTGCTGCCACAACCGAGATATCCATCTTTACAGGAGGTGGTTCTGTTTACGATAATGGTGGTCTCTGCGGCGGGTTCGCCGTGAGATCACCGTTATCGGGAAGGGGCATACGAGGGAAGGGGCATACGAAGGCCACCAACTGATGTAGACGGCCTATAAAGGGAAAAGAAAAGGGGGAAGAGAGAACCAGGGAGAAAAAAAGGAAAAGGGGACTTGCCTGGGGAGAAAGAGGAGAAGGAGGGAAAGTGTCCTATGTGGGTCAATCCATGGTGCCATCCAAGAGCGGGCTGCACGAATAGTCATATTTATAGTAGGGAGTGGTCCAGACCTACATGGTCATTAAAGTTTATCCAAGGGTCCCAAATCTTCAGGAACTTGGAGTGGGTATCCATGAGGATAGACGCAAGCTTCTTGTGCACCATAATTCCCTTAAGGCTCTGTTTAACCTCCAAATTAAAGCGGTTCTGCACACATATTTTCAAGTTAGTGCCATTGTTTTTAATATTCTCTAAATACTGCTCAATGCTCCTTTATTTTAATTTTTATTCCTCCTACCTTTCGTTTCCTGCCGGTGTTTGTGTTCCTCCTAATGTTTCCCTGCGACTATGGGCGGGGTTTCTGTGGGGATCAGCATCACTTCCGCTGATCTCCGCACTGTCTCCTGGGATCTCGTATAATTCATCCCAGGAGTCAGTGCGCCTAGCCAAAGCGAAATCTTGCGTGATTTCGACGAAATCTTGCGTGATTTCGACGAAATCTTGCGTGATTTCGACGACGTGTCTAAGACGCCACATTTAGGATTACGCCGCTCGTATCTGTAGACACCGAGCATGCGCGGGAACCAGCAAGGAATGCTGGTTCCTCCGAATGAGGGAAGGAGGAAGTAATTGCTTTTGGGCTTCAAATGCCCACAAGCAAGATGAGATTGACCGAATTTGTTTTTATAACTAATCGATTATGAAGAAAAAAAAAACATGGATAACGGGCGAAGAAACACCAAGTAAGTATTTAATTAACATAACATACTTTTTAAAGATTTAGGAAAAAAAAAAATTATTTACTCAGTGCAGAACCACTTTAAGGAACGGTTGACACTGGGCCTTGGCTATGGCCTGCCATGCTGCCAGGAAGAAAAACTGTGGCAGCATCCCCTGAGCTTTGGTCAAGGATGGAATGGACTTGTGCAACAAGGCTTCCCAGGGGTTACATGTTAAGGTGACAGACAGAACTGATCTAATAAGAGAGAGAGTGGACCTGGGTTCAAAATCTTAAGGCTTTCAGGCAGGACCACTATGTTCCGAGGAGAGTGCCAGGCTTCCTACAACCCTGAAAACAGAAGGGGGCGGCAGAGGGAAAACACTTTTCTACTTATACCTGGGTCGTGTACCAGAGAGAGAGTAGCTTGTACGCATTTTCCTGGGTGTTAAAGTGGAGTTCCACCCAAAAATGGAACTTCCGCTTTAAGCACTCCTCACCCCCTTACATGCCACATTTGGCATGTCATTTTTTTTGGGGGGGGGGGGGGTAGTAGGGGCTTCATTAGGAGCGGGACTTCCTGTCCCACTTCCTCCCTTCGCCCAGGAATCGCCTAGGCGACTCCTCCTTTCGTCTTAGGCGGCTCCTCCCTCTAGGCGATCTCCTGGGACACGTGACAGGTCCCAGGAGATCGCCTATCCACTCCGGGAGCGCAGCGCGACACGCGCATGCGCCGTGTGTGCCCGGCCGTGAAACCGAAAGCTGTTACGGCCGGGTGCCCTGAGTGGCAATGGAGGCGCCGGCGAAGAGGAGAGGGAGAGGAGCGACACCCCGTTCGGCCGCATCGCTGGACCGTGGAACAGGTAAGTGTCTGTTTATTAAAAGTCAGCAACTACACTTTTTGTAGCTGCTGACTTTTAAAAGGCCTGGAACTCCCCTTTAAATACATTTTTAAAAGATTTGAAATGATTGTGTTTATTTTGCCTACTGTGAAAACTGCAGCCTGCTGTGAAAGGCGCAGTCCTCTAGGTCAGGATCCCTGCTCTAGGTAATATTCATTTCGATTTTACATTATTTTATTACTATTTGCTTATTAATTTGTACATATATTTAATTGCTTATTTGAGCTAAATAATAGAAAATAAATGAATGTTCCCTCAGAAGGGGGCACAATATGTCCAGAATATTGTTCTTCAGATTGATGTAGGCAAATTATTAAGTAATTTGCTTTAAGTGGTTGTAAACTTCAGACATGAAATATGATCAAAGCATATCCCTCTATAGTGTGTACTTGACTCAATTAAGAGCACTTAAGCCTAGTACACACTTCTATTTTTTTTTTTCTTCCAACCCCGCGGGCTGAACAAAAAAAAAACTGACAGCTCAGGTCGGAGCCGCTGTATTAACAATCCAATGTTAGTACAGTGATCTCCCCTGCTATTCTATTGTGTTCTGACAGGGGGACGACCCCCCCCCCCCCCCCGCCATAACACTGTTGTCATTGGCCCTTGGCTGAGAGTGCTGATCAGGAGTCGGTCGGCAGACCTTTTTTGATCATGCCGCTTCAAGAGAAGCCGACTGGCTGCAGTACACAGGGGCCCAATGTCGGCTGGTTTCTGGTTAAACTGGCAAATGCCGCCCAACATTCGGCCCCTGTGTATGGGGCCAAAGTATCATTTCTGTCTGCTGCTTCTTACCTCTGCTATCAGCATGAATCACTTCTGACACGTTTTCCTGACACCAAGAGAAAAATGGTGACAGAGGAGGGACCTCCAGCTGATTGACAGCCTCAGGTCTGTCCCTGAGTGCTGTGTGAATGGGGTGTGTGTCCCTTCCCTCCAATCAGCTCTCCTCACTGAGCTCTGCAGTGTGTAACTTCAGCTCTCCGCCCCCTTTTTTTTTTTTTTCAAATAGTGTGTACAATTGCGATACAAGTCATATTGTAATTGAATGTTATTAAAAATGACCTTTCCTTTTTAAGCTGCAGCTGCTGTAATTTTCTATAAATGCAATATGGCTACATGGAGTTGTTCTGTACACAGAATGTGTACTGACTACTCCCCAGAAACGTCATTCCTGTTTGTGTGATTGGCTCACCAATTTTCCCAGAAGTTTGCTTAAGATGCAAGTCAGATTTCAGGCATCCCCTGCAACAAAAATTTCATTTTTTTTGGTGAGATATTTCCAATAGGAACACGTCTAAGACTGGACTCACACCTATGCATTTTTAGTGCTTTTTGCATTTTGCAGATTTGCACTACAGAACGTGTTCCATACGAAACCATGATAAATGGACTGTAGTGCAAATCTGCAAAATGCAAAAAGCACAAAAAATGCATAGCAGCTTCCTCATTAGTTCTCTGCAGGTGCCGCAGCTGATTGATAATTATGAAACCACTTCCATTATACTCACAGAGGCACAGACAAACACGCATGGATTTCTTGAGAATAACAAAAGGTAGGAATCTGCAACAAAGGTTGTTATAATCCTTGCAATGTACATAGATCACCCAGGGGGGAATGTTTTTTTTTCTCAACAAAAGTGGAGTTACGCCTTAACATTGTTCTTTCCTTTCACTTTTTACAGATAATGCAGATACAATACATTATCATACTGAAGCTACTCAAAGTCCTTTCAGTGTCACCTCTAGTCCTACCCAGTGATGTAAGTAACTGAGTTAAAATAAACTGAGTTGCGTAACTCAGTTACTTTAGAGGGTAACTAGTAATCTAACTAATTACTTTTCCCCTCATGGTAACTCAGTTACCATTACTTTGGCTTAGTTACCCCAATTACATCTACCGCCACTAGATGGCAGTAGTGTAATTCCGGTGTCCTGCCGAAAAAGTTCCCCCGCCGGATAAGGACCCCCTGTACTGCGCAGGCGCAGGGCTTGCACAGTACGAAGGACTACGGAGCTTCCGAAAATTGCCAAACCTAAACAGCTCTGAGTGAACTCTACACCGCGCAGGTGCAGTTAACATGTAATTGTACGAGGCGATGCCGCACGCTCCCGATGCTCGTGCTGCTCTGCAAGGGGCGTCTATCGTGTAAGTAAGGGGCGGGTCTAGTATTACTGTAACCAAGGGGCGCATTTATTAATATTGTTATATATCGAGCTCTGCCCATTAATTTAACATTCGCCCTCTTCTGTAGCCATCCGCCCCTTACACAATATAATAATAGACCCGCCCCTTGCTTACACTGTCTGTGTCATTAGGAAAGGGTGAAGTCATTACAGGTCATATTGTAATTGAATGTTAATAAAAATTACCTTTCCTTTTCAATCTGCAGCTCTGTCATTTTCTGAAAATGCAATATGGCTGCCTGGAATTGTTCTGTACACAGAATGTGTACTGACCACCCCCCAGAAACATAATTTCCTGCTTGTGTGATTGGCTCACTGATTTTCACAGAAGTCTGCCTAAGATACAAGTCAGATTTCAGGCATCCCCTGGAAGAAAAATTTCATTTTTTTATGAGATACTCCCAAAAGGAACATGTCCAAAGACATGCATGCCTTGCAGATTTCCTCAGAGCTCTGCAGCTGCACAGCTGATTGATAATTATGAAACCACTCCCATTAGACCCACTTAGCACAGAGGCACTAAGGCCCCTTTCACACGGGGCGGATCCGTAATGATCTGCCCCATGAAGATCCGCTGCTCAGCAGGGATCGCTCCGCTGATCCCTGCTGAGCCGGCGGATGACAGGGGTGGTCCCTGCATGCTGTGCAGGGACCGCCCTGTCAAATCTCCGCTCTCCTCTATGGGGGATCGGATGAACACGGACCATCTGTCCGTGTTCATCCGCTCTGCAGACGGATGGAAAAATAGGGTTTTCCTCCGTCTGCAGAATCGGACCACAGCGGAGGCGGACGATATTGGGTGTCAGCGGATGCTCATCCGCTGACACCCGCTATCCCATAGGCATGCATGTATGTCCGTATTTCATCTGATAACGGATGGATAAAATACGGACATACGGTCCGCATGTGTGAAAAGGGGCCTTACAGTGATTCCTTCAGAATAACAAAAAGGTATGAATCTGCAACAAAGGTTGTTATAATCCTTGCAATGTACATAGATCACCCAGGTGGGAATGTTTTTTTTAACCAACAAAAGTGGAGTGGCACTTTAATAAAACATATTGAACAAGAAATATCACCAGCTCACTAAGCTCTGGAGCAAATTTTCTTGCAAGTTCAACCTCCCTTACAAGGTGAACAACCAATTTACCTTCAGTAAATCAACTCAATAGGCTCTCATATAATTCAATGACAACGTCTCCTAATCAGAATGTCCATTTGTGCCCAAATACTGCAGCCACTAAAGAACCAAATGATGGTGTAATCTCAGTGGAGTATCGAAATACAAATGTAGCACTGACCCCCGAAGGAGCGGCTGAATTTTTCTGGGCTTACCGTCAGGGCCGCTGATAGGCCAGTACAACTGGCCCTGCTGTACCGGGCCCCGCCAGCAGGGGGGCCCGGGAAAATCTGCACAGAGACCGAATTGATGCAGAATAAAAAAATAAAATATTCTTTCAGCCAGCACCCATCATCAACCTACCTCATCCACCCGCCCCCCTCCGACTTTTCATTTTTTTTTTCTATTTTTTTGCGACCTCGTACTGATGTTCTTGTGGGAGGGAGGGACTATTTCTTCTGTTTCGGGTGCATATCAGTCCGCACCCGCTCCTCATGCTGGCTGAAGTCCCGGCCTGCACACATTGCCTTCCCTGGCGGAGTGATTCCTCTCCCTCACGGCGCTCTGCTCTGCTCTCGGCCAGAGACAGTGACAGCTTGAGAAGAAGCGCTGAGGACGAACGGCGGCGGCAGGAGGAAGTAACTGACATATCAAATAGTTTGTGACTGACACTCCAGGCAGCAGCAGCAGGATCAGAGAGGAAGTGCCTCATGGGACCTGGCTAACACAGGTGTGTGCTTGCTTGTGGGGGGTGATTCAAGATCTACTATATCACTGTATCTGTCTGCAGCAGCTTCTATATATAATGGCATTGGTGGCATGAGTGGCACTGTCAGCAGCACATTATGGCATTGGTGGCATGGGTGGCACTGTCTCTGCAGGCAGCACATGCGTTATGGCCCTGCTGCCTGCAGCCAGTGCCACCAATGCCATAATGTGCTGCCGACAGTGCCACTGCCACCCATGCCACCAATGCCGTAATGTACTACAGACAGTGCCACCCATGCCGCCAATGCCATAATGTGCTGCAGTCAGTGCCACCTATGCCACCAAGGTCTTAATGTACTGTAGACAGTGCCACCCATGCTGCCAATGCCTTAACACATGTGCTGCCTGCAGAGACAGTGCCACCCATGCTGCCAATAGCATTGGCAGCATGGGTGGCACTGTCTGCAGTACATTATGGCATTGGCAGCATGGGTGGCACTGTCTGTAGTTCTTTACAGCATTGGTGGCATGGGTGGCACTGTCTGCAGTGATAAATATCACTTGAAGACAAATCTGCGGGTCTAGGGAGGGGCCAGAGGTGGGGCTGAAGGAGGGACCAGGGTCAGGGCTGAAGGGGGCCCCGTCAGGTAGGCTGTATGGGGCCCCATGATTTCTATCAGCGGCCCTGCTTACCGTTACCTCCTCCAGCTCGTACTCGTTGTCTAGGGGTTCCCAGGGTTGATGACCCATTAACTGTAGAGACCGACACCTGAATTCCTTTTTAGGATTTTTATTCGGCTTAAAACAGTTGAACAAACTCAGTCTCTAAGTTGGGAATAGAGGGTATGAGGATAAAGTTTAGCTCAGGTGCTTGGAACTGCTGACTTCAATAAAAGTATCTCTCTGTACATAATCCAGGGAATAGCCACTCGCAACTGGATTATTTAAATGCTGGATAAATCCTTGAGCTTGGATCTAGCAGCCAACAAGTAGTTCTAGCTTGCAAAGTCTCTCACACAAACTTGGCTGAAAAACTTAGTTGTAACCGGAAAGTCAAGGTAGGAACTTTTCTTACTGTACCAGAATCTTTCAGCCGGTCCGGCGGTACCGTAAGAACTGTGGATTCAATCAATGTATCAATGTCCATGGCAGCTCAGCTTCCAGGCTCTTACCGAGCAGCCAGCCTTGTGCGTGCCTCTCTTCTGAAGATTCCTTCCCTGGTTGCATGTAGAGTTGCTGGGCCTCTCCAAACCCGAGACGGCACCGGAACACTTTAGAATCCTCCTTTTAGTTACTGCGCCTCGAACTAGCCAGTTCTGAGGCTCGGAAACAAATGGATCCGCACCCCAGGCCATGAAGGCCTCTGGGGGCTGGTCAGGAGGACCAAGCTCACAGAGTCAGCAGCAACTTCTGGACCGGAACCCAGAACCACGTCACTTCAGCACCTTAAGTACCCTCTCCCGGAATACACAGCGAGACAAACGCGCCTACTGATTGGCTCCGAGAAGAGATTGGTACCCAATGCGTCCAACCAGACTGCGTTCTAAGGCCTCTCACAGGTGCAAACCCCACCTATGACCAGGCAGATCCTCAATACAGCCCAGCCAAACTGATGCCAAAGCATAGTTTAGAACAGGGGTCTCCAAACTTTTTACTTCGAGGGCCACATTCTATATTTTACACACATTCGCGGGCCGGAAAAATCATTTATAAATAAATACACAGTAGAAGAATAGAATAGAATTTTACTTACTGCTGACAGCAGGACTGGATGGTGCTCCTGTATTCTTTGCTGACACCTAAACGCTGGAGCATCATGCAGCGGGGCTAAACTTCCAGTGTGCATGAGGCTTTACATCCGTGTCCCCATCAGTCTCCCCATTCATCCGTGTCCCCATCAGTCTCCCCATACATCCGTGTCCCCATCAGTCTCCAAATACATCCGTGTCCCCATACATCTATGTCCCCATCAGTCTCCCCATTCATCCGTGTCCCCATCAGTCTCCCCATACATCCGTGTCCCCATCAGTCTCCCCATACATCCGTGTCCCCATCAGTCTCCCCATACATCTATGTCCCCATCACTCATCAGGGTATCCCCACAAATTGGTGTCCCCATTAGAACCTCCCCACACATTTTTGTGTCCCCATCATTCATCCGAGTCTCCCTGCACATTTGTGTCCCCATCACAGCCCACCCCTGCCTGCATATTTGTGTCCCCATTAGAGCCATCAGCCCCCTACAATTTTGTGTCCCCATCAGCCCCCCCTCCTTACATGTTAATGTCACCATAAGAGCCACCAGCCCCCTCCCACATTTGTGTCGCCATCAGACCCCCCAGATATTTGTATCCCCATTAGAGTCATCAGCCCCCCCCCCACACATGTGTGTCCCCATCAGAGTCATCAGCCCCTCCCACATGTGTCCCCACCAGTCATCAGCCCCCCAAATTTGTGTCCCCATCAGAGTCATCAGCCCCCCCCCCCCTACATTTGTGTCCCCATCAGAGTCATCAGCCCCCTCCCCCACATTTGTGTCCCCATCAGAGTCATCAGCCCCCCCCCCACATGTGTCCCCCATCAGAGTCATCAGCCCCCCCACATGTGTCCCCACCAGAATCATCAGCCCCCCCCCCCACATTTGTGTCCCCATCAGAGTCATCATCCCCCCCCCCCCCCCCCCCCCCCCCCCCCCCACATTTGTGTCCCCATCAGAGTCATCAGCCCCCCCCCACATGTGTCCCCATCAGAGTCATCAGCCCCCCCACATGTGTCCCCACCAGAATCATCAGCCCCCCCCCCCACATTTGTGTCCCCATCAGAATCATCAGCCCCCCCACATTTGTGTCCCCATCAGAGACATCAGCCCCCCCACGTGTGTCCCCATCCGAGTCATCAGCCCCCCCCACATTTGTGTCCCCATCAGAGTCATAAGCCCCCCCCCCCACATGTGTGTCCCCATCAGAATCATCAGCCCCCCCCCCACATTTGTGTCCCCATCAGAGTCATCAGCCCCCCCACGTGTGTCCCCATCAGAGTCATCAGCCCCCTCCCCCACATTTGTGTCCCCATCAGAGTCATAAGCCCCCCCCCCACATGTGTGTCCCCATCAGAGTCATCAGCCCCCCCCACATGTGTCCCCATCAAAATCATCAGCCCCCCCCCACATTTGTGTCCCCATCAGAATCATCAGCCCCCCCCCCACATTTGTGTCCCCATCAGAATCATCAGCCCCCCGCCCCCACATTTGTGTCCCCATCAGAGTCATCAGCCCCTCCACGTGTGTCCCATCAGAGTCATCAGCCCCCCCCCCACATTTTTGTCCCCATCAGAGCCATTCAACTCACCACCCCCACACAAGTGTACCCATCTCACATCAGTCTCCCTCCTTGCATGTGTACATTACCAGCACGTCTCAGACGTTACACTGGCTGTGCAGACCTGCTGCACCTCCTGACTCCCGCCCCGCTGGTATTACACACTCGTTAACAGCAAGGCGGGAGGCGGGAGCAGGGAGGTGGCCACAGGTCTGCACTAAAACACCTCATTGGCTGCTAGGATGCCCGTGGTCCCAGCAGCCAACACAGTGAAACTCCGGAAGGGATTGCGGGATCTGCGCTGCATATTGCCGGGGGAGAATATGCAGCGCAGGTTCCTCAACTAACAGGTGGACTAAGGACTCCAGCTGCGGGCCGGAAGAAATGGCCTGGCGGGCCGGATGTGGCCCGCGGGCCGTACTTTGGAGACCCCTGGTTTAGAACAATTAACCCCAAAACTCAACTACAGTTTTGGGCAAAAACGAAATTTAAAGCCATAGCGCGTACTCATCAGGAGTACCGGCGCTACACAAAATAAACATTTAATCGCAACACTTGTGCACTGCAGTAATGCGCATGTTAAATGTGGTACTATAAGTGTTGTGTTGTTATGCCCCTTCATTTTAAATGCCATTTAGAATGATAATCCAAAGCACACATACAGGATCTCTTATATAAAATATCATATGCCATGTGTTATGGGTCTGATGTGGGCTAGTTGAAAGGAATTTATCCAGTGATTATAGTACCAATAGGATTGTAAAACGAATATTAAACATTTATACAAACCTAAGCTCCACATATATTTCTTTGACTTCTATTTGATTGCAGTTTACACTAATGATACATAAAAAAAAAAAATCTAAGAATTACATATATTTAGGTGTTTTTTTTTTTGTTAATTATTCTCTGTGCAACTCATAAATGTATAACATTTTAATTCCAATACATTATATTTAACTTACACTTACGATTTCTCCCATTAGCTAAAATGGGGAGTCTATTTAAGCAGATGGCTAAACTAAAAGCTCTTCAGTGGCGATGCCTGAATCCTATGAGCACATTTATATCAGTTTATATGATTTTCCCTGTGAAACGACCAGATGTTCAGTAATAATATCAGTACTTTGGGGAATGGAGATGACAGCGAGGCTTTTGGGAAACCATAGATACAATGATCAATGCATAGGGTCTTGTGGGGTTTCTTTCGGCATGGATTTCTTGGATGGTGATGGTCAGTTTATGTGTCTAGCATCATAACATAGACATGTCAGTGATTGCTTTTTAGAAGTAATTAAACATTTTTTGAAACAAAATAATGAACTGGAGGAATAAGCACTGTATTTAATTGGTTGTCACTCATGGCTTACAGCACTAGCTGTCTGGGCTTCATTTCCATGAGGCTTCTTATCTGTATCATGTCTCTTTGTTTGCACTGGCTTCCTGCAGGTATTTCCATTTCCTTACACATCTCCAAAACACACTGGTAGGGTAACTGACATCTGACATAACTGGCCTTAGATTGTGTATGTATGTGTTAAAGCGTAACTCCACTTTTGTTGAGAAAAAAAACAAACATTCTCCCCTGGGTGATCTATGTACATTGCAAGGATTATAACAACCTTTGTTTCCGATTCCTACCTTTTGTTATTCTGAAGAAATCCCTGTTAGTGCCTCTGTGCTAAGTGGTTCTAATGGGAGGTGTTTCATAATTATCAATCAGCTGTGCAGCTGCAGAGCACTAATGAGGAAATCTGCTGGGCCTGCATGCCTGTAGGGCTCTTTCACACGGACGGACCGTATGTCCGTTTTTCATCCTTCCGTTTTCGGATGAAAAACTGACATACATGTATCCCTATGGTATAGCGGGTGTCAGCAGATGAGCATCCGCTGACACCCGCTCTCGTCCGTGCCTGCTGTGCTCCGTTTCTGCAGACGGAGGAAAACCCCATTTTTTCATCCGTCTGCAGAGCGGATCGGATGACGACGGACTCTACGGTCCGTCGTCACCCGATCCCCCATAGGGGAGAGCGGCGCTCTGACAGGTCCATCCCTGCACGGAGTGCAGAGACGGACCTGTCATCTTCCTGCTCAGCGGAGATCGCTCCGGCGATCCCCGCTGAGCAAGCGGATATCCACGGGGCGGATCTGCACTGATCCGCCCCGTGTGAAAGAGCCCTTAGACGTGTTACTTTTGGGAGTATCTCACAAAACATGAATTTTTCTTCCAGGGGATGCCTAAAATCTGACTTGTATCGTAGGCAGACTTCTGGGAAAATCGGTAAGCCAATCACACAAGCAGGAAATTATGTTTCTAGGGGGTGGTCAGTACACATTCTCTGTACAGAACAACTCCAGGTAGCCATATTGCATTGCCTTTTCAGAAAATTACAGAGCTGCAGATTGAAAAGGAAAGGTAATTTTTAATTACATTCAATTACAATATGACTTGTATATGCTATATTATATATATTTTTTTTTAATTGCTATTTTTTTCCCCATGAAAGTGGATTTACCCTTTAACCACTTACGGAACACCCGCCGTCTTTATATGGCAGTAATTTGAAGAGGGATATCATTGTTATGGCAGTAGCTAGCTGCCATAACCCTGGTATCCTCTTCTTCAGTGGGCGGTCCGCTTCCAGATAAAAGTGATTTCTGTGGCTGATTCGCGGCAAGATCACTTTTATCGGCGGCGGGAGAGGGGCCCGCCGCCGCTTACCAGAGCAGTCGGTAACGGCGGAGGTGATCAGGTCCTGTCACATCTGTGGGATGGAGATGAGTGAGGGGAAGATGGCCCCCACCCGTCTCCATACCACTGCAGGGCGGAAGCGATGTCAAAACGTCACTTCCGCCCATAGCTCTTAAAGGGACATTTTTTAAAATTTTTTTTTTCAAATTACATTTATTTATTTTTTGTTTTTATTTTTTTTATTGCATTTTAGAGTAAATATGAGATCTGAGGTATTTTTTTTCTTTTACAAGGATGTTTACATTCATACATTCATTGTAATAGGAATAAAAGTGACACATTTAAAAAAAAAAAAAAAGAAGAGCAGTGTAAAAAAAAAAAAAAAAAATGGGAAAATAAATAAGAAAAAATGTTTTTTTTTTTAAACGTGCCCCGTCCCGCCGAGCTTGCGCGCAGAAGCGAATGCATACGTGAGTAGTGCCCGCATATTAAAACGGTGTTCAACCCACACATGTGAGGTATCGCCATGATCGGTAGCACGAGAGCAATAATTCTAGCCCTAGACCTCCTCTATAACTCAAAACATGAAACCTGTAGAATTTTTTAAACGTCGCCTATGGAGATTTTTAAGCACTGCAGGGATAAAATGCTTATTTTTGCCTAGGTTAGAAAAAAAATTAAAAAATGTTACTTACCTTATCCCTCACACCAGGGATCAGTCCCCTGAAGCCTCTTTTCTACGGGGGCCGGTGGTTGCCGCTGTGACATCACCACATACAATGTGGAACAAACCCACAACCCCCGAGCAAAGAGGTGAACGCAGATTGCCAGGGAAGAGAGGTCAGAAGAGTAAAAGCCATTTTGCCTGGTGCCCTCTTTTCAAAATTCTCTGCCCTGCAACTACACATACAGAATGGGATAACATTGACCTGATATGGCTCTGTGGTCATATTGGGCCAATCATGTCACCACCATTTCTGCCATTTGTGTATGTGAACTCACTGGCTTAACACAGACAGCTGTTTTTTGGGAACATATCATACCAAACCTCAAGCGGAACCCGAGTTCATCCCCAGAGATGAGGATTTACTTGCATGAGCAAGTTGTTTTTTTACTGACCAAGCCATTTTAAATCCCTATGAGCTGCACTTATTGTGTCTTCCTTAGAATATATTATGGCACCTGAATATTTGTTGCTCAAATTGCTGCTCATTCTTGGTATTCTTGGCTCATCTTGATTTCTTGATTGCTTTCATCTGCTAGTTTAAAACTGGTGCAATTAGATTATCTGTAGATGTAGAGCAGTAAATGTGGAAATAAATAGGTTTTTATTCTTATTTCATGATAAAACGTAAACCTGTTACTAAGGCCCCTTTCACACGGGACGGATCCGTATTGATCCGCCACGTGAAGATCCGCCGCTCAGCGGAGATCGCTCAGCTGATCCCCGCTGAGCCGGCTGATGACAGGGCAGTCCCTGCACACTGTGCAGGGACCGCCCTGTCAGATCTCCGCTCGCCCCTATGGGGGATTGGATGAACACGGGCCGTCTGTCCGTGTTCATCCGATCCTCTCTGCAGACGGATGGAAAAATAGGGTTTTCCTCCATTTTCAGAATCGGACAATAGCGGAGGCGGATAAGGAAGTCTGACTGTAGCTAAATACAATTTGGGAACATTAGGGAACCAGACAGCACTGAGCACCATGTGCTGCTAAGCTATAAAGCAGACAAACGTCTTGATTAGTACCAAATACACCGTGAGATCGTGTGAAATGGTTTGTATCATGTAAGAATCATATATTATGCATGTTATTTACCTGAAAAGCCTCCCTTGTGTAGACATCCAATATCCTGTTTCTGGGTACCCCCCATATTGGCTGTGTCAGAAGCCCCAGTAGACTAAGGCCCCATGCACACGAGACGCCGATGCAAACTCTGCTGAACGCATGTTTTAAAAAGCAGAAACCTGCGTTTAAAAACGTGTGTTTTGCCGCGTTTGCGTCTATAAGCGTTTGTAAAGATAACATCATACAGACCCTCCCCAAGCTCAGAAAGCATGTATTATTAACTATTTCTGCCATTTTGATCAGAGTGAGCAGCAGCAGAGAGAGCAGTTGTACACTTGCATTTGCCTCTCTTTCTGTGTTTTTTTTTTTGGGAAATGGATCCCATATTGAATATATGTCAGGAAATGCTCCTGATGTTGCTCTTGATGAGGCAGCAACGTTGTCGCTAATTGCGTGAGAGGTCCAGAGTCAGAGCTCGTCGATATTGGACCCATCCGTTGATGGCACAGCGAATGGATATTTCACAAACATGGTGAGGTGTTGGGGCTGACTAGACATTGGTATGCAGGTTTTTCTTTTCTTTGTGAAAAAAAAGACATTGCTATGCTTTGGTTAGACTAGGCGGAGTCACTGATTAGATTAGAAATTGGATGAAGGGTTGGGGCAAAGAAGTGGAGGCATTCCTCGTTGTCTAAGCTACCTAAAAAAATTGAGTTTTTTTATGGCATTGCATCAGTGAGTATATATGCTCTATGAACTATCTAAAGTAATTACGACATTTTAAACCAATTTTTTTAGTATTTTTTTTATGGTTTACCATCATATTTCTGAGTTTTCTGGTCCAAAAAATTGGGTTCCTTTAAAAACGCTTATAAACGCAAACTCGCGTTTAGCATCTGAAACTTGGAAAAGCAAAGTGTCTGAACCCATTTTTTTGCTTCTGGAAAAACGAGGTTAAACGCAACTGCATAAAAATGGGAAAAAACGAGACTGTGTACATAGACACATAGGATAACATTGCATGCGTTCAGGGGCAGTTGAAAAAAGTGTCCAACTGCCTCTGAACGCGCGTTTAACATCGTCTCGTGTGCATGGGGCCTTAGAGAGTGCAAGTGAAACTCGAAATATTCCACTGGCAGCTACAAAAAAGGTTACATAGGGAGGTAATGAGAGGGGCAGGGAGCTGGGACAGCATGTAGGCAGGTGCAGTTTGCTGTATCCACTGCAGGTGGTGCTCAGCCTCAGTGGCAGTGCAGAGGGAGAGGAAGTCGTGAGGAGCATGGTTCCTCTGTGGTTTCCTGAGTCAATGGGGTAGTGATCCGGTTGGATGCTGGTAACCCATGAGACCCTGGCCCCCAGGTTTGGCATGCATTCGCATGTGGGTAGTGTAGGGACAGGTCACCCATCTGTCAGGGACAGTATTAGCGACAAGGAAAGGTTCCAGGCGAGGAGGGAAAGCTTAGGGCTCACAATCTCTTGGCCATCCTCTCATTAGGGTACGAGACAGCCAGGCTGCCTTCTGCCCCTCCTGACAGTCCTGACTGACTGTCAGTTCTGCTGATACCTGCTCCGCTACACGATGTTGGTATTCGTGAGTGCTCCCAGTTGGGCCCTCTCCCCCCGGGTTTGTTGTGAACTGTTTTGCCTTTACTACAATACAAGTTTCTCTAGCAAGGCTGAATTAAAAAAAAACTGACCGAACACTTTGGCCATTGGCTAAGGCCGCGTACACGAGCGGACTTTCCCACGGGAATGTCCGCCGGCGGACTTTTTCCTCCCAAAAGTCCGGCGGACTAAGTTTTAAGTTCAGACTTAAAATTGTCCGCTGGACAATCCGGCGGTCTGTGTGCTAGTCCGCGGGACTTTTGAAATGAACGGACTTGCCTCGCACACGGAGGAAAGTCCGTTCATTTAGAACGTGACTCCAGGTAGACGGGGAAGGCAGTGAATGCCGCCGCGTTAGCCCCGTCACCTGGTATGAATTTAAAGGGGAATCCCTACGCCGAAAAAACGTTGTGGGAGTCCCCCCCAAATCCATCTCAGACCCTTATCCGAGCATGCAGCCCGGCCGGTCAGGAAAGGGGTGGGGACGAGCGAGCGCCCTCCTGAGCCGTACCAGGCCGCGTGCCCTCAACATGGGGGGTGCCCTGGGGAAAAGGGGGCCCTGCGGCCCCCCACCCCAAAGCACCTTGTCCCCATGTTGATGAGGACAAGGGCCTCTTCCGACAACCCTGGCCGTAGGTTGTCAGGGTCTGCGGGCGGGGGGCTTATCGGAATCCGGGAGCCCCCTTTAATAATGGGGCCCCCAGATACCAGCCCCCCACCCTATGAGAATGAGTATGGGGTACGATGTACCCCTACCCATTCACCTAAGGAAAAAAGTGTAAATAAATAAACGACACAATTTTTTTAAATATTTTATTGCACAGCTCCGGGGTTCTTCTTTCGTCTTGTGGGGTTTTCTCGCCGGACTCCTCTGCTCTCTTCTGCTCTTTTACCTAGCTCTTTCACGAGCGGAGGAGCCCGGCTTTCTCCTTCGTCGTCGTCGTCTGGGGGTCTCGTTCCGCCTTTGGGGGTCTTGTCCCGCTCTTCGGTTCTTCTTGCCACTGTCGCCGCCTTCTTCTTCTTTTTCTCCTAAGGGGTACTGTTAATGCTACAACATATAAAGATACTTTACACATTTGTGCTCTTCTAGCTTTGAGACAACAGGTTGGTACAGCCTTCTGGTAAGAGTTTGGGGAAGTACCTTTACTGTTACGTCATGACTGTGCCCCAGTACAATCCAGCTCCATAAAGATATGGTTTGGTGTGGAGGAACTCTAGTATCCTGCACAGAACCCTGACCTCAACCCTACTGAATACCTTTGGGATGAATTGTAAGGGCTCTTTCACACGGGGCGGATCCGTAATGATCTGCCCCGTAAAGATCCCCTGCTCAGCGGGGATCGCTCCGCTGATCCCCGCTGAGCCGGCGGATGACAGGGCGGTCCCTGCACACTGTCAGATCTCCGCTCTCCTCTATGGGGGATCGGATGAACACGGACCATCTGTCCGTGTTCATCCGATCCGCTCTGCGGACGGATAGAAAAATAGGGTTTACTGCTATATCTTATGCAGACGATACCCATCTACTTGCCGTCATCTTTCTTCAAATCTTACCGACAAGCGTGTTCAGCATTTATATGGAGTAATAACTCCCCACGCATTAAATATACCCGTCTTACACGAACCAAAACATCTGGAGGCATTGGCCTACCCGACTTGCATAAGTACTATCTCGCGTGCCAACTTGCTAGGATAGTGGACTGGAAAGTGCACGGAAGACAAAAGACTTGGGTACCTTTGGAGAACGCTTTTTCCCCCATCCCTCTATACTCGCTGCCCTGGATTGCAACAAAACACTGGCCGCCCTCTTTAAAAACCCACCCGCTTATTCACACTTCCTTAACAGCTCTCAAATCTTTGCTAGGCACATCAAACCTCACCTCACACCCCGGACCATTGACCCCTCTTAGGGGTAACCCAGATTTCCCTCCTGGGGAGGAGCAGTCTTTCCTGGCGAATGAATGGCCCCAAAAAGATCTACTAGCCCATCATTTGATCTACAAGGGACAGATTAGGTCCTTTGAAAATCTAGTTGCCCAATCCCAGACTGAGTCATTCCCATTTTGGACCTATAGACAACTCCGACATTTTCTTCTTTCACACAACCCGATAACTACCTGGAATAGACAACTCACACCGTTTGAAGCCCTATGCTCCCAAACATCACCGCAAAGACATGTGATTTCCTACATCTACTCTCTACTCCAAGGAGCTATAGACAGGGGGACTACAACCGACGTAAACCGTGTATCTTGGGAGAAAGAACTGAATATATCCCTCTCAGACGACAATTGGACAGACATCTACACATACGCTCACAAAGGGACAATGAATGTGGCAGTACAGGAGAATGGGTATAAGATTATTACCAAGTGGTACAGAACCCCCGAGCGCCTACACAAGTTCTCACCGACTACCCCGAACACATGTTGGAGATGCAAATCTCAGGTGGGCTCAATGCTCCACATCTGGTGGGAGTGCGCCCTCCTTCAGCCCTTCTGGAGGGAGGTGCACTCTCTCATAGAACAAATCACCACATACACTTTGAACTTCGAACCAGCCCAATACCTGCTACACCACACCGCCTTATCCAAACGAGCATACTACAAATCATTGGCCATGTTCATGGTCAACGCCGCCAGGCTCTGTATCCCCATACACTGGAGATCAACAACATCCCCATCAATTAGAGAATGGTTTCAAAGAATCTCCAGAACTGAAGAAATAGAAGAACTGATACATACCGCGCAAGAGAGAATGCACAAATTCACGAATACCTGGGCCTGTTGGACCCATTTCAAATCCTCTGAGCAATACAAATCCTACTTCCCCAACAGACAGACCGATGATTAAGACACACACTTAACCCGTAACTGACCCCCCTCGTCCTCCTCTGGAGGACCCAGCTTAGTGGAGAGGTGGCCCCCCCCCACCACCCCCCCCCCTTTTTCTTTTTTTTTTTTTAATACTTCTACTCCCTACCATTCCCCTCTTTACCTTCATTCCGACCCCTCTCTCTATTCTATATCCCATCCCCCCCCTTCCCCTCTGTGCCCCCTCCTTTCATGATAATAACCTACCCGCTTACTGAAGGAAAGGGATTCTCTGGTGGACTGAAGATTTAAGGGAACTACTAATACTGAACCATAGTTGGACCTGATGATATTGGTCCCATTGGTGTTTTATAAGTCCAATAATACCCCTGATCTTCAACACAAGCACTACTATGTATACGAGCTTAACAAATGTTTGCATGCCATTAACCTTTCTACGTTGTAACTGTATAATAATGCTGGAACCTGAATCCCGTTGTACATTGTACGTTGTTCAAATGTTTGCTGACTTTTGTTTGTTCAATAAAAATTTTTGTGGAAAAAAAAAAAAAAAAAAAAAAAAGAAAAATAGGGTTTTCCTCCGTCTGCAGAATCGGACCACAGCGGAGACGGACGATATCGGGTGTCAGCGGATGTTCATCCGCTGACACCCGCTATCCCATAGGGATGCATGTATGTCCGTATTTCATCCGAAAACGAATGGATGAAATACGGACATACGGTCCGCCCGTGTGAAAGAGGCCTAACGCAGATTGGGAGCTGGGTCTTCTCATTCAACATGAATACTTGATCTTGCTGTTTTGGCTGAATGGGCACAAATCCCCCCAGATACACTTCAAAATCTTGTAGCAAGCCTTCCCAGAAATATAGGAGCTGTTAAGGCCGCATATGCAGGGGATGGGGGCATCAACTCTATATAAATGCCCATGGTTTTGTAATGGGATGTCCAACCAGCTGATATAGGTGTGATGATAAAGTGTAAACTTTTGCCCATTTACTGTAATTTCCAACATGTCCTCTATCCTAAGCCCTGTAATATTGAGAAGGTCGTCCCTATTGGAACCCAGAAAAATAGCTGATGTGAGATATGCCAGCTCTGTTTGATTATAACACACTTGGATACAGGCTTCCTTCACACCAGATGCACTTAAAGGCTTTTTGCTCTGGTTTTCAGCACGATCAATAAAGAAATTTGTTAAAACCCTCCATTTTCAATGAATGATGTTCACATCAATGTGCCCTTAGTGATGTGTCCTGAAAAAACTTCCTGCATGTTGCATTTTTGGAGGGCGGACAACTCACCCTTATAATTGCTAATTGCTAATATAGGATTTGTCATTAGACACAGCAGGCCTGTTTCTATAGGTAGTGCAAAGAGGCGGCTTTCCGCTGTATAGTTATCGACCATGTTTTTTCCCCACCATCAGTAAAAATACAGTCAATTCATATAATCTTTTTTTTTTTTTTTTTTAATTCAGGATAATACTAATAAAAATGTAAAGCGGTAGCAATCCCCGCTTTGTGATTTTTATCTACAGGTAAGCCTATAATAAGGCTTACCTGCAGGTAAAATGAAAATCTCCTAAATGTGCACCGTTTAGGAAATATTCAACCTGGATGCAGCTGGTGACATCACCGGCGCATGCGCTCTGAAGGTCCTGCATACATTGCTGGACCTTCAGAGCTTTGTGCCCGGAACAGAGGGCTCCCGTGCGCATTTGTGCAGGAGTGACATCATCGCCGCTGAGGCCAATCACATAGCCAGAGCACGCGCACCTGGAAGAAAGAACGGGTAAGATGTTAGCCCTCTCAGCGGTGACAGCACGCTGCTAGAGAGCTTTGTTTCAAGGTAAGTATTTAACAATGTGCTAGTATGCAATGCATACTAGCACATTATGCAATTGCCTTACAGGTGTTTTTTTTTTTTTAATAACCAGCTGCGGTTTACTATCGCTTTAATTAATGATCCCAGCAGAGAAACGTTTCCTTGGACTACAGAGAGTCTGTGACCTTGAAAGGAAGCACGGTGGACACAGCATGTATACGTTTCCTTCCAGCTGCCTTGTTAGGCTTTCAGTGGGTGGTTGGGGGTAGGGGGGGGGGGGTAACTAGCCTCAACTAGACCTTCCTATTCTATAGTGTTTGGTTTTCTGTGCGTTTGGCGGGATGTTCGCCGGCCGCTGTGTCCTTAACAAGGAATGAGTCATCAGCTGTCAGCAGGCTTCCCCGCTGACAGCTGGAAAAAAAATTACCAGCAATACACTTTAATTAACTTTAATCAGTTTTGCTGCAGAAGGTTCTATACATAGTAAAGATGCGGTACTTTACAGGTAGGCTAAGTGGACCCCGCCCCCCAAGCACTATATTTAAAGGAATTTTTCATTTTTATTGTTTCACTTTAAGCATCATTAACCACTTGCCGACCGCTGTTGGCAAATATACGTCGGTAGAATGGGTGCGCGCGCGCCTGCCGCAAGCACCGCGACCGTGCACGCGAGACTCGATCGCCACAGGGATACCCACGATCGTGTCACGGAGCTCCAGAACGGGGAGATGCCGATGTAAACAGCATCTCCCCATTCTGCCTAATGACAGGACACTGATCGTCTGCTCCCTGTCATCGGGAGCAGTAATCAGTGTGGTGTCGCACAAGCCCATCCCCCAGACAGTTAGAAACACTCCCCTAGGACATACTTAACCCCTCCCTGCCCCTATTGGTTAACCCCTTTACTGCCAGTGACATTTTTACAGTAATCAATTATAGCATTGATCGCTGTATTAATGCCAATGGTCCCAAAAATGTGTCAAAATTGTCCGATGTGTCCGCCATAATGTCGCAGTCACGATAAAAATTGCTGATCGCCGCCATTACTAGTAAAAAAAATATTAATAAAAATGCCATAAAACTATCCCCTATTTTGTAGACGCTATAAGTTTTGCGCAAACCAATCAATAAACACTTATTGCATTTTTTTTTACCAAAAATATGTAAAAGAATACGTATCGGCCTAAACTGAGGAGAAAAAAACTTTTTTTTATATATTTTAGGGGGATATTTATTATAGCAAAAAGGAAAAAATAATGCGTTTTTTTCTAAATTGTCGCTATTTATTTGTTTATAGCGCAAAAAATAAAAACCGCAGAGGTGATCAAATACCACCAAAAGAAAGCTCTATTTGTGGGGAAAAAAGGACGCCAATTTTGTTTGGGAGCCACGTTGCACGACCACGATATTGTCAGTTAAAGCGACGCAGTGCCGAAATGGCAAAAAGTGGTCTGGTCTTAAGCCAGCAAAATGGTCCGGTCTGAAAGTGGTTAATGGGGTTCGGTATTCGGATCTGAACTTTTTGTGACATTCGGCTGTTCTGGTACGAACCAAACAGGGAGGTGTTCGGCCCATCTCTACTAATCTACATGCCAAAGGTTTTGTGATTCTGTTCAGCTAGTTTTGTCATTTAGTCAGATATGCCCCAGTAGATGACCGATTTGTGTCGAAACGCGTCGGGCCAGCTATCTCGCACTTCTCACATTGCTGACCCTTTTCTTTTTATATTCTCGAGATTTTATTTGTCAGATGCGAATGTGAATACATTTTAAACATTTTTGACCTGCACCATTGGAGTCGCTTCCATTTTCTCTTTTCTCCCTGGTTTTTGGGATCGCATTGAGTTGACTGCCTTGGGATTTTACAACTTGTCCTTGTGAGGTTCATCGGTCGTGGTGTCTGCTGTTTGGTTCCTACCTGACGTGGTGTTTGCCTCCCAGGTTCCCGCCTGCCTGATTCGGTACCCTTTTGGCGCAAGAGGTCTAGCGCACAAGCCTACCTGATGCACATGTCGTATGGCAGCTGCATCCAACTTTTGCGGTAAGAGTACCCAATCCTTTTATATCTTCTGGCAAGCTGTTTAATCATCTCTATCCAGTCAACTTTAAGGATTCGCTGGCATCATTGGTCCACTTGATTCGGACTTTACATTATATTAATTCACTGATTTATATATACTTTTTATTTGTGGTTTCATTATATTAATTCACTGATTTATATATACTTTTTATTGTGGTTTCACTAGCACATGTCATATATGTCATATTATTTATGATATCTATTTCACAACGTGTTTACCTTTATACATGTTCCCAGTTTACATGTCACTTACCTTCTAAAGTGGGTTTATCCTAGCGCTACATTTTTTATATTTATATTTATGACTTTGTTTGTTTTGTATGTTAGCTGCTTTTTGATACATTTCTTATCACGGTAGCGCAGTTTTTTCCTTTTTGTATTGTCATTTACATGACTCTTGATTCCTGATTCAGCATTTCTAACACTTCTCTGTTTTCATCCTGCTCATTGTACGATAAATCAGTATTATCACCCCTGTCCAATCAGCAGGAAGGTGATCCAGAAGCAGCATAGCTGAACCAGGAAGAGCCATCTTGCTGACTGTTCAGCGTAAATAACAAAATTGGCTCTACAGAATTACAAATCCTTTGGCAGGCAAAACACACATAAATATTCAGGTTAAACAGCATGAGTTTTGTTGAAAAGTAGACTTAGTGAAGCAGTGTAAAAACTCCTACTGGACGCTCGCTTTTTTTGTTTTTTGGAGTCAAATCATTCGTTTGACTGCAGCTCTACAGCGATACACACGAGATAAAAGCAATTTGGTGGCTGTGCAGTTTATGTTGGCAGGACCTCTAGAAGTAGCCAGAAAAAAAAAGTTAAATCCTACAATGTATTTATCTGAGTTTGTGTTGGCACAAAGCGCTTGCAGTTCATAAGTATCCCGTGCCAAGACAAGCACAGCCGGCGGTTTGTTATTGCTAATCTGCAAGCAACCCTCTAGGGCAGCTGCACAGAATTTGACCAAAGGCCTGTGTGGTTTGGCTGTGTACAGTGCCAGAAATATTATCTTTTTTGTATTTTTCTAGATGAATCAGTCCGCGGGGTCACTGGATAGAAAGCCCGCGATTTTGCAGTAGCAGCTGTCCTAGAAGATGCTCCTGGGGGATGGAGAGAGATAAAGATTTAATCTGTGCAACACTCCGATCAGTGGAATTGTTTGGAGAGTGACTGATGTCAATTCTTCATTGAGCAAACAAGCTGTTCTATAGAGTGTGGGAACTTTACTGGAAAAAACAAAACTTTGCAATTATATTTAGGAACAATAGATTAGTAACTTTCAAAATAAATCATTTTAAAAAAAATATTTGATTCATTTTATAGCCCTGATAGATTCTGCGTGGCTTTAAAGCGGAAGTAAACCCATCCATAAAACAGTTTCATTTCCGGCATGTGCCGGAAATGTAACACTCCTCTTGGTTGTGCTCTCAGCCAAACTGTCAAACCATCCAATGGCTGGTGTCATAACGGATCACATGTGCAGCACCGTGGCAGTTGTAGATTAAACAGAAGCAAAGATGGCAGCTTCCTTGGCTGAAAACGATAGGGGGGTTTACTTACACTTTAAGAAGGCCATAAGACCATTCACATCACACCTTTCCCAGGTGGAACTCAACAAACGTAGTCCTCGTTCACATGGGCGTACGTAAAGGGTTAATTCACCTTTACCAATAGAAATGCCTATGCAGATAAGGGGATCTGTAGATAAAAACAAGCTGAGCAGCTCTGACTAAAGTTGAATAATGCCTTTGCTATAGGTGTAGCCCATTTTTGTACCTCCTGAAGCCTGACTGGAATACTCTCAGGACGTTGCTAGGATGTTGCAAAAAGAGGCCCAGTCATCACCTCCACCATCACAGGAGTGAGCTCTCAAATGCTAAGCTCAGAGATACATCTTCAGGGGAGAGATAAGGCATGTGCGAGGCTATGAAACAGAATGTGAAGGTGGAAGTGAGCAGTAATAAAAAAGAAAAGGCAGCTAAGCTGCATGCTTTTACCAACCCCCCCCCCCCCCCCACAGTGCAGCTTGATGGGAACAACAAGGGTGCATTTCCTTGGCAGAGTTTTTAAAAAGGTTGTAACCCTAAAGAAAAAAGATTCCATTCCTTTGAAGCATGTTAAACCACACAGTGCTTATATGGTGTCATCTGTCCCTTTCTATGCTGAAAAATACTTGGTTGATCCTGCCTGTTCCTGTGTCCCCCTAGGTGTGCTGACCACGGTAATCATGGCTGCTGATCCAAGATACCAGCTTGGTGCCTCTGTCATCCTGCTGTGTTTAGAGTCTCTCCCTCCCTGTCTGTCACTTCCTAGTGTGTGAGCCAATCTCCAAACCCGCCCCTTCCCTCCTGCCACTATTCCGTGTGGCAGTAAAGTTCGTTATCACAATTACTGCCAGCCCCTCTGTTATGACACGATGTAGCCAAATAACTTATTTCACATCGCCAATGTGCGGTCACGTGACTGTCTGGCTGATGTCAGAAGGGAATCTTAGCCCCTCCCACTGTAGTCCTTACATCAGGGAAGGAGAGTGGCAGGCGATCACGTGACCGCACATCAGCAATGCGAAATAAGTTATTTAGCTGCAGAATCTAAACAAAACACAGACACTGTGTAGTATAACAGAAGGGCTGACAGTAATTGTGATCTCTGAAGTTACAAACACTTTAACATGTAAATAGTATCAAGACTAATGCAAATACAGTGTGCTTTCAGGTGCATTTTCACTTGCATTTGAGATTAGCTTAAGATTCCTCTGAGATCATTCAAAATTCATTGTCAGCTCCATTTTACTCACAGTTGACCTTTTTTGATCTGCATTTGACCTGTTCTAATCTGCTTCTGCATTTCCATTGACTTGTATGGAGAAAGAAGCAAAATCTTATATAAACAGACCCCTAATGCCGTGTACACACGGCCGGACTTTTCAACAGCAAAGGTCCAAGAGAAAGAATCCGTCTGACAATTTGATCGTCTGTGGGCTTCATTGGACCTTTGCTGTCGAAAAATCAGATGGACTTTAGATTTGGAACATGTTTCAAATCTTTCCAACGGACTCGAGTCCGGTCGAAAAATCAGTTCGTCTGTATGCTAGTCTGACGGACGAAAACCGACGCTAGGGCAGCTATTGGCTACTGGCTATGAACTTCCTTATTCTAGTCCTGTCGTAAGTCATCACGTTTAAATCCGTCAGACTTTGGTGTGATTGTGTGTGTCCAAGTCCGTTCATTCGGAAAGTCCGCCGAAAGTCCGTCGGGAAGACCGTCGGACCTAGTCTGCCGGAAAGTCCGGTCGTGTGTACACGGCATAAGTTTATTTCAAGGCAAATAAAAAAAAACAACATATGCATCACATCTCTGCAATACTCTGAACTGAGGAATAGTGGGGAACTGTGGAGAGAAGTAGTCTGCAAATGAAAGAGACTTAGTGACATTCAGTCTAGCAGGGCTGCTAAAATTAGGGGGAAAGTAAAGTCGGGTACACACTACAGTTTTTATTCATGCAACCCCGAGGGTTGCACAAGAAATACTGACAGCTCTGTTTGGGAGCCGCTGTACTAACCATGCAAGGTTAGTCCAGCGATCTCCCCTGCTGAGCTTTTGTGTTCTGACAGGGGGACACACCCCCCCGCCAGAACACACCGATCAGCGCTCGCTGCCATTGCTTGAGAGCCCTGATCAGGAGTAGGTTGGCTGCTGGCTTTCCAGCATACATGTCTGACAGAAGCGGCCATATGGACACACGGGCAGAAGGTCGGTTGGTATTTTTTGTACTGTCAAATGTCCTCTGACATTTTGTCCATGTGTACGGGGCTTTAACCAAGCTTGAAATTGTTGAATATGATCTGTCCTGGACATACCCCTGCCTGGTAGATGTTTCTGTAATCTTCACCTGAGCAATAAAACTGGGCAGAAATCTCTGAAGTGTACACTGGCGATTGGACTGGCTCCATCAATGGCTCCTTGTTTGGTGCTGATCCAAATACCAGGCTTTTCAGTTTCTGCTTAAAATTGGAAAACCTGTGTAAATGTTTATCTTTTCTTTATCCCTTTCTTCAGAGACCATTTCTGAAACAGATGATGTGATCAGACTACATTTTTAGCACCACAGATCAGGGGTCTCCCTCGGACCCAAAGTAGTTGAAGGCCATAACCAGTAGGAGTTGAAAATGCCCCGGCGTCAGTGGGATTAGACAATGTCTCAGGCTTGGTGGTCAATGGGAGTAAGCAAATTATATAGTATCCATGTTAGTGGGAGAAAAAGTGCCCCATCATTGGTATTAGAGGAAGAAACTGTGCCCCATCGTTGGTATTAGTGGGAAGAATAGTGCCCCATCATTGATATTAGTGGGAGGAATAGTGTCCCATCATTGGTATTAGTGGGAGGAATAGGCCCCATCGTTGGTGTCAGTAGGGGGAATAGTGTCTCATCATTGATGTTAGTGAGAAGGATAGTGCTCGGTCATTTTAGGTAATGTCCCTTGTGAGCTGCTACAGTGATTTTTTTTTTTTATGTGTGCTGTGTCCCAAACACAAACAAAAAATAATTAACAAAAAAAATATCTGGAAAAAATTTATGCCACTAGCAGTTATGCATCTAATTTGACTTGAACTTGAAGCTGAAAAGTGTACTGAATAAATAAATAAGTGCCGCGCTAGTATTTAACCAGATTAGTGCTCATGCAAAATTTAATTGACACAAAAAAGTCCTTCAAAGTCTCTACAAAATAAATATCTTGAATGCTGTTTTAACCACCCATCATGCATGCTTTATTAATAAATCCGTCATGCTGCTGTACCTGGAAGATGCAGGCCCCTCCTTAACAGCAGCCCTGCAACTAATCCAGAGCTTTGGCGTCTTCTCTGGACTACAAATAAATTGGTCCAAGTCCCAAATTTTCCCAATCGATGTCACCGCCCCTACGGACACTCAGGCGGCCCTACCCCTAGTGCGAACCAGCCAAATCAAATACCTGGGTGTACACTGCTCTCGATCCCTCACAGATTACATACCTCTGAACTTGGAACCGCTTTTCGAACTTTTGAAATGTAAAACGCAGGTCTGGTCCAGACTCCCCCTCGGGGTCATGGGCCGACTCAACTTGGTGAAAATGATTCTCCTCCCCAAACTATTGTACCTCTTCTGGCATGCCCCACTCTATGTCCCGTATGTTTAAAAACATGGTATCTATCCTCAACACCTTTATATGGGGCTCTTCCAGGCATAAATTGGCATGGCAGACCCTCAAATGACCTACTCACCTGGGCGGCACAGCTCTACCCGACCTGACACTATATTACCTTACCTCCCAACTATCCCATCTTTTCCACCTTAATGGACATGATAGAATACGATATTCCATGCTAGTATGCATGGCGGCCACAGATGTAGTGGCCCACCCTTTTCAAATAATTTTCTGCAAACACCAGGGCCTCTCAAGATTGGGTGATAAAAGACACATGCTAACGCATTACAGCAGGATCTGGCATATGGCGCTTGCCCTTGTTGGAGCCCCCCCTGCATGCCCACACGCCCCTCTGGGAAAACCCCCACCTTTCGGAAACTGCTAAGTATCCTGGACTATAAAATATGGATAGCCAAGGGGGTCATGTACCTATTAAAACTCCTTACCAGCCGCACCGTCAAAACATTCCAAACCCTTAGTGCGGGCGCTCCACACCGGTACTGGAACCAGTGGCCCTAGCGGAGACGGTACTTGGTGCTGACTCCAAGAAGAGGATCTCCGTCCTATATACACACCTCCTTACACCTAAAGCCACTGCTCATGCTTACCGCTTAAAAACTAAATGGGAGGCGGACCTCTGGGAAATTGAAGATGAACAGTGGGGGGAAATCTTAGAAACACCTAAACAGGTGTCTCACAAGTTATCCGACAGGCTCACTCATCTATACATCCTGCATAGATCATACATCACCCCTGCCCGACTGTCTAAATATAGACCTGATGCTGACTCGACTTGCCCCAGATGCGGTGATACTGACAGCACTTTTTACCACCCCATTTGGTCCTGTCCACTCATTCAACAATTCTGGATACAGGTCATCAAATTCCTTCATGACCAAATGGGATCCCCTCTAACAGTATGCCCCCGCCAATGTATACTTGGCCTTCTTCCCCTACCGGAGGAAGAGAAATATCTCACAATATTTTTACAAGAAACTCTCTTCGCTGCCAGAATGCAAATAGCCCAATTGTGGCTCAGACCTACTCCCCCCACTGTTCAGCAATGGAAGAGAGCTGTGAATCTCACACTACCCTACAAAAAGGTTCTCTGTTCTCATCGCGGGTGTCCAAATAAATTTCAGAAAATCTGGGACAAGTGGATGGAAAACCCTTCCACCTGTGCAGAATGAGGCTAATCTTCTCACTATACTGTGGCCGCACAGCCAAACTTGTATCATCCCCAGCACCTATACCTGTGGAAGAATCCTTTTCCCTCATTTTTTTTTCTCTTCCTTTTTTTTCTCTGTGTGCACATATATCCCGACTCTTCTATCCTATTTTTCATTTTACGATGGTACTAAAGTTAGGACGACAGCAAAGTTAGATATGTATGTCAGACAAACCTTGTATAATT
>CM053030.1:474391270-474442071 GCA_028564925.1 Lithobates sylvaticus
ACACGCATGCTCGGAAGAAGAAGCGGTCGGTCTTGTAAACTAGCGTTTGTAATGGAGAATTAACATTCATGACGTGGCAAATTATGAAATGCAGCGCACAATTCTCTTCTTCTTTAATGGGATAATAATGAAGCTGCTTTGCTGGTGATACTGATGGAGTTATTGCAAACAAATTTTCAAAGGCTTTTTTTTTCTAGTGATATCAAGAATAATATTATTATGCTTTTTGTACTTTTTATTTGGGCAAGTTACCACAACACCATTATCCCGTAGTTTTTAAGATCAAAGATACAACTATGTTGGTGTACATTTTACATTGTATTTTTTTTAAATGTAACTGCCTACTCCCAAACTGTCATTTGAAGTAAAACACATAGCCAAGTATTATTCTCCACAATTTTTTTTATTATGCATTAAAAGAAGAAAACAAATAAAATTAGACATGCTATCTGCCAATAGAACTTAACCAAAAAGTGCATTCTATGCATCCAAAAATATAGAAAATATACCAAATCATTATTCAACCAAAATTTTTTTTATGTGGGATGAGTCATAAGAGGGCCAATGAGAGCTGTAGAGCTGGAGGTGTCTGTGTAAATCCAGGAAGTGAACAGGCATCAGCTTCAGCTGCCCACAGTTAAAATGGTTGCAACAAGATTCAGAGAAATACAGAATCACAGTATATATAAAATAATATGCAAAGTGGTTGGAGGGAAGCTTCAGAATGGCAAAGATGTTTGTATTACATATTATGTGAGCAGACTGCAGTTCCTGTTTTACTACACTGATTATATTTTAGTCGACTAAAAAATGTATTAGAGATTTAGACAACTAAAACAATTGCAGAAGACTAAAATGGGACTAAAACTAAAATGCCATTTTAGTCAAAATTCTAACTAAATCGAAATTTGCTGCCAAAATGAGAACTGTCTAGAACCCCTGTTAATGTTCTTATTGTTGTCTGTTTTCCTGTTGCAGATCTTCCTTCACTTTCCCTCTAGTAAAACTGTTGTCACTTGAACAAGAGGGAAGGGGCAATCCCCTTTCACACTGGGGTGGAAGCCGCGGTGACGGTAAAGCAGCGCTATATTTAGCGCTGCTTTACCGTCGTTTGGCCCGCGGGATTCGGCCGCTCGCGGTGCAGTTTAACCCCCCGCGAGCGGCCGAAAAAGGTTTAAAATCCCCCGCAGAGCGCTGCCGTAGCGGCGCTTTGCGGCGGTATTGCCGTGGTGTCCCATTCAAATCAATGGGAAGGAGCGGGATAGGAGCGGTGAATACACCGCTCCTATCCCGCTCCAAAGATGCTGCTAGCAGGACTTTTTTTGCCGTCCTGCTAGCGCACCGGTCTAGTGTGAAAGCCCGCCGGCTTTCACACTGGAGTGAATGGGGCCGTTTTTTTCAGGCGGTGTACAGGCGCTATTTTTAGCGCTGTACCGCCTGAAAACCGCCCCAGTGTGAAAGGGGCCTAACTGGTTCTCAAGATAGCAGTTATAAGTGTGACAGGGGTTCTAATCCTTCCCCACTTCCAAAAATTGGGAAAAAAACTTAGCTGGGCATGCACTAAAATGTTTTTTTGATATTTTTATTAAAACGTGGGCATATTTAACCCCTTATTATCTATTGACTAACAATAATTAACCCATATTAACTATTTCCTCCCTTTATCCCTTTGACCATTATTTTTACAATATTAATTATATACCATTCATTTTTAAATGTATATGTTTGTATAGTTAATTCATTTTTGTAGCCTTCGCCCACAGGGCCACGTCATTCATAACCCAGAGCTCTGTGTATGAATGAACTACAACTCCTGGCATCCTTTGCTTGTAGTTCTCAATGAACAACTACCACGGCGCTGTGGAGGGCTGTAGTAGTTAATTGATTCTTCCTATCAGTGTATCTGCTTGCCTGTATGGGATGTACGGGTACACAAATACACTGACAGGTCTGCAGGAGACCTGCATGGCACCAGCAATCTGCTGATCGCTGGTGCAATGCTTTACAGGCTCAAAAAAAATAATAAATGCAAATTTTTTTACCTGCAAAAAATTATTATTTATTATTTTTTTATGTAGCACCCTGAAATTTAGGCAGGGAGCTCCTCGCAAATTTACTTGCCAGGAGTAGTTATCCTGGTCAATTGTTAGAGCTCTATTCATTTTTTCCTAAGCTTGACCTTGTTACATTTTTCTCTTCTACCACTAGGTGGCTGGGTACTTGGTGGTACTAGATATGAGAAGGGCAACTCACGGTCAGGTTAAAGGGATATGGGGTATCTCTGCCAATGGGCAGGGGTTTTTCTTGAATGCCTTGGCCTGCTGGGAGCGCCTATATATTTGGGTGGAGTCAGGTGATCTGTGTTCTGTGCCACCTGGACGGTTGTCTGGGTGGACGTGTGTTGTATTGCCCAGGCTGCTAGGCCAGAGATTGGGCCTATCCCGGGGGCATCTGGCTGCTTGTCTGTCTGAAGGCCTATCCAGAAGCAAGAGAGCAGCACAGGGTTGGGATCGCGGCTTGCAATCCAACCAGAAGTGACGGTTCTGCCAGCCGGAGAACCTGTCGCGGTCGGAGGTAGAGGGGAAGCTGTCGCCACAAAGAGACCCTCCACCTTATCACCAGGGACCACTGTGAGTAACTGAAGCAAGTACCAGAGCAGTATTATCCCTGAACGGACACGGTGGAGAATCTGCAAACTTCAGACGGTGATCAAGTCAGGGACCCAACCAGCAGAGGTAACGCTTGCAGAGCAGCCTTGTGTGTCAAGCCAGGGACCAAGCAGACCAGCAGGGGTGAAGCTTGAGAAGTATCGGGAGAGCCAAGCTAGGGACCCAGCAGAGAGGCGGGGGTGACGCTTGAGGAAGATACCACCGTGAAGATTGGAGGAGCTCAAGGGATTCATAGTCAATGAATCAAAGGGTCTAGTGAGAGACCGGGAGCTCAGTGGGATGAATAACTACAAGGAGAAGTTGTAGTGAAGCTGAAAGAACTGTTACACTTTGTGTTAGGAACTGTTTAAGACTGTTGCCATAGGAGACAGCATTCCTGCACGTGCAGATGTGGCACTTTGCTGAGGCCTCTCTCTACATGGCTGTCCTCCTATTGAAGCCTCAGAGTCTACTCAAGGGTGTAACTTAGATAAATGAATGTGGCTTTCTAATTTTAGCACAGTTGCAGCAATAACTGTAACGCATCAGTAGCTGACTGAAGGCTTTGAACAGCTGCCTGGATTTGCCTTTAAAAATGTTTTTTAGGTAGAATGACATAAAACCACCCTCCAACGTGTTTCAGGGGCTCAAAGATCTCCCCATTCATCAAGAAATACAAAAATGTTTGTAAAAATATAAATTCCAATATTAATAAATGCATAATAAAATTCTATATATAAATTAAACAAAATTAAATTCATGGTAATCTGAAAAAGTTATACTAACTTTTATAATATGGCTGATTGTCTTAATTATAATAAAGCCCATAGAATTTATGATGGAAGCAGATCTCATTAACAACGTTGGTTTTGAAATTAGAATGGACAAAATGGCTTTAACAGTAAAATAAAAAAGCAAAGAGAGTAGATATAAAATAAATTGCAAATAGGAACTCAATTAAATTAATATTAAATTACATAATATATCCATTAGAACATGATTAGCAACAAAGGAATTTTAAAACACATAAAAATCTATCCTATAAAATAAAAATATGAACTGTTAAATGAAGACATAATGAATGATAATTACTGATGAAAAAGTAATTAACAATTTACACAAAGAACCCCTTAATATCAGAAATTTCTATTCAGGTAAATCAAGTTACTGGATATTTTTCTACTAAAAAACATTGATTTCAATATGTATTGCAGGATACTTATTCAATACACTTATTTATAGCTGGAGGCAGATATTGCAACTTTAATGCAGACTGATATTTAGAAAGTAACTGTTTGTAATACTAAGGATTTATTATTGAATAAAGGTAAAATGATGTGTGTCAAGAATTTGAAAAATATGAGTTTCAAGAATATGTGAGAAATAAAGCAAGTGTACCGAAAATAGCCGAACTCGGATTTCTTTATGTTGTCGGCGCTTGGCTCTTCTCGCAATCAGTGGAGGTGGGCGGGACTGCGAGAGGAGCCGAAAATAGCCGAAAATACGCGCGGCTTTCGGAATATCGGCTCCGCTCGCTCCCCTAAAAAGAAAATCAGCGGGAGATTGGCGGGTATCGGCGTATAACACGCCCCCACGATTTTCCCCTGATTTTAAGGGGAAAAAAGTGCGTGTTATACGCCGATAAATACGGTAATCTGTATGCAAAAAAGAAATATAATGTTATAAGAACCAAAGTCATATGAGGCTAAGTATGACTAAGGAAGAACCCAACTACATAAGAGAAGTAAAACATACTGTTTACATTGTGAAAGTGGAACGAGCCTTGCTAGAAGGCATAAATTGGGACAAAATCTTAGGAACAAAGAACACAGAGGAGAGATGGGTTTGCTTTAAGAGCATATTTAATAAGGGCATTAGCCAATGCATCCCATTGGGTAATACATTTAAAAGAGCGAACAAAAGTCCTGGATGATTTAACTCCAATGTTAAAATGCATATAAAAGCAAAGGAGAAGGCCTTCAAAAAATACAAGGTTGAGGGATCATCATCAGCATTCAGACTTTTTTAAAGAATGCAACAAGAAATGTAAGGGTTCAATAAGGACGACTAAGATAGAACATGAAAGACACATAGCGGAGGAGAGCAAATAAAATCCCAAGAAATTCTTTAAGTATGTAAACAGTAAAAAAGGGAGGACAGACCATATTGGCTGCATAAAGAATGAGGAAGGACATCTGATTACAAAGGATCACAGGAAGCACCTCCATGGTTAACAGAGGACAGAATTACAATTAGACATGGGAAACTTAACATTAATAAATCACCGGGACCAGATGGCTTGCGCCCGAGGGTACTTAGGGAACTCCGTCAAGTAATTGCCATTGTTCCCAATTTTTACTGACTGGAATGGTACCAGCTGATTGGAGAAAAGCCAATGTAGCACCAATATTTAAAAAGGGCCCAAAGTACATCCCTGGGAATTACAGACCAGTCAATAGTAATTAAACTCTTGGAGGGGATGATAAGGGACTATATAAAATATTTTAGTAATGAAAATCTTACTAACCATTGGGGGACACTGATTTCTTGTAGCAAATATCTCAGGGGAATAGCACCATTCATTCTCATAAGCTTTCTGTAGTTTGCACTTCTTCAGAAGCAGAAGGTACCAAATTAGAAACACTACAAACAATTGGCTAAAGAGGGAATCCCATTGGCGGCATGACACAAGAGGAACAGTGTACCAACAATAGGACCAACACAGAGTAGCTGATATTAGGTGAGCATAAAACTCAATCGGTGTTATGCACAGGCCATGTATCATGAGGAAAAGTGTGCTTGATCCCACAGTAGTAACAGTATTGAAAGATATTAGATCCAACACCACCAAGGTCATAAAAAAGGGTTGCAAAAAAGTCTCAGTCCACTTGTCCTATTATAGGGAGTCGGACCCCCCACAAGGCAGTGCTGGATTTATAAGGGGACAAAAGGGGCCATTGCCCTCCCTGCCAGGGGGAGTCCCCAAACTACCTTTTTTTTTAAAAAGTAATAATTATAAAATGTAAAATGAGTGTGTGTGTGTGTGTCAGAAAATAAAACAGTTACGTCTGACTTCAAAGGCAAAGAAATGGGATGAGGGCTTCTGGCAGATGTTTTACATTTCAACGTCTCATAATATTTTACTATTCGAGATGTTTGTTTTAACATGACTGAGACAGAGACAAGTAGTTGGGACAAGGGAAAAGTTAAATGTTGGAAAGCAGGGCCTTTGATAAGGAAGTACAGCCAGCCCTCCTTTATTGGGCCATCATTTCAAAAGAGGGGCTCAGGCACCTGCTGAGCAGGAGGTCCAGCCGTACTAATTGCAGACACCGATCTTCTGCCTCCCCTGCAGCGCTGCCAGCTTTGTTACTTCTTTCGCCCTCCAGCTGCACTACATTGCTTCTAGCACATGCGCCTCTTCCATCTGCCGCCCGGACCCCCCTGTGTGCCTCTTTCCCCCGTAGCGCTTCCGGCTTCCCTCTTCTTCTCTCCCACTGGCAGCTGCTTCTATCCCGCCGGCAAGGATGTTTCAAGATTGAGAGCAGAGGAAGGGGCTGGTAAATATGTAATTTACTGACCCCTTTCTTTCCTGAATGAACACAGTGATCGATTGGTACCAATCCCTCCTGTGTCCGTTCATCACTGAAGCATAGTAAAATGTGTTTATTATGCTTCCGTTTGTTAATGAGCAGGAAGCCACGGAGCGCTTCCTATTCATTCATCTGTGCAGCTGAGGCTACAGAGAAAAGGACTGATAAATCTATTTCCTCAGTCACTTTTGGCGGGAGGAAGGGGGCCCTGTCAGGTACACTGTATGGCAACGCTGTATCCTGTAAGACAAAAAACAATTCCATAGCTCAACTCGCCAACCAGTCTGCTGACCAACCAAATTTACCTGTCTAACCGTCTGGTAAAAGCAGGGGTTTAGTTAGCACACATTTGCAAACGCATGTGAAATCTGCAAAGGCCTCGTCACGGCACCCTGTATTGCTTGCAGTCCTAACACTACACATTTATAAGTGTCTCCACAACGGAAGCACATGCATGGAATGGATAGATGTGGGACAGGCAAATTAGTCTAGCCCCCCCATAAAGCGGCCGAACTGCTTCTAATTTTGAGTGTCCTATCATCCTGGACCACAAACCTTCCTCATCCTCACTGTGCTATATGTTTTCTGCTGCACCACTGATATTGTTATAGCTTCGTAGTCCTCTCCATAAAATTATCAGAAATTTGTGCTTAAAGTAGAACTATAGGTAACATTTTTATTTCCATTTTGGATAGAATAAGGGAGGGTTATAACCCCCCCCCCCCCCCCGACCCTCAAAACTAGTGTCCCGACTCGAACATTTCTGGGCGGTTCTTAAATAGCAAGGGGTGTGTCCTTGACAGGAAGGGGTAGGTCATATTTAAATTAGGGGGTGCACGAGTTTAGTCAGGCCTAGGGCAGCACAAAACCTAAATACACCACTGCTGTATGGGGCCCTTTGATTTCTAACAGCAGCCCTGAGGGAATCACAGGAAACAGCTGCATTTAGAAAATACATTCAATGATTTATTAATTAAAACCTATCTGCATGCATATGTTTCTTTTTAGGCCCCTTTCACACGGATGGTTCGTTCAGGTCCGCCTGTCAGTTTTTCAAGCGGACCTGAACGGACAATCCATAGACCTCTATGGAGCGTCGGACATGTCCGCTGACATCTGACCCGCTCCGATCCGAAAAAGTGTGACGGAGGAAAACCCTATTTTTCCATCTGTCTGTGGATCGGATCGGGTGACGACAGACTCTACGGTCCGTCATCATCCGATCCCCGGTAGGGGAGAGCAGCGCTCTGACAGGTCCGTCCCTGCACAGAGTGCAGAGACAGACCTGTCATCTTCCTGCTCAGCGGGGATCGACGGAGCGATCCCCGCTGAGCATAGCGGGCTCTGTACACGGGCACGTCCGTGTGAAAGAGCCCTAAATCTGTATGGAGTTCAGCTTTAATTATATCGACCTATACATTAGATAAAAAGAGGGACAGTCATGAAGCAAAGAGGAACAGAAAAGGGATCTGGGTTTAAAACATGGACTGTACATTGGGAGCTATCCACTATTATAACATTTTGTACTACCATTTATATTTTCTACTATTATTAAGCATTATGTCTATGCCGAGTATTAATAGATGAGTTCTTTTCAATATACCAGCTTGTAGCTTAGACCAAAAAAAATACTTCATTTTGTATTTTGTCAAACACTGGCGTACTATGCCGTGAACATGCTGATAGCGCTTCCCATAATCCATCGTGTAACATTTATTTTATTACACAAATGGTTATGTCTGTGTACTGAGTGAAGCTGTACAGATGGCATTCCTCCTGTTCCATCCAAATGTAAACTCCATGGCAAGTCCACCTACGCCGACAGCAGTATCTAATCTTTCAGGCTTCGGTAAGTATTGATGTAATTGAAATGTGACTCTTCTCGGTTTAGGGAAATCCCAATATTTCAGTCAATTGTTCTCTTGGGAAAATCCCCGAATGCATGAGTTTATAGAGTGGGGAATGTTTGTTGGCTCCATTTTGAAACAAATGTGTTAAAAAACCACAACAACTAAATGAGAAAAATAGCATACATTACGGGCAAGAACCACTTACAACATTTACAATTATGAGTCATGTACAAAACTACCCACCACAGTATGGAAAATTAGAGATCTGTTATATATATCTATGCAGCAGGCTGCTCTGTGTTAGCTGCCATGTTAGGCAAAATGAGGCAAAAGAATAACAGTTGGTCATTTTTTATGTGGGTTTGATGGACAGGATGTCAGCTATGTGCTTGAAAAGATTACCAGATTCATTTTTTTTATATACAGTGCCTTGCAAAAGTATTCATCCCCCTTGGCCTTTTACCTATTTTGTTACATTACAGCCTTTAGTTCAATGTTTTTTTTAATCTGAATTATATGTGATGGATCAGAACACAATAATCTAAGTTGGTGATGTAAAATTAGAAAAATATATACATAAAACTATTTTTCAGAAATAAAAAACTGATAATTGGCATGTGCGTATGTATTCACCCCCTTTGTTATGAAGCCCATAAAAAGCTCTGGTGCAACCAATTACCTTCAAAAGTCCCATAATTAGTGAAATGATGTCCACTTGTGTGCAATCTAAGTGTCACATGATCTGTCATTACATATACACACCTTTTTGAAAGGCCCCAGAGGCTGCAACATCTAAGCAAGAGGCACCACTAACCAACGACTGCCATGAAGACCAAGGAACTCTCCAAACAAGTAAGGGACAATGTTGTTGAGAAGTACAAGTCAGGGTTAGGTTATAAAAAAATATCCAAATCTTTGATGATCCCTAGGAGCACCATCAAATCTATCATAACCAAATGGAAAGAACATGGCACAACAGCAAACCTGCCAAGAGAAGGCCTCACACCAAAACTCACGGACTGGGCAAGGAGGGCATTAATCAGAGAGGCAGCACAGAGACCTAAGGTAACCCTGGAGGAGCTGCAGAGTTCCACAGCAAAGACTGGAGTATCTGTACAAAGGACGACAATAAGCCGTACTCTCCATAGAGTTGGACCTTATGGCAGAGTGGCCAGAAGAAAGCCATTACTTTAAGCAAAAAAGAAAATGGCACATTTTGAGTTTGCGAAAATGCATGTGGGAAACTCCAAATATGTATGAAGGTATAACTTTTTTGCCATCAAAGAAAATGCTATGTCTGGCGCAAACCCAACACATCACATCACCCAAAGAACACCATCCCCACAGTGAAACATGGTGGTGTCAGCATCATGTTGTGGGGATGTTTTTCAGCAGTCGGGACTGGGAAACTGATCAGAGTTGAGGGAAAGATGGAGGGTGCTAAATACAGGGATATTGTTGAGCAAAACCTGTACCACTATGTGTGTGATTTGAGGCTAGGACGGAGGTTCACCTTCCAGCAGGACAATGACCCCAAACACACTGCTAAAGCAACACTTGAGTGGTTTAAGGGGAAACATGGAAATGTGTAAACGGCCTAGTCAAAGCCCAGACCTCAATCCAATAGAAAATATGTAGTCAGACTTAAAGATTGCTGTTCACAAGCGCAAACCATCCAACTTGAAGGAGCTGGGGCATTTTTGCAAAAATCCCAGTGGTGAGATGTGGCAAGCTCATAGAGACTTATCCAAAGCAACTTGGAGCTGTGATAGCCTCAAAAGGTGGCTCTACAAAGTATTGACTTTAGGGGGGTGAATAGTTATGCACATTGACTTTTTCTGTTATTTTGTCCTATTTGTTGTTTGCTTCACAATTAAAAAATAAAAAAAAAACATCTTTAAAGTTGTGGGCATGTTCTGGAAACTAAATGAATCAAATCTTCAAACAATCCATGTTAATTCCAGGTAGTGAGGCAACAAAACACGAAAAATGCCAAGGGGGGTGAATATTTTGCAAGGCACTGTATTTATTTTCTATATATTATATAGAAAAAAAGTATAAAAAAAATAACATATTTCTTTACAATCAGGAAGTGGATGTAAACCCGATTCATAAAATTTGAGCTGGGCATATATATCTGTAGTGTTTTTTTATCTCTCTCCAAAGTCCTGTGGCTTTCTCCTGCTCAGTAGCGCTGTTTTATCAGCCTGATAACTTCTGACAAGTTCTCTGACATAGGAGATAAAAGCAGCCTGAACTTTGTGTTGTGGGAGGCCTTGTCCAGTCTAATGAGAACTTTCCAGGCCAAAGATAGCTGACATCCTTCTGTATGTGGTGGGTTGTGAGGCATAGTGGGTGCAAGGTGGACAAAGTTATTGGGCGCCAGACACTTCTTGGATGTAAAAAAGAGGTTTTATTTCTCTTAACAGTCCTTTTTGTATTTTTGGGGAAGGAGGGTTAGGGCCAGGATGTAAATTCAATTGGCAGACTCCGAGACTTCAATAGGAGGACAGCCGTGTAGGAAAAGGACCCAGCAAGGCGCCACATCTCCACATGCAGAAATGCTGTCTCCTATGGCAACAGTCTTTAACAGTTTCTAACTCAATGTAACAGTTCCTTCAGCTTCACTACAACTACCTCTTGTAGTTCTTCAACACTGAGCTCCTGGTCTCTCACTAGACCCTCTGATTCACTGACTCTGAATCCCTTGAGCTTCTCCAATCTTTGCGGTGGTATCTTCCTCAAGTGTTACCCACGCTTTCCTGCTGGCTCCCTAGCTTGGCACTCCAAATACTTCTCAAGCTTCACCCCTGCTGACCGGCTCGGTCCATGGCTTGACTCACAAGCCTGCTCTGCAAGCGTCTCCTCCACTGGCTGGGTCCCTGACTTGATCACCGCCTGAAGTTCATACTTCATACTTTACCGCCTGAAGTATGAACAGACGATCTGTCACTTCTCCCCTCAGAGAACCCACAGATCCCGGTTCTCCGTGTGCCCCGAGCGATCGCGGGAGCCCAGCGGTGATCGCAACCACCGGGCACTCACATAAGCTCCGTGGTCCCCCTAGTGGCCACAGGGTGAAGCAACGTTGCATAACGTTGTTTCGCTCAGTTGTGCCATTCTGTAAAACTGTGGCGGATGGTCGGCAAGTGGTTAAAGGCTATCAAGGCCCCTGTGCTACTTGAATAACCTGCCCTTACTCAAGATGGCTGCAGCTAGAAATGCTAAGGGGATATTTTTCAAAGTGATTTCTCAACAAAATAAAGCATGGAGGCATGGGTGGATGGGTAGATTGGCTTTGAATATTCAAAATAAATCAAATATATTAAATAGTGTTTTTAATTGGTGGTGCTCAGAAACAGCGAAGTTCTGCTTTAATATGAAATATTTAGTATGAACGCTTTATACTTAACATTTTCTGCCAGGAAGTTGTGAGTCCCAAGCTTTAGCAGCAATTTTATCAACCTAATTTTACAGTCCCAAGACCTGAGCATCAGGGAGATCAGATTACACAAACTGCAGAGCGACTTAAGGAAGAGGAGGGGGGGGGGGGCGACGTGACCCCTTGCTCTCTTTTAGTATGCAATAGGCTCCCTGTCGTAGTCATATACAGAGTACTTCTGAGGAATTCAAGCAGTGCTGTAATTGCCAGGTAATAAAGGGTTATTTGTAATAAGAAAAATGTATACAAAGAAATAATAAAAAAAAAAAATAGTATCCGAATTTGTAGATTAAAAATAACTGACATGATTAGTGATAGATTTATTACCATTGCCATACTATTGATTTGTATATGTATGTGTCTTTTCCTACCCCTCAGAGATTTTTACTTTTTTTTTTATTTATTTTTTCCTTTTGTTTTTAAAATTTTACCTTCTGCTAAAACTTTTGTGAATCAGTACTGCTTAGACCTTGAAGAAGGGGACGCACCCCGAAAGCTCATCCATGAAAAATGATATGTTAGTGCAAATAAAAAAAAGTATCACAGACAGTACTCAATTTTCTCTAGATAGGAAATAATTAACATTGACCAAAAAAAAAACCTTCAAACTTTCCTTTTTATATATAATAATTTGTGATGCTTCAAATCTTTAGTCATTAATGGTAATTATGGTCTAGAGCCCTACGGACGACAAGAGTAACGATGACACATAGGACTAACACAAAACTCACCAACATGAAATAGACCTGAAAGTGTGCCTTGGTCTACCGTATGGTACACCAAAATAAGGGGGCATACCCTAGATAAGGAATGATAAGAAGTAGTTATGGAATAATGTGGAATGAGTATTCAGTCTGGGGTAAGAATACTTGGAAGAGGCTTTTAAAAGGGGAGGGTGGGCGGGTATCACGCACAGGAAACCGACAAAGACCGGCGGCCTTTGGGCTGCTTAAATACCCTCCGGGCTCCTCCCATAACTTCAGGCCGGTACCCGGCCTTCCAATTTATGGTCTAGAGCCCTACGGACGACAAGAGTAACGATGACACATAGGACTAACACAAAACTCACCAACATGAAATAGACCTGAAAGTGTGCCTTGGTCTACCGTATGGTACACCAAAATAAGGGGGCAAAACCTTCAGGTAGGGGATAATAATTTATTAAAGGTAAATGTGACTGAGTAGTTGGGCAAAGGCCTGAGCCCTCTCCAACTGTGGGTTAGGTATGTAGCGAGAAGCAGGCCGACTTCCACCGACCTAGTTTCTCGATCACATGGTCCGGAACCCCCTATCTTGGGGCCGACGTGGCCGCCCCGATCCGGAATGAATGCCCGGAGTATTGGCTGGGGTCCAATTGAAGATTGCCGAGAAGGTCCCGGACATGTACCACGAACTGCAACGAGTTTGAGGGGTTTAACTGGAAAGGGTAAAGCAGACTGGACCCTGGGCGGTCGGATAGCAGTGCCGTCGAGCGGTTAAACACGGCAACTGGGCACCAGTTGTTGTGGGTCCTGCACGGTGGATATCTATTCCGGAACCTCGCTGCTGAGACTTAGACGTCGCCAAGTGAAGAACGTAGAGATCCTGGTGGCGGCAGAGATTACTTCATGCAAGACTGGACCGGCTGGGTGGCTGCGAGTAAACTCGCTGGGCCGTAGGAACCCATAAACGCCATGTGTATCGCAGCCTGCAAGACGGTGCTGAGGAGGAGACCAAAGGGGGACCTATCCAGGACGTCAGACATCCCCTTAAGACCTCCACAGTGATAGGCAGCCGCTTCGGGCTGACTGGCGGCTGGAGCTTCTGAACTCCATGCAGTAGAGCCCTCACTGCATGGAAGGAGAACACTGAAGGCCTAGCGGGGTCTCGAAGAGACAAGTAGTGCTGCACCCCGGCCACGTACTGACGTTTCGCGCTGTGTGACAGTGCCAGGTGAGAATGGCAATAAGCGATAAACGCCAGAACCTGATCGACGCTGGAAGACTCACGGGCGTTGGGGCAGGAACTCATCAAACGCCCCCAGGCCGTCTGGCAGGCCCGACAGGTGTTGCGGGCGAGCGAAGCGTTGATGAAGTTAGTAGCTGACTGCAAACGTGGGCCTAGTCCAAGGTCAGTTGTGACCAATCCGGGATAGAGGCTGAGAGATGGTAGGCTCCTGGCATCTGTTCAAAGAAAGGAACAAGGTTAAATGGGAGAGTGCGTCCGCTGCTGAGTTGAACTTCCCTGGAACGAATGAGCAGTAAACATTGAACTGATGCTGTAGGGATAGCTGGAGCAGTCCGCGGAGGAAGGACATGACGGCCTGGATTTAGACCTGCCCTTGCTGATGATCTCGGCTGTGGCTTGATTGTCTGTCGTAAAGCCACCGTCTGTCCAGACCAATGGTGACCCCATAGGTGAGCGGCTGCTACGACGGGGAACAGCTAAAAGAGGGCTGACGTGGTAGTAAAGCCCGGTGTGGCTAGTGCCTGAGGAGGCCAAGGGGCGGCGAACCACAAATGGCCAAAAATGGCGGCGCATCCTGTGGATGCCGCCGCATCGGTCACCACTTGAGGTGACTGCGTGGACACGACTGGGATGAACAGGGACACAACGTTCCAATTACTAAGAAAGTGTTCCCACATGGCCAGATCTGCTCTGGCTGCTGAATCCAGCCTGACGACCTGGTTAGGGTCCTGAGTGTAGGACAGGAAGACCGGCAACCGGGACACGAAGGAGCGGCCCTGGGGGATGATCCTCGTAGCAAAATTCAACATCCCGAAGAGAGACTGAAGTTGCTTCTGAGTACATCCCCCACCCGGGTGAACACTCGCAGAACCGTCCTGAAACGGCCCAACTTATCTGCGGGAAGGCTGGCCTGCATGGCAGGCGTGTCAAGGTCGATGCCCAAGAACGTGATCTTGTGCGCCGGGCCGTCCACCTTGCGTTCCGCTATGGGGACGTTCAGATTGTCGAAAACCGTCCTCAACTTTCCAAGGTCCCCTGGGGGAGCCCCGGGTGGTTCTATCAGAAGGAAGTCATCCAAATAATGGACGACCTTGTGGCACTGTGCCTCGTAGAGAAGGATCCACGCCAGGGTCTCCGCGAACTTATCAAATAACCAAAGACTACTCTTAGACCCGAAGGTCAATTTGGTTGCGAAATAATATCGCTCCCTCCACTTGATGCCGTGCCAGCACCACAGGGAAGGATGTATGGGCAGTAGCTTGAAGGCGTCAGATATGTCCGCCTTCGAGAGCCAAGCACCTACCCCTGCCCTGAGTATGGCCTGGGTAGCCATATCTACCGAAGCGTACTTCAGTGAGAACTCCTCGGAGGGAATGAGCGAGTTGAGACTGGGAACGACGGAAGAATGAGGCGCTGACAGATCATACGCCAGACGTTTATTTATTTATTTATTTTTTTCGAAAATTTCCCTGTACAAGCCCGATAGGGCTAACCCTCCAGATACTAAAGGGAGACTGACTGAACGGGCCTATCATAAAGTCCAGATCCAACTCCGTCTGAAGAAGGACGTCGATAGCTGGCTCATCTGTTGCTGCTGAGCGCAGGTTCGGACATTCGTGGGTGGTGTGGGGCGGGGTGATGAGCCCGGTATGAAACTGATCGGTGAGACCTCGGGTGAGGTAGCTGGCGAGTGACGGAGTGGGGTGTGAGGTCAAGTAAACATCGAGCCAAAGGACATTGACCTGGCTTAGTCACGGTTTGATCTGCTTGGGGGTGCGCCCTCTGGCATAGGGTGCAAACGTGCAAGAGCCGGCACTGGCTGAAATTGCAGGAGCCGTAGTTGAAGTTGTTGCAAATGGCGGCTCCCCCAACCATCTGCCCCGGACGACCCCACTTGTCCACCTTCTGCCCTTGCACCGGTGCCTGCTGAGCCTGACTCGAGCTGGCAGAGGCCGTGCTAGTTATCGGGTGGACAGGGCTATGTTGGCACACCAGACCGCGGTGTGGGATGCTGACTGACAGACAGCACATAGCGGGGACCGTAGACTCGCAAAGTGGCAGCAGAACAACTCGGCGTCCACTACACTCCAGTCCGTTGTCCAATGGAACTGTAAGAATCTGTCCGCGGCTTTGGCCGAGAAGGACCGATGATAATCGTAGAAGGCTGAGCCACCGTATTTGTGACCCAGGTCTATGATTAAATGGAGGTAGAGGTCCAGTTCCTCCCGCCTGCCCGGGGAGGCTGAGCACCGTACGTCCCTGAACATGCCGAAAGCGAGCGTGAACTCGGGCGCCGTGAGCTTTCTGTTGAGCCTGGCTCCTTCGCCTTCAAAACCACCGAGACGTCGCCCCAGATGTAGGCCTTGTTCTCGGCCAAGTCATGGACCGAGATCGTGAGTGAGGCCAGGTTAACGTCTCTGCCCTCTAAAACGTCCTTCCTTACGCTGGGTGGCACGAGGTGGGAAGGATGAATGGTAGTCGTGGCAAGCTCACTACCTACGGCCGGTGCACTGATGGCTGGGACCACCGCAGGGTCCGGAACCGTGGCAGCCGGGCTGGCCTCTAGACGAGACACCCTGTCCTGGACCTCAACGATCGAGGAAGACAGGGAAGACACGAGGGTGTGTCGCTGAGCGACGGCGGCTGAAATAGATTCCAGGAACGCCGCCTGAACTGCTGTCGTCCAGAGCAATGGTACCCAACGTTGACGATAACGAGAGGCGATAGTGACTTAAGTCGACTGACGTGACAGCTGTGGAAACAAATGACAGACAACAACACGAATGACTGACATGACATGTTGCCTGGTACGCTGAGGCCGAACTGTGACATCCAGCTGCCACCGGGTCCGACTCCAAGCTTCCCTTTTTTTTTTTTTTGGAGAAATGCGGCCGGCCTAGGGCACGCCGGCGCGAATTCGTACAGGCAGGTGACCAATTAACGCCGGGGCGTGGTAAGGTGACACAGAAATGATATAACATGACAAGGACAAGAATCAAAGTCTCTTTTTTTTTTTTTTTTTTTTTTGCGATTCCGCCCCTGGCGCATGTATTGAAATGAGGCCGGGCCTAGGGCACGCCGACACGAATTAGTGCGGGAAAGTGACTGCATTCATGCCGGGCGTGGTAAGGTGACAGAAATGAGATACCATGACAGGGGCAAGAATCAGGAATGTACGCAAACCAGTGATGCGATTCCGCCCTTGGCGCATGTATTGAAATGAGGCCGGGCCTAGGGCACGCCGACACGAATTAGTGCGAGGAAGTGACTGCATTCATGCCGGGCGTGGTAAGGTGACAGAAATGAGATACCATGACAGGGGCAAGAATCAGGAATGTACGCAAACCAGTGATGCGATTCCGCCCTTGGCGCATGTATTGAAATGAGGCCGGGCCTAGGGCACGCCGACACGAATTAGTGCAGGGAAGTGACTGCATTCATGCCGGGCGTGGTAAGGTGACCGAAATGAGATACCATGACAGGGGCAAGAATCAAGAATGTACGCAACCAGTGATGCGATTCCGCCCTTGGCGCATGTATTGAAATGAGGCCGGCCTGGGGCACGCCGACCCGAATCAGTGCAGGGAAGTGACTGCATTCATGCCGGGCGTGGTAAGGTGACAGAAATGATATACCATGACAGGGGCAAGAATCAGGAATGTACGCAACCAGTGATGCGATTCCGCCCTTGGCGCATGTATCGAAATGAGGCCGGGTAGTCGTGCATCTGGATCGCCCTGATCGGAGCATGTATGGATGCGACCGGACCAGGATCGAAACGATGGCATGAACGCCCAGTTTAACTGATGTGAAATGATTTAGCATGACCGAATGGCCTGATACGTTAGCCATGTTTGAAATGATGAAATGATTTGTCATGCTAATACGTGAAATGTTTCGACACGGTCGAAGTGATTCGTACATTTAACATGCCAACAGCGATTCGGAATGCAAATAGCGATTCGGCACACTTGCTGGCGCAACTGATCTGAACAATGACAGGACATGAACGATGCGTGTGAGTGCGAACGGCACCCGTACGTGAGTCATGTTTGAACGATTCGAAGACTGCGTAGCATGACCGCGTAAGGGGAACCCTTGAGTGCCGGATGCGGCATCGGTCGGAGTGTTGTGGCGGGCGGCCCTGAATGTGCGTGCCGCTAGATGGCTCCCGATCGTGTACCACCAAAAACGTGCGAGTAAGTGTTTAGTTTTCGAGACAAGCAGCGCGTGGTTCGTGAGCTACGCAGACCACAGTTTAGTGACATGATAAGCAGTGCATGAGAACGTAAAACATGGGAGCCGAAGCCCTACCTGCGACAGCCGAACCAGACTCTCTGTACGAAACTGTGACTCGGCGACACGAGTGCGACACGAAGGGACAGCACAACTTACGAACGCGGGACGCAGGACTGCAACAAGAGGAGACGGACAGACGAAAACGGAGCTCACGAACCGGCACCAACATCGCTTGTCTCGAACGAGTCGGTCCTAGATGACTGACGTATCATGCACAGGAAACCGACAAAGACCGGCGGCCTTTGGGCTGCTTAAATACCCTCCGGGCTCCTCCCATAACTTCAGGCCGGTACCCGGCCTTCCAATTAACGGCAATGTATGGTGGTTTTGCTCACAACGTATACCCATTTAGGCAGCCAGCACAGGCCCATTTTCAAAGCTTGTGCATGAATGGTTCTCTCTTTTGTTATATATTGTTGCTTCTTTATATGCTTTTGTTATACAGCCTTTGTATTACTTGATGTTTGTATAACTTACTTTGTACACAACCAACTCATATAATTGCGCTATAATAATCATTAATTATAGTTTATACTGTATATATAGTATATATTATTTATAATTTATATATATATATATATATATATATATATATATATATATATATATATATATATAGTATATACATTATTGTATTATATATATATAGTTTATGTTTAGCAAACTCTGAAGGATAAGTCATTGGCATCAATATAGTCCTGAGCTTGATCCCTGCCAGGATAATTCTCCATGTTATTTGTATGTTCCCCATGGTTCTCTGCTTTCCGTACACACTGCAGGAACATTCTCGGTATCGTAAGTGGCTTCCATATAAACAAGCCTCAGACTGTGTGCCTGTATGATTGTGATAAGACATTAGATTGTGAGCTCCACTGGGGTAGGAAATGAAGTGAATGCTTCAATGTTCTTTGGCTTAAGTAAGAGCTTACACGTGGTCTGAACCCGGTAAAGTAAATTTGCTTTAAAGGGTTTGATGGTGCTGACATTCCTTCTGTAATTTTGTTAGTGGTTTGGCATGTGAGACATGGATGCAGCTTGTAGACCAACCCTATCTGCATGGACTTACTCCTTTACTGGAAACAAGCGTAAAGTACACGTTCACTTATAATAAAGTCTAAAAAGCTTATGTTGGCTTTAAAGAGACTCTGTCACTTCAAGAACATTGAAAGCTGCAGAAAAGTATTAAAGCGGTTGTATAGTGTTTTTTCTTACTTTTTACCTACAGGTAAGTCTATAATAAGGCTTACCTATAGGTAAAAAAAAATATCTCCTAAACCTGTACGGTTTAGGAGATATTCCCCTTGCAATGAGCCGCTGACTGCAGCGGCGCATGCGCACGGGGGATTCTCGGCTGAAAGCCCGGCAGCTGCCAGACCCTGCCAGGAGGAAATCTCCCGTGTGGGAGTGACGATATTGCGTCTCCGGCCACTCACAGCGTCGGAGCCGCGATACCCGGAAGACGCGCCGAGAGAACATGTCAGCTCCCTCTGCGTGGATCGAAGCGAGATGTCGAGGCCTCGTTCTAAGGTAAGTATTTCATAATGAGCTAGTATGCGGTGCATACTAGCTCATTAGGCCTTTTCCCTTGCAGGTCTGAAAAAAAACATCAGCGGGTATACAACCGCTTTAAGTCCCGGGGGTTGGACATACACGCAGCAAATCTCAGTATCATCTGTTTGCCAAAATAGGCTGAATAAACAAGACTCTTACTTCCAGAGGGTGTCAGAGCTTGCCTCTAAGCCTTGCCACTAGGCCTGAAACAACTTTTTTACATAGTTTTTACATTTTATAATGGGGTGCCTTGAAGACTGTCCATTATTTTAAAGGGTGCCTTGGCTGAAGAAAAAGGTTAAGAAACCCTTCTCTATAGTAATAGATACGGAGAGCAGAGGGCGCATCTGAGTGTAGCAGTTTATTCACATGACAACTGGCAACTTACAAGACAGTGTAGTGAAAACGTTATTCAGGGTCAGCTTCCAGGGATGGACCTTCGCAGAACAGGATGGGCTTCCTTGGGAGGGATTGCAGTACCTGTGAAAAAGTGTAACATGTGGGTCTTCCGCTTCATGTGAGTCCGATCATCCATTAATCATCCAAATGTAGGAGCGCTGAGCAGGGTTCATCTGTCACTGGAGCTTATGGATGTGGATGGGTACGTTGGAGAGCACTGGGAGACCACAAGATGGCCCATGGTGGAGAGCACATGGCTCAGAAATCGATGTCACGTGTGTGGGTGTGGTTACAGGTTTGGAGGCGGGGCTGCTTCTTTCTCAAACCAATAGCTATTGGTTTGCACCCACGTGAAGCGGAAAATTTGCATGTTATAAGGCTCTTAACCGTCAAAGTCAGTCAAATAACCAATATATTATTGTACACCATTTGATGTTATCATATACCATTTGATGGAGACTAGACTTTATATACAGCATATGTAAGGAACTCTTAGGACATTTAATATGACTAATTAGCCTTCTGTACCATATAACCTAAATATGTTTGATCTCAAATTGTTCACTATTTTCCTCTACATTTGTAAATATTCTTGTTGCTCATGTAGTGCAGGCGTGCTCAACCTGTGGCCCTCCAACTGTTGTGAAACTACAAGTCCCATGAGGCATTGCAAGGCAGACAGTTACAAGCATGACTCCCAAAGGCAGAGGCATGATGGGACTTGTAGTTCCGCAACAGCTGGAGGGCCACAAGTTGTGCACCCACGATGTAGTACTACCATGTTAAGATTTATGAAACATGCCTACATTTTGGCTCTGTGGTGAGGGGTAAACAGACAGGAATGCATCTGGCTGTTTACTGCTTGTTAAAATATGTATGACATGTCATAAAGATTCTTCTAATAGACCGTTGGCTTGGAATGTCTGCCTAATAGGTTTAATTACCTGTGCCTGGATCGTGTCCGAGATGCAATAAACTAAAATGTTTTTCTGACTAGTTTATGATGTGTGTATTCCAGATCTCTGGGTTTCAGTGTGATTATAATGCTGACCACGTAGATTACGACTCAAAGTCTTAACGTGTTGGTTACCCCAATATTTTTTATATTCCTAAAATGTGCCTGCTGCACCATGTACTTGTAGGAAAACGTATGCTGTTTTCTTTGTATTGCTTCCTTTGAGTGAAATCCCTGATGTTCCTGCCAGCCCCTCTGCTTTACTAATAACAACTGACCACACGTAGCAGGAGAACACGCCGTGGTCAGTTCTCTAGCTATGCTGGGAACTCAGCCTGCTCTCCTCCAATGAATGGGATTGTCCTGGCACACCCCTGCTGTACAGCCATTCACTGTGAAGCTCAGTGTACTGTTGCTTCTCCTCCCCCCAGCTCTTATACAGCTGAGAACAGAGGCAATTTGATCATTAATAAAAAAGGGGAAAAAAAGGTATTTATAATGTTTTTTTTTTTTATATTTATACACAAATGTTTTGCCTTTCAATTCTATTTTAACCAGAATGGATTGTTTTACAAGGTGCTTGTTTTACAATCACTTTAATAGTATCATTATGAGGCTGAATGGAGATCCTTTGAAGCTTAATAGAAGGTCTCTGTTTGTGTACTCCTTTAAATATGTTTCTTTTAGAATGTTGGGATGCATTTCATTACCAATTTATTTCAGCCTTGTGCTGGTGTAAGAGGGGGGTTAAAAAAAATGTCACTGGCTGGGGCTTTTGTACAACAATAAGGGTGCATTGGGGGTTATTTACTAAAGGAAAATCTACTTTGCACTGCAAGTGCACTTGGAAGTAAAGTCGCTGTAGATCCGAGGAGGACATGTACGTAAAATAAAAAACAGCATTTTAGCTTGCACATGATTGGATGATAAAATCAGCAGGGCTTCCACTCATTTCAGATCTACCCCTCAGAGTTAGAGCGACTGCACTTCAAAGTGCACTTGCAGTGCAAAGTGGATTTGCCTTTCGTAAATAACCCCCATTTTTTTTCATAGTCAGTTTCTCAGATTTTCTTCACCGTCTGCTGGTCCTACATTGTAGGTGGTGGTGTTAAAGAGAGATCCAACCACCTGCACTGTGAAATGAAACAGCTTTGGTGGAACAGTTGCACAGAGAGGGGGAAACCTGTGGGAGCAATAGAATAAGATAAGTACAATGCCTTGAAAAAGTATTCATACCCCTTGAAATTTTCCACATTTTGTCATGTTACAACCAAGAAATGTATTTTATTGGGGTTTTATGTGATAGACCAACACAAAGTGGCACATAATTGTGAAGTGGAAGGAAAATGATAAATGGTTTTCAACATTTTTTACAAATAAATAAGTGAAAATTGTGGTGTGCATTTGTATTCAGCCCCCCGGAGTCAATACTTTGTAGAACCACCTTTCACTGCAATCACAGCTGCAGATCTTTTTGGGGATGTCTCTACCAGCTTTGCACATCTAGAGAGTGACATTTTTACCTATTCTTCTTTGCAAAATAGCTCAAGCTTTGTCAGATTGGATGGAGAGCGTCTGTGAAGAGCAATTTTCAAGCCTTGCAACAGATTCTCAATTGGATTTAGGTCTGTACTTTGACTGAGCCATTCTAACATATGAATATGCTTAGTTCTAAACCAGGGGTAGGGAACCTCGGCCCTCCAGCTGTGGTGAAACTACAAGTCCCATGAGACATTGCAAGACCCTGACAATCTGAGGCATGACTCTGATGCCCCGTACACACGGTCGGAAAATCCGACCACAAAATCCATCGGATTTTTTCCGACGGATTTTGTCCGACACTGGTGTTGCATACACACGGTCGGACAAAGTTGTCGGAAAATCCGATCATTCTGAACGTGGTGACGTTTGTTGCCTACGACGGGACTACGTAGAGGCTAGTAGCCAATAGCTTTGGTCTTGTAATGTGATCTGAGCATGCGTGGCACTTTTTCCGTCGGAATTCGCTACACACGATCGGAAAAAGTCCGATAGGACTTTTTTGTCGGAAAATTTGAGAGCAGGAGATACAACTTTGTCCGTCGGAAAATCCGACGGAAAAAGTCCGATGGAGCCTACACACGGTCGGAATTTCCGACAACATTGTCCGATAGGACATTTTCCGTCGGAAAATCCGACCGTGTGTACGGGGCATTAGAGGCAGAGGCATGATGGGATTTGTAGTTTCACCACAGCTGGAGGGCCAAGGTTGCCTACCCCTGGTCTAAACCATTCCATTGTACCTCTGGCTGTATGTTTAGGGTCGGTGTCCTGCTGGAAGGTGAACTTCCGCCCCAGTCTCAAGTCTTTTGCAGACTCTGACAGTTTTCTTCTAAGATTGCCCTGTGTTTGGCTCCATCCATCTTCCCATCAACTCTGACCAGCTTCCCTGTTCCTGCTGAAGAGAAGCATCTCCACAACATGATGCTGCCACCACCATGTTTCACAGTGGATATGGTTTGTTCAGGGTGATGTGCAGTGTTATGCCACGTACACACGATCGGAATTCTCGTCGGAAAAAACTCTGACGGTTTTTCCGACGGAATTCCGCTCAAGCTGTGTTGCCTTCACACGATCACACCAAATTCCGACGGTCAATAACACAGCGGCATAAAACACGTTCGACAGCACTATAAAAGGGAAGTTTAATGCTTCCGAGCATGCGTCAAATTGTTTCCGAGCTTGCGTCGGAATTTTGCATGTCGGAATTGCATACACACGATCGGAAAATCCGATAGAAAGGTTTTCCGTCGGAAAAATTGAGAACAGGTTCTCAATTCAAAGTCCGTCGGAAATACCGACAGAAAAAGACCGTTGGGCATACACAAGGTCGGAAAATCCGATGAAAAGCTCCCATCGGACTGTATCCATCGGAAATTCCGAACGTGTGTACGCCGCATTAGTTTTCCGCCACACATAGCAATTTTCTTTTAGGTCAAAAAGTTCAAATTTGTTCTCATCTGACCAGAGCACCTTCTTCCACATATTTGCTGTGTCCCCCACATGGCTTCTCGCAAACTGCAAATGGGACTTCCTATGGCTTTCTTTCAATAATGGCTTTCTTCTTGCCGCTCTTCCATAAAGGCCAGATTTGTGGAGTGCACGACTAATAGTTGTCCTGTGGACAGATTCTCCCACCTGAGATGTGGATCTCTGTAGCTCCTCAAGAGTTACCATGGGCCTCTTGGCTGCTTCTCTGATTAATGCTCTCCTTGCCCGGCCTGTCAGTTTAGGTGGACGGCCATGTCTTGGTAGGTTTGCATTTGTGCCATACTCATTCCATTTTCAGATGATGGATTGAACAGTGCTCCGTGAGATGTTTTAAAGCTTGGGATATTTTTTTTATAACCTAACCCTGCTTTACATTTCTCTACAAATGTATCCCTGACCTGTCTGGTGTGTTCTTTGGCGTTCATGATGCTGTTTGTTCACTAAGGATCTCTGACAAACCTATGAGGGCTTCACAGAACAGATGTAATAATACTTAGATTAAATTACACACAAGTAGACTCTATTTACTAATGAGGTGACTTCTGAAGGCAATTGGTTCAACTAGATTTTAGTTAGGGGTATCAGAGTAAAGGGGGCTGAATACAAATGCACGTCACACTTTTCAGATATGTATTTGTAAAAAAATGTGGAAAGCCATTTATCATTTTCCTTCCACTTCACAATTATGTTGGTGAGTAGCTCTGGTTTACAGTGGGTAAAGTGCCATCATCCCTAAAACCCTCTAGGGGTGGGACTACGTGGGCACTGAACAAACATCAAATATTTTATAAAAAATGTTTATTGGTACAAAATTATAAAATCTGATAGGACATACAGAACAAGTATGAGACAAGATACAAAACATTAATACAATTTGTGACACTTCACAATTATGCGTCACTTTGTGTTGATCTATCACATAAAATCCCAAAAAATATATTTACGTTTTTGGCTGTAACATGAGAAAATGTGGAAAATTTCAAGGTGTATGAATACTTTTTGAAGGCACTGTAGTTGTAATGTTTCTTTCTTCTCTTTCCTTAAACGATTCCCGACCTCCTCACGCAGATATACTGCGGCAGAAGGGCACATACAGGCAGAATCACGTACCTGTATGTTGCCCTTTAAGAGGTGGCCGGTTGGCGCGCCTGCCCGCGGGAAGCTCCGTGACTCGGGTCGCGGGTCCCGTAGACTCGATCGCTGCGGGGATACCCGCGATCGCCTCACGGAGAGGAAGAACAGGGAGATGCTAATGTAAACAAGCATCTCCCCGTTCTGCCTAGTGACAGTTTCACTGATCTCTGCACCGTGTGATCGGAGCAGAGATCAGTGATGTGCCACACACAGCCACGCACCCCACAATTAGAAACACGCCCCTAGGACACACTTAACCCCTACACTGCCACCTAGTGGTTAACCCCTTCACTGCCAGTGTCATTTACACAGGAATCAGTGCATTTGTATAGCACTGATTGCTGTATAAATGACAATGGTCCCAAAAATGTGTCAAAAAATTTTGATGTGTCCGCCATAATGTCGCAGTCACAATAAAAATCGCTGATCGCCGCCATTTAAAAAAAACTATCCCCTATTTTGTAAACGCTATAACTTTTGCACAAACCGATCAATAATTGCTTATTTCGTTTTTTTTTTACCCAAAATATGTAGAAGAATACGTATCGGCCTAAACTATATATTTTTGGGGGATATTTATTATAGCAAAAAGTAACAGATAATGCGTTTTTTTCAAAATTGTTTCTCTTTTTTTTGCTTATAGCGCAAACAATAAAAACCACAGGGGTGATCAAATACCACCAAAAGAAAGCTCTATTTGTGGGGAACAAGGGACGTCAATTTTGTTTGGGAGCCACGTTGCACGGCCGCGCAATTGTCAGTTAAAGCAACGCAGTGCCGTATCTCAAAAAGTGCTCTGGTCAGGAAGGGGGTAAATTCTTCCAGGGCTGAAGTGGTTAAAGTGGTTGTAAACCCTTACAATCCACTTTTTACTACATGTAAGCCTATAATAAGGCTTACCTGTAGCTACCCCGGATATATCGTAAACATACGCGGTTTAAGAGATATCCCCTATATCTGTATGTGCCGACGCCATCGGCACATGCGCACTGAGTGAGTGTTTCGTTACCGGCGGTTCCCGCCCACATGCGCGGGAGTGACGCCATCGCAGCTCCGGCCAATCACAGCGCCGGAGCCACGATACCGGGAAGTAACTCTGGGGAGAATATGTCGCCAGCTGGTGCTGTGTACAGGCACCGCAGCTGGGGCTTCGATCTCAGGGGAGTATTACATAATGAGCTAGTATGTTATGCATACTAGCTCATTATGCCTTTGTCTTGCAGGTCTTTTTTTTTTTTTTCGTTCATGTGGGTTTACACCCACTTTAAGGCTTGATTCACACATTAGGCATTTTTAGTGCTTTTTGCATTTTTCAGATTTGCTCTACAGAACGTGTTCCATAGGAAACCATGTTAAATGGGCTGTAGTGCAAATCTGCAAAATGCAAAAAGCACTAGAAATGCATAGGTGTGAATCCAGCCTAAAAGAACATTTAAGCCTTGGGTAAATTTAACAGCATCCCAGAGTCCACAGGCCTTTCAGTGGACTGGCCTTTCAGTGGACTGGCCTTTTAAATGCTTGGAGCGAATGTTTTCATACAAGTGGCAATGTCTGTGTTTTTACAGACCATTATTATACCGGCCATGTAATAGCTTACCTGTATTTTGTTTCATTCTTAGATTCAATTTGCCCTCCCTGACCTAACTACTTCTTCTCGAAAGTATACCAGGAAGTCGGCACTCTTCCCGTGGTGGGCGTCATGTGGAGCATGGCACAAATAAAAGTGTTTGGGATCATAAGATGCTGTTCTGCTCCCCGGCAATTTTCCAAGAAATACTCTATCTGGCATCTACTGTTCAAATGAAATAAAAAATAGAAAAAGAAAATAAAAAACAGCCTTTGGCACGCTATCTTGAGTAACTTGTCAAGCAGCATAATCTGTTTAAATCCTTTATGGCTGTAACTGACAGCATGAAAATCAGTTAGGTTAGACTCCATATCAGTAGCTAAAGAAACATGTTTGTTTTATCCTGATGTACATACCAAGCTTACCAAGAAAAGAATGCCATAAAAGCTTGTTCATTTATATTTCATGATGTGGCTCCTTAGTTCATGTAGAGTCACACTCAAGTCATTCAAAGTAGGAGACAAATTAAAATCTGACCCAAGCCGTTGATTTAAACCATCAATCCCATGTAGTTAAAATAATTTATTTTTCACGGTTTAAAGAGATGTCACGCTTCTGAGATGCAGACTCCAAAAAAATCTGAAGATATTTGAATTTACAGGGAAAAAATAACATTTTGATAGTTATCTTCATTTCTTTGAAGTCTTTCAGGGCACTTGTGCTAACTCAGCCAGACGTAGAAAATAAGGTCAGGAGAAGTTAACCTTGCTTCATTTTATTTTTAAGCCAGAAAAGTTGGTTCTTATCTAAAGTTGTGAAGCACATATAAAAGCTCTGGGATTTTAGCTTACCTATGGACATTGATCAAGATAACGTTAATAAGCCTTGCAAGCATTTTTGTGGCACCTCCTGGTTTTTCTAAAGAACAGAAGAGAGAGATTAGCTCCTTTTGGCTTGAGAAGGGGGAAACAAATATGAGTTCTGTCCATACTAACTTGATTATTTTGAAGCTCAGTTTACACTCTGTGTTGCTTTAGCGCACGAAACACTATAGGCAATATTTTTTTTTTCATTTTGGATAGAGTACGAAGGGTTATAACCCCTGTCAAATTTATTTTTTTCGCCATTTGTGTCCCGTTGCGGAGATTTACCTTCACTTCCTGTCCCATAACCAAACAGGAAGTGAGAGGAAATACCTTAAAATTAAGGGTATTCCTTGGGGACCCCCAGGTCACCAGAACTAGTGTCCCCAATGGAAGATATTCCCTCCATTACTTTTGTGGGGACAACCCAAACTTTTTCTTTTACTTTAACCACTTAAGACCTGGACCATTTGGCTAGCCATAGACCAGAGCACTTTTTGCGAATTCGGCACTGCGTCGCTTTAACTGAGAATTGCGCAGTCGTGCGACGTGGCTCCAAACAAAATTGACGTCCTTTTTTTCCTACAAATAGAGCTTTCTTTTGGTGGTATTTGATCACCTCTGCGGTTTTTATTTTTTGCGCTATAAACAAAAATAGAGCGACAATTTTGAAAAAAACTCAGTTTAGGTCGATACGTATTTTCTACATATTTTTGGTAAAAAAAAATCACAATAAGCGTTTATTGATTGGTTTGCACAAAAGTTATAGCGTCTACAAAATAGGGGTTAGTTTATGGCATTTTTATTAATAATTTTTTTTTACTAGTAATGGCGGCGATCTGCGATTTTTATCATGACTGCGACATTATTGCAGACACATCAGACAATTTTGACACATTTTTGGGACCATTGTCTTTTTTACAGCGATCAGTGCTATAAAATTGCACTGATTACTGTAAAAATTACACTGGCAGTGAAGGAGTTAACCACTAGGGGGCTAGGGAGGGGTTAAGTGTGTCCTGGGTAGTGATTCTAACTGTTAGTGGGCGTGGCTACGTGTGACACATCACTGATCATAGCTCCCGATCACAGGGAGCTATGATCAGTGACACTGCCACTAGGCAGAGCGGGGAGATGCTTTTTTTTACATTAGCATCTTCCCATATTCAGCTCTATTAGACGATTGCGGGTATTCCCACGGACTCACGAAGCTCCCGGCAGGGTCGCGAGCGCGACCACGCGGCGGCAAATTCAAAGGGACATACCTGTATGCCCATTTCCCCAGCCGCCATTCTGTTGATGTATGTACATGCGGCAGTCGGTAAGTGGTTAAAGTGGTGGGCCACCCTGAAAAACAAAACTTAATAAAAATGTTAATACAAATTTAAAATGAAAAAAAAAAAAAGTTTTTTTTTTTTACTTACCAGAAATGGCTGTTGCTAGGCAGATCGTCCTAATCTGCCTCTTCCTGTTCCTCGGAGCTGTTCTCCTAGCGCCGCCTTCTAGTGAATGGGGCGCGGTGTGTTATGGGAACTGTGTCCCACAACACATCGCGTTCCCCATTCACAAATTCGACTCGCGCATGCGCAGTAGGCCGCATGCCGACTCGCGCATGCGCAGTAGGAAACGGGCAGCGATTGCTGCCCGTTTCCCTTACTGAGGATGGCGGCGCTGGAACCGGATCGCCGAGGGACATCTCGGCCTCCACGACCGACATCGCGGGCGCCCTGGGAGGGTAAGTGTACTTATTAAAAGTCAGCAGCTACTTTTTTTTAAGCTGCTGACTTTTAAAAAAAACATTTTTTAGGTGAAACACCGCTTTAACTGTCAATGATAATGGTAAATAGGAAAAATAGAGAGGGTGAATCTCCTTAACGGGGGAACAGACAACAATAAACACAGGTGTTCTAATCCCTCTCCACTACATTCAAAACAAAAAAAAGTTTTGCTTTTGGTTATACTTTAACCACTTAAAGACCACCCACCGCATATATACTGCATCAGGGGAGCACGTGCGCAGGTCCCGTGGATTCTATGCCCGCCGGCCACCGGCGACTGCTTCGCAGAGAGGCAGAACGGGGATCAGCCTATGTAAACAAGGCAGATCCCCATTCTGAAAGGGGAGGACACTGAGATCGTCTGTTCCCAGAGATCAAGAACAGCAATCTCTGTGTTGTCCCAGCGAGCCCATCCCCCACACAGCCCCTCTTCCTTCCGGGCTGCGGACTCCAGCTCTGTGAATCGCCGGACGTCACTCCCGTGCATACGCATGGGAGCCGTGATTAACGGCACAGGCTAGGGAAGAAACGGCACTTAGTTTTGTTTCTTCCCTGCGCATGCGCCGTTGGAATTTTCAACGGACTACAAGTGAAATATCTCCTATACGGCGCACGTTTAGGAGATATTTCCACTACCTATAGGTAAGCCTTATTCTAGGCTTACCTATAGGTAGAAGTCCAAAAAGTGGGTTTACAGCCACTTTAAGTTCCACTTTATTAAACTCGCTATTAAACAAAGATACAACCAGTTGTCTTCATAGGTCATAGAATGAGGGAGAATGGTGTCCACTTGTGTGGAAATGAAATGTCATGTGATCTACAAATAATACACAAGTACCAGGAGTTTGTCAGTAACGTCAATGAAGACAAAGTACCTATGAAAACAAGTCCAGTATAACGTTTTGGAGAAAGACCACCTAAGTTGGAATATAATTTTTTTTTTAAACCTTGGACTTCCTATAGGACAATCTATTATTAAAAATGGAATCACGCCTGTGCAATCCGCCCTCTCAAGCCTATAGATTTAGTGGTACTTTGGCGGTGGGAACACCCGATCTGTAAAGTCACAGGCTGAAGATCAGATACCTTCAGGCTATCAGGCAGGCCAAGAAGCTGGGTGGTCTGATGAGCTCAGTCAATGGCACGATAAAATAAAAGCCTTAGCCCCCATTCTCACTCGAGTGTGAACATTTTTCAGGCAATTTTTAATTATTTTTGCACATTTGTATGCACATTTTTCAGGCATTTCACAGTCTTGAGCATTTTTGTTTTAGCCAATGGAAAAGGCTATAAGGGCAAAAAATACAAACCTCTGCCCCAAAGGAGCTCTTGTACTTTTTTGAGTTTCGAGCAACAAGTTTCAAGGTGACAAGCTTCAATGCTCAAGTGTGAACAAACACCATTGTACATAATGGGAGTCTTGAGGCGAAGCGCTGAGTTTTTCAGGATCCTGTGAATTAGGTCTTAGGGGGGCTGTGTTCCTGTTGCTTCATTTTCCAGTTTGAATGGAGTATACCTTTAACTCTGCAGCCTTTGATACTGTTGATCACCCGCTCCTTCTCAATAAACTACATTCCCTTGGCCTCCAAGATTCTGCTCTATCCTGGTTCTCTGCCTATCTATTACAGCGCTCCTTCAGTGTTACCTACAACTCTGTCTCCTTCTCTCCATTGCCCCTTTCTGTGGGGGTCCCCCAAGGCTCTGTTCTTGGACCCCTTCTCTTCTCTATCCACCTCCTCCCTTGGTCACTTGATAACCACCCACAGCTTCCAATACCACTTATACGCCGATGACACCCAAATCTATCTGTCTACTCCTCACCTCACTCCTTCAGTCTCCTCTCACATTACTAACTTACTAACTTACATCTCAGCATGGATGTCGCACCACTTACTTAAATTAAATCTCTCTAAAACTGAGCTATTAATATTCCCCCCCGCCCGTGCCCCCCCCCATGACATCAAAATCAACAATGCAACCATCAGTCCCTCCCCTCACGCCAGGGTACTCGGTGTAATCCTAGACTCGGACTTGTCATTTCAGCCTCAAGTCCAATCGCTGTCAAAAGTTTGTAGACTTCACCTCCGTAACATCTATAAAATTTGCCCCTTTTTAACAAATGACACCACCAAGCTCCTCATTCACTCCTTTGTTATCTCTCGCCTTGACTATTGCAACTCCCTTCTCATTGGCCTGCCTCTCCATAGGCTCCTCCCCTCTTCAGTCTATCATGAATGCTGCTGCCAGACTTATACACCTTACCAACCGTTCTGTGTCTGCCAACCCTCTCCTCCAATCCCTACACTGGCTCCCAATCACCCAGCAAATTAAATTCAAAATACTAACCACAACTTACAAAGCCATCCACAACTCTGCCCCGAGCTACATCACCAATCTTGTCTCCAAACATATCCCAAACCGTCCTCTCCGCTCTTCTCAATACCTCCTCCTGTCAAGCTCTCTCGTCTCCTCCTCCCATGCTCGTCTCCAGGATTTCTCCAGAGCCTCTCCCATCCTCTGGAACTCGCTACCTCCACCGGTCCGGCTATCCCCTACTCTAGCTACCTTCAGGTGATCCCTGAAAACTCATCTCTTTAGGGAAGCCTATCACATCTCCAACTAATCTTTTACCACTTCCATCAGCTCATTCCCCACAGTTACAAACTTTTGTACCACCTCCCCCACCCTATTAGATTGTAAGCTCTTCTGAGCAGGGCCCTCTTAATCCTCTTGTATTTTATTGTATTATAACTGTATTGTCTCCCTTTTATATTGTAAAGCGCTGCGTAAACTGTTGGCGCTATATAAATCCTGTAATAAATAAATAAATAACTACAAAATATGTGTCCGAAAAAACTAGTTAACTAGTCTTAAAAATGCTTCCTTGCCCCTGCTAAAACCTATGCCGACCAACTTGTGTAAGAAAGATGTATATACTTACCTATTTTCAGCCTATCAGCTCCAGTCCAGTCATGTGATCCGGTTCCCCTGTGTCAGCCAGAGAGCTCAACAACAGTTGGGGACACTAGGAGTGGTGATGTCACCTATAAAGTCCTATGGTGTATTTGTTGTCGGCGTTCTCTCCTCTTCCCTGCTCTGGCTGACACATGGGAGCTGATCACATGACCAGACCGGAGCGGTCTGAAAATAGATACAGTGCCTTAAAAAATTATTAATACCCCTTGAAATTTTCCACATTTTGTCGAGTTACAACTAAAAAAGTAAATGTATTTTATGTGATAGATCAACACAAAGTGGTACATAATTGTGAAGTGGAAGGAAAATGATAAATGGTTTTCAAAATGTTTTACAAATAAATATCTGAAAAGTCTGGGGTACATTTGTATTCAGCCCCCCTGCATCAATACTTTGTAGAACCTCCTTTCACTGCAATTACAGCTGCAAGTCTTTTTGGGGATGTCTATACCAGCTTTGCACATCTAGAGAGGGACATTTTTTCCCATTCTTCTTTGCAAAATAGCTCAAGTTCTGTCAGATTGGATGGAGAGCGTCTGTGAACAGCAATTATCAAGTCTTGCCACAGATTCTCAATTGGATTTAGGTCTGGACTGTGACTGGGCCATTCTAACACATGAATATGCTTTGATCTAAACCATTTCATTGTAGCTCTGGCTGTATGTTTTGGGTCGTTGTCCTGCTGGAAGGTGAACCTCTGCCTCAGTCTCAAGTCTTTTGGAGACTCTAATAGGTTTTCTTCTAATGCCTCGTACACACGTAGGGACTTTTGCCGGCGGACCTAGTCCAGCGGACAATCCCGCGGGACTTTCCGGCTAGGTCCGCTGGACTTTCCGAGGGTGTGGACTTGCCCACACACGCACGGACTTCTCCAGCGGATAATCCGCCGGCCAAAAGTCCGCGGGACTTTTGAAAATGAACGGACTTGCCCACACACGGAGCAGTCCGTTCATTTCGAACGTAACTTCAGGTTACGTAGCTAGCGTAGGCAGTAAATGCCGCCGCGCTAGCTCCGCAAGCTGGCATGGATTTAAAGGGAATCCCCACGCCGAAAAAACGGCGTGGGGGTTCCCCCCAAATCCATGTCAGACCCTCATCCGAGCACGCAGCCTGGCAGGCCAGGAAAGGGGTGGGGACGAACGAGCGCCCCCCCCCCTCCTGAGCCGTACCAGGCCGCGTGCCCTCAACATGGGGGGTGCCCTGGGGAAAGGGGGGCCGTGCGGCCCCCCCACCCCAAAGCACCTTGTCCCCATGTTGATGAGGACAAGGGCCTCTTCCCGACAACCCTGGCCGTTGGTTGTCGGGGTCTGCGGGCGGGGGCTTATCGGAATCTGGGAGCCCCCTTTAATAAGGGGGCCCCCAGATACCGGCCCCCCACCCTATGTGAATGAGTATGGGGTACGATGTACCCCTACCCATTCACCTAAGGTGTAAAATGTAAAGTACAAAAACACACACACTTTTGAAAAAATATTTTATTGCACTGCTCCGGGGGTCTTCTTCCGTCTTGGGGGTCTTCTCGCCGGACTCCTCCGCTCTCTTCTGCTCTTTTACCTAGCTCTTTCACGAGGGGAGGAGTCCGGCTACCTTCTTCGTCGTCGCCGCCGTCGTCTGGGGGTCTCGATCCGCCTTCGGGGGTCTTCCGGGGGTCTCTTCTGTTCTTGCGGCGGTCGTCGTCTTCCGCGCCGCCGGCGCCTTCTTCTTCTTGTCCTTCTTCTTGTCCTTCTTGTTCTTCTTCTTCTTCCGATGTTGACCCGACGCTCTCTCTGCCCGGAATGCCTGTGCCGCTCTGCGCTCGGACTTATATAGGGACATGGGCGACAGGGTCACATGTTCATGTCACATGGTGACCCCGCCCCCTTGCGATGTCACAGTCCCAGCATCCTCCGGGACTGTGACAACACAAGGGGGCGGGGTCACCATGTGACATGTGCATGTGACCCTGTCGCCCATGTCCCTATATAAGTCCGAGCGCAGAGCGGCACAGGCATTCCGGGCAGAGAGAGCGTCGGGTCAACATCGGAAGAAGAAGAAGAACAAGAAGGACAAGAAGAAGGACAAGAAGAAGAAGGCGCCGGCGGCGCGGAAGACGACGACCGCCGCAAGAACAGAAGAGACCCCCGGAAGACCCCCGAAGGCGGATCGAGACCCCCAGACGACGACGGCGACGACGAAGAAGGTAGCCGGACTCCTCCCCTCGTGAAAGAGCTAGGTAAAAGAGCAGAAGAGAGCGGAGGAGTCCGGCGAGAAGACCCCCAAGACGGAAGAAGACCCCCGAAGGCGGATCGAGACCCCCAGACGGCGGCGACGACGAAGAAGGTAGCCGGACTTCCCCCGCTCGGTAAAAGAGCTTGGTAAATGGCGGGGGAGTCCGGCGAGAAGACCCCCAAGACGGAAGAAGACCCCCGGAGCAGTGCAATAAACTATTTTTTCAAAAGTGTGGGTGTTTTTTTTTTACTTTACATTTTACACCTTAGGTGAATGGGTAGGGGTACATCGTACCCCATACTCATTCACATAGGGTGGGGGGCCGGGATCTGGGGGCCCCCTTATTAAAGGGGGTTCCCAGATTCCGATAAGCCCCCGCCCGCAGACCCCGACAACCAACGGCCAGGGTTGTCGGGAAGAGGCCCTTGTCCTCATCAACATGGGGACAAGGTGCTTTGGGGTGGGGGGGCCGCACGGCCCCCCTTTCCCCAGGGCACCCCCCCATGTTGAGGGCACGCGGCCTGGTACGGCTCAGGAGGGGGGGGGGGGCGCTCGTTCGTCCCCACCCCTTTCCTGGCCTGCCAGGCTGCGTGCTCGGATGAGGGTCTGACTTGGATTTGGGGGGAACCCCCACGCCGTTTTTTCGGCGTGGGGAGTCCCTTTAAATCCATGCCAGGTCACGGAGCTAGCGCGGCGGCAGTAACTGCCTACGCTAGCTACGTAACCTGAAGTCACGTGCTAAATGAACGGACTTGCCGATGAGCGGCAAGTCCCTTCATTTCAAAAGTCCCGCGGACTTGCCCACTAACGGCGGGATTGTCCGCTGGACTTCCAAGTCCAGCGGATAATTTGAAAACAAAACTTCAAACTTTAGTCCGCCGTACTTTGGCGCCAAAAAGTCCGCCGGCGCCCACACACGAGGGGATTATCCGCTGGACTTCAGTCCAGAGGATAATCCCGCGGGATTGTCCCTTCGTGTGTACGCGGCATAAGATTGCCCTGTATTTGGCCCCATCCATCTTTCCATCAATTCTGATCAGCTTCCCTGTCCCTGCTGAAGAAAAGCATCCCCCAACATGATGCTGCCACCACCATGTTTCACAGTAAGGATGGTGTGTTCAGGGTGATGTGCAGTGTTAATTTTCCGCCACACAGAGCGTTTTGCTTTAAGGCCAAAAAGTTAATTTTTGGTCTCATCAGACCAGAGCACCTTCTTCCACATGTTTGCCGTGGCCCCCACATGGCTTCTCACAATCTACAAACGGGACTTCTTATGGCTTTCTTTCAACAATGGCTTTCTTCTTGCCACTCTTCCATATAGGCCAGGTTTGTGGAGTGCACGACTAATAGTTGTCCTTGTTTGGGATGTTATATTTTTTTATGGAGATCTTGGAAGGTGCAGAGGTTTCCATTGTGTAGGATATCTCCAATTGTGGAGGCTCCAGCAGTAATCCAATCCAAGTGGATAGGGACAGGTCATAGCACAGGATTTCTAGCGATGTCAGAGGGGAAGTCACTGCAGATTCTTTTGAGATTCCATTAGTTTGCTGAAATATTGAGCTCCAAATTTTGATTGTTGCGTTTATTGTTCTTAAGAAGGATGGTGCAGGACGATGTTGCATCCAAATAGCAGCTAGCAGGGGTTTGGCTGGGTGCCTGAGGGCCGCCTCCTCTAGCTGCACCCAGAGAGGGCGAGAATTGGTTGACCACCAATATTGAGCTTGATTTAGAATGATAGCTTTGTAATAGTTCTTGAGGTTAGGAGCACCCATTCCGGCTTTGGACGTTGCGATGCACACAGTGGTGTGTATAACTCTGAGGTTCTTGCCTTGCCATATGAAGTTGTTAAGGGTACGTTGGAGCATGTCTATTTGAGAAGATAGAAGGGGAACTGGGAGAGTTCGGAAAAAGTACAGGAGGTGAGGCAGGAGAAACATTTTTGCTAGTACTATTCTACCCACCCAAGATGCCTGGGTTGAGCAGAGAGAGGAGCAGAAAGTTGTCCCTGTTTATCTGCAGTCTTCTCTCTGTTCAAAGTCCAGAATTTTAAAGCTTGTGTGAGCGTTCTGAAAAAAGGGGGCGAAGAGGTGAAGTCTCACACTGCAGAGCTTAGTGAGGCGAGCTCTGAGATTTGATTGGAGGGACGAGACACACCCCCTTCACACAGCTCACAGAAAAAAAGCTGAGGATGTCAATCACAGGCTGTATGCTGGAGATTCCTCCCCTGTCACCTTTTTTTTTTCTTGGTGTCAGGAAAACCTGTCATAAGTGATTCATGCTGATAACAGAGGAACGAAGCAGCAGAGAGAAATTACACTTAGTGCTCCTAATTGAGACAAGTACACACTATAGAGGGATATTCTTTGTTCATATTTCATGTCTGAGGTTTACAACCACTTTAAGTTTATTTCCATGGAGAAAACAAAACATTTAAATGGTTTATTCACATCATAGGATGGCTGAGTACATTATGTGCCATTTGTTTTCCAGATGTAGCAGTTTGGCTATATACAATATAAACATTGCATTTCCAAGTGTTTGCTGCCTGCTTTATTATTACAGGCTTGCTGTAATGATCTGTGAGACTAAAGGTTATGAAAAAAAATTGGAATTCTTCAAAAGACACACTGCTGATCCCGAGAACATGAAAGTTGCTGGTGTTTTGTGTCGCTGCACTTCTGCATCTGAAACCACTTTATACTTACTGGAAATAATCTAAAGAGAAATGAATGTATGAATGCGCCTCTTCAGGAAAAATAGAAGAAGCTTAATGCACAGATGTACAGATAACTTCTAAGTGATACGTTTAGAAACCACCCTTTACTCTGCACATTTTCATTTGAAAATCCTACATTTATTTTTTTTAGAGGGGAACAGTAGTCTTCCTTTTGTTGTTTCTTAGATGTATAACTGAAAGAAATCAGCCTAAAGTGTTTATTAACCCTAAGAATAAAAAATATACATACAGTATCGCAGTCTCCACTCTAATTCATCCCAAAGGAGTTCTATTGGGCTGAGGTCAGGACTCCGTTCAGGCCAGTCAGCTTCCTCTACCCGAAACTCGCTCATCCATGTCTTTATGGACCTTGCTTTGTGCGCCGGTCCAAATCATTTGGTGGAGGGAGATTATGGTGTGGGGTTGTTTTTAAGGGGTTGGGCTTGGCCCCTTATTTCCAGTGAAGGGAACTCTTAAGGCAGTGATGGCGAACCTTGGCAACCCAGATGTTTTGAAACTACATTTCCCATGATGCTCATGCACTCTCACATCCGGGGTGCCAAGGTTCGCCATCACTGTCTTAAGGCGTCAGCATGCCAAGACATTTTGGACAATGTCATGCTCCCAACTTTGTGGGAAGTTTGGGGATGGCCCCTTCCTGTTCCAACATGACTGCGCACCAAAGCAAGTTCCATAAAGACATGGATGAGCAAGTTTGGGGTGGAGGAACTTGATTGGCCTGCACAGAGTCCTGACCTCAACCCGATAGAACACCTTTGGGAGGAGGCCATCTTGTCCAACATTAGTGCCTGACCTCACAAATGCGCTTCTGGAAGAATGGTCAAACATTCCCATAAACACGCTCCTAAACCTTGTGGACAGCCTTCCCAGAAGAGTTGAAGCCGTTATAGCTGCAAAGGTTGGGCCCCCCCACAACACAGGCAGCCTCTGAGGCTATTGCAACACTAGCAACACTAGTATCACTATCAAGTTCACAACACTAACACTATAGCAGCAGATTATTATGAAAAAGTTAGGTTGAACTGTAGCTTCACTATTGTTCTGCTGCTGTGCTTATGCTTAATTGCTAAATAATTCAGGTTCTCTGACAAACGGACCAGCTAAGATTGACTGTCTTCTGAAATGATTCAGTGTGTGTCTCTCTCTGCTAGCAATTGTAAGTGAAAGTAAGTTGGCTGTACGTGTGTACTTAGTTCTGGCTATTTTACTGCTCCTCCTCTTTGGTTACAATCAGCCAATAACATTCATCATCATCATTATTTTTATTTTACTTTCCCCACCCAATTCCAGCAGCAATCTTTTCTCTCTACGTCGAATCTTTTCTCTCTACGTCGAATCTTTTCTCTCTACGTCGAATCTTTTCTCTCTACGTCAAATCTTTTCTCTCTACGTTGAATATTCTCTCTACGTCGAATCTTTTCTCTCTACGTCAAATCTTCTCTCTACGTTGAATCTTTTCTCTCTACGTCAAATCTTTTCTCTCTACGTCAAATCTTTTCTCTCTACGTCGAATATTCTCTCTACGTCGAATCTTTTCTCTACGTCAAATCTTTTCTCTCTACGTCGAATCTTTTCTCTCTACGTCGAATCTTTTCTCTCTACGTCGAATCTTTTCTCTCTACGTCGAATCTTTTCTCTCTACGTTGAATCTTTTCTCTCTACGTCAAATCTTTTCTCTCTACGTTGAATATTCTCTCTACGTCGAATCTTTTCTCTCTACGTCAAATCTTCTCTCTACGTTGAATCTTTTCTCTCTACGTCAAATCTTTTCTCTCTACGTCAAATCTTTTCTCTCTACGTCGAATATTCTCTCTACGTCGAATCTTTTCTCTACGTCAAATCTTTTCTCTCTACGTTGAATCTTTTCTCTCTATGTCGAATCTTCTCTCTACGTCAAATCTTTTCTCTCCACGTCAAATCTTTTCTCTCTACGTCGAATATTCTCTCTGCTTCGAATCTTTTCTCTCTACGTCAAATCTTTTCTCTCTACGTTGAATCTTTTCTCTCTACGTCGAATCTTCTCTCTACGTCGAATCTTTTCTCTCTACGTCAAATCTTTTCTCTCTACGTTGAATCTTTTCTCTCTACGTCAAATCTTCTCTCTACGTCAAATCTTTTCTCTCTACGTCAAATCTTTTCTCTCTACGTTGAATCTTTTCTCTCTACGTCGAATCTTCTCTCTATGTCAAATCTTTTCTCTCTACGTCAAATCTTTTCTCTCTACGTAGAATAATCTAATAGAGTTAAGTTTAGGCACATTCGACCACAGGTTCGATGGACACAGATTGTTATTGTCAGCGTCGAATCTCCTATCTATATCGAACTTTTGTCACAACGAAAACGAAAATAAAGCAAATAAATAATAAAATAATAAAGCATTTGTTTATTTCGGATCTTTCGTTTTTCGGATTCTGCACTTTCGTTTTTCGGATTCTGCACTTTCGTTTTTCGGATTCTGCACTTTCGTTATCGTTTGTTAAAACGATAACGAAAAAAACTGAAATTCGGACGAAAATGCATTCGGACGAAAACGAATGCACATATCTACCAATTACCGGACTTCTTTAACACAGGGGAGACCCACTGACAGCTCAAAGAACCGAGCCTGAAAGTATTGGTTTCAGGTATTGGTGCATTATATTGGTACCGATACTTGTGCAAATACTCGGTATCGGCACCGATACTGATAATAGTATTGGTGCAACCCTAGCAGTAATCATTGCATTCTGCCAGCTGGGAAGGCTCCCCGTACCCCCTGCCGGGCAGAACACCAAAACGCTGAGGAAGGGATTCCCCAATAGTGTGAAGCTGACACGGGTACAAGTATATGTAGACATGCGATGGCTGACAAAGGCTGCAGGGGATCAGCATAACTGAGATATAAAAAGGGATGAGAGGAAGATGTAATTGTCAGCCATTGTACACTTACAAGGGTGACAACAGAGTTTCTGCATAGATATACAAGCGAGGCAATGTTGCCACAGAGACTGGAAGTGGAAGAAAAGTCGTTTACAGGCAGAAGGTACAGCAAAAGATAAAGTATACTGAGACTAACCAACAGAAAAAACAGATGCACTACATGATTTTCAGGTGTAAAGTGACGACATTTCACGCTCAAAGCGCAAGTGATGTAACATTCTTTTGCGGCCACTGTGTGATGAGACACCAAACTAACAGGTGGGAAGCCTCACTTTCATCATTCACTGTGTGCGCTGCTAGTAATACGGAGTCATGTCAGAGCTTACTGAGTTTTAAAGAGGGCAAATTGCTGGTGCTGGTGTTCTGTAAAAAGAGCCAACTCGTCGAAATCTCCAATTACGACACTTCCGGTGACTCTCCAGCAGCAGTAGTTTCAGATTTCGATGACTTGGCTGTTTTCACAGAACACCGGCAGCGTATACGCTACGATACACGAGGAGCTGGCTCTTTTGATAGAACACCGGCTAAGGAGCAGTAGTGTATTTAGCTTTTGTGCTGCCCTAGGCCTGATTAAACTCGTGCACCCCCTAATTTAAATATGACCCACCCCTTCCTGTCAAGGCCACACCGCTTGCTGTTTAAGACCCGCCCTGGAATTTTCGAGTGGGGACACTAGTTCTGAGGGCCCGGGGGGGGGGGGGGGTGGCAATGGATACCCTTAATCTGCATAGATTTCCTCTTACTTCCTGTTTGGCTATGGGGCAGGAAGGGAAATCTCTGCAATGGGACAGGGATGGTAAAAAATAAACTGACAGGGGCTATAAACCTCCCTTACTCTTTCCAAAATGAAAAAAAAAAATGTTGTATATAGTTCTACTTTAAGTAGAAATTTCTGATAATTTTATGGAGAGGACTAAGAAGATATAACCATGCCAATGGTGCAGCAGAAAACATATAGAACAGTGAGGAAAGTTTGTGGTCCAGGATGATAGGACAGTCAAAATTAGAAGCGGCGCCCCCCCCCCCCCACAGTTGCGGAATGCCGGTCGCCCGCAGACTGGCCGTTTTATGGGGGCACTAGACTAATTTGCCTCTCAGCCCAGTCCGCCCCATAAGACTGGTGCTACACTAACAGCACAATCCGGCGGGGACTCTTTCCGCGCTGCCCCCCTGTGCTGTCCTAGGCCTGGGCCTTGTGTTGCTAAGGAGTAAAAAAGTTGTTGCTGCCTTGGATGTTGTTGGTTACTAGCGGGTGGACTAACAATTTCCACTCATATCGTGTACCGTAGTGTAGATGCTGCCGGTGTTCTGTGAAAACAGCCAAGTCGTCGAAATCTGCAATTACTGCTGCTGGAGAGTCACCGGAAGTAATAGAAGATTTTGACAAGTTGGCTCTTTTGACAGAACACTGGCTTAGCTGGTGCCTCTGTGACTGAAGTTGCCAATTTGTTTGCGGTGTCAGGTACAGTATCTAAGGTTACGACGGCATATGCAGTTTCCGGGGAAAAGTCGTCTGAAGCATAAGCGCGGTCTACATGGTCAACGGCCCGAAAGAGACCAAAGGACACTGCGCAGGATTGTGACCCAGATTTTTGCATGAAGAGTGGTATCAGATTCCATTATCCACCATGCAAGACTTATATTTGTAATTTTTCAGGAGAATTCAGGCCTTCTTGGATGCCAAAGGCGGTCCAACGCCATATTCTGTAAAAATTTCGGTCTTTTACCTTACTTGTTTCCATAATTTTGTCCAACCGCTAAAAATACAACGAGAGAGCGCATAAAGTTCTTCTGTACAGTAGAACTAAGTTAGTTTGAGCTCCCTTGAGGACACCACTGCCTCTTGTCCTTTTCCTGTAAAATAAAAATTGTTATTGCTATTAAAGTAACTCGGATGAAGTGAGGTTTTGCTGTTAAAGTTAGCAGTGTAGAGGAAAAAACTTGCGTTCTGTTTATCTACTAACTAAACTCTGGGGAATTTCTAGATGAGAAGAGCAGACCTTTATTTCAGTGCTGGTTATTTCAAGGAATGGCATGACAAACCCCCAAGTGACATTGAGAGCAATATTCATGAATGTGTTTTGCTTCATGTACAAACACCAAACTGTTTTCAAGCACACCCTTTACCCTCTAGAGCAGTGATGGCAAACCTTTTTGAGCCCGAGTGCCAAAACTGAAATAAATAAGTTGCTTTTGTGTTGCAAAGTGCCAACACAGCAATTCGCGAGAGAGGGGTGCTGAGCGAAAGAGAGGGGGTGTGTGATAGAGATGGGGGTGTGTGTAAAAGAGAGAGAGAGAGAGAGTGGGGGTTGTAAGAGAAAGTGGGGGTTGTGTGTGTGTGTGTGAGAGAGAGAGGTTATGTGTGTGTGAGGGAGAGGGGTGTGAGAGAGGGGGACAGAGAGAGGGGTGTGAGAGAGGGGGACAGAGAGAGGGGGTGTGAGAGAGAGGGGGGACAGAGAGAGGGGGACTGCGAGAGGGGTGTGAGAGAGATGCTGAGAGAGAGGGAGGGGACAGAGAGAGAGGGGACAGAGAGAGGGGGGGGGCAGAGAGAGAGAGAGAGAGAGAGAGAGAGGGAGGAGAGAGAGAGAGAGAGAGAGAGAGAGAGAGAGAGAGAGAGAGAGAGAGAGAGAGAGAGAGAGAGAGAACATATATATATAGAGAGAGGGGGGCAGAGAGAGAGAGGGGACAGAGCGAGAGAAAGGGGAGAGAGAGATAGAGAGAGGGGACATATATATATATATATATATATATATATATATATATATATATATATATATATATATATATATATATATATATAGAGAGAGAGAGGGGACAGAGAGAGAGAGAGAGGGGGGACACACAGAGAGGGGACACAGATAGAGGGGACAGAGAGAGAGAGGGAAAAGAGAGCGAGAAAGGGGACAGATGGGGTTGTGTGTAAAAGAGAGAGAGAGAGAGAGTGGGGGTTGTAAGAGGAAGTGGGGGTTGTGTGTGTGAGAGAGAGGTTGTGTGTGTGTGAGAGAGAGAGGTTGTGTGTGTGTGAGAGAGAGAGGGGGGTTGTGAGAGAGAGAGACAGAGAGAGGGGTGTGAGAGAGAGAGAGGGGGACAGAGAGAGAGAGGGGGTGAGAGAGAGAGGGGGGGACTGCGAGAGGGGTGTGAGAGAAATGCTGAGAGAGAGAGGGAGGGGACAGAGAGAGAGAGAGGGGACAGAGAGAGAGAGAGGGGACAAAGAGAGAGAGGGGACAAAGAGAGAGAGGGGGGAGAGAGAGAGAGAGAGAGAGGGAGTGGACATATATAGAGAGAGAGAGAGAGAGAGGGGGGACAGAGAGAGAGAGGGGACACATAGAGAGGGGACAGAGAGAGAGAGGGGACAGAGAGGGAAGGGACAGAGAGGGGGAGAGAGAGAGAGAGGGGACACAGAGAGCGGGGGGACACAGAGGGGGAGCAGAAAGAGGGGGACACAGGGGGGGACTGAAAAAGAGGGGAGCTGAGAGAAAGGGAGACTTCTAGCTCTGTCCCTATCTGCAATCCCTGCTCTGCCTCCCTGCCCCAGTCTTTGTCTGCAGGTATTCAGTGTATAGTTGTGCTCGGTACCTGTCTCCATCCTTGATTCGGGAAAGCCCTCTGCTCTGTTCTGTCCAGCGGCTCCCTCACAGCCTGCGCCTCTCGCCTGTCCTAGTCTTCCGGGCCCACAGTCAATCTGTTCTCCGGGCCTCACTGTTGAAGGAGGTTTGAGGAGTACAGGCTCCAGAAGGCGCCAGGGATGCTCCGCCCCTCTTCGGCCATAAAATTAAACGCTGAAGCTCTTCTCTCCCTCCCACTCTGTCAGGCCTGTAGCCTACCACGCAGAGAATGCAGGGCCGCCCACTCACTCGTGCAGACAGTTTCCTGCACCTCACCGCTGCTTGCTTCTCTCCCTCCCGAGTTGTTAGGCCTGTAGCCTTCCATGCGGAGGGTGCGGGGCCACCCACTTACTCGTGCAGTTTCCTGCACCTCGCGCTGCTAGTTTCTCTCCCTCCCATGCTCTCAGGTCTGTAGCCTTCCGCGCAGAGGCTGCAGAGCCGCCCACTCACTCGTGCAGATAATTTCATGCACCTCGCGCTGCTTGCTGCCGTGTTCTCTCCGCCGTGAACCTGGACTCTCTCGCGTGCCCACAGAGATGGCTCTGCGTGCCAGCTGTGGCACGCGTGCCATAGGTTCGCCATCACTGCTCTAGAGTGTTTTAATCTCAGGGATATCTGGAAAAAAATTGTGAATAATCAGTGAGAGCGGCTAGGCCATAATAGGCAGAGCGCAACGTACAAAGTGCTGGAAATCGGCAAGCAATCAAAGCTCCAATATTGTGTTCTGACGATATGAAATAAAAGCTGATGGTAACCATGTTCTTTTTCCATTTCATGTGTTTTATCGGTAGGGATTGAGCAATCAGAAACTTTTAATGTTGCAGTCATGTGAAAAATTAAGTACAACCCTTGGAAAATTGTCGATTTTTTTTCCACTGATTTGAACAGGCAAACGTTAGATCTTTATTCAGATGAAAAATTTGCCATTTCAGTATGTATTCAACAAAATATTTACAGATTAAATGCTGGCCTGTAGAAAAAGTAAGTAATACCTTGGCCTCAGAAGCTGGCATTGCCCTCTTTAGCAGAAATGGCTTTCTGAAGGCATTTTGCATAACCACCCAACAGTCTCTGACATCAGCTCTGTGACACTTTTGACCTCTTTTGGTCTCATTTTTAATTCCTTGCCAGACCCATAGTCGTCTACAACCTACTTTCTTGGGCAGATCTTTTGATCTTGGCATGATGACACCACAAACGTCAACCGCAAAGAGAACCCCAGACCCTACATAGCTAAGACTTATGCAACAGGTTCCATCTGCATACTCCCAAAGGCTGGGGTGCCCAACCTTTTGAAGAGCGTAGGCCACCTAAGCGACTTGATAACCGGTCGCGGGCCACAATGAGTGGAGCGGGTGCATGGCAGCCCACTCTACTCTATTGAGACCCGTCTACTTACTTAGAGGTTAATGGAGGGTCCAATTGGGTGTGGACTGACCGTGTGAAAGGGGCCTATGGCTCAGGGCAGGTAACCCTCAGGTGCACTGCTCTGCACCTGCGGATCAGTTTGAAAGCAGCCCAGTAACCACTGCAGAACAGATATGCCCATATATACACTGTGATGTTAGTAATAAAGTTATTAATAACAGTATTCTATGCTATTCCATCCCAGAGCAGGAGGTTGCGGGCCACATCAGAGGGCTCCGTGGGCCACATGTGGCCCCCGGGGCCACTGGTTGGGCACCCCTGCCCTAAGGAAGTTCTAATAATTGACATGCCTAATCTGCATTTTCAAATATTTAGAATATGAAATGGAATACATCATGTTAGTTTTATATGTAATTTGTTCAAGTATATGACCTTTATTTGTAGGCACCATTTGAAAAAAGATTTAATGTTTGCCTGTTCAAATATATGATAAAAGTCAACAATATCTATGGGTAGCACTTACTTTTTCAGATGACTGCTGTGAGTGTATAGGCGAAGAAAATGCCCCATGTGCCCCCACTACATGCATCACAAAGTGATGTGCTTTTTTTACCATTACTTTACTTTTATGCCACATACACATGGTCGGAATTTCCGACAACAAATGTTCGATGGGAGCTTGTTGTCGGAAATTCCGACCGTGTGTAGGCTCCATCGGACATTTTCTGTCGGAATTTCCGACAACAAAAATTTGAGAGCTGGATCTCAAATTTTCCGACAACAAAATCCATTGTCGTAAATTCTGAGTGTGTGTAGACAATTCCGATGCACAAAATTCCACGCATGCTCGGAATCAAGCAGAAGAGCCGCACTGGCTATTGAACTTACAATTTCTCAGGCTCTTTGTACATCAGCGCGTTCTTGACATTCGAAATTTCAGACATTTGTGTGACTGTGTGTATGCAAGACAAGTTTGAGCCAACATCCGTCAGAAAAAACCCAGGATTTTGTTGTCGGAATGTCTGATCGTGTGTATGCGGCATTATACTGACTTTAGTAAACTTTTAGTGCGGTGTAACACTTTGGATAGTTGAAGTACAACTAAAGGAAAAACTTTTTTTTACGTTTTGGATGGAGTGGAGAAGGATTAGAACACCTGTCAGGATTTATTGCTGTCTGCGCCCCATTGGGAAGATTCACCCTCTCTATTTGTTCTGTATACCATTATTATTGAAAGTAAAAGAAAACAGTTATGGACCTCGTGGACACAATATGCTCATCCATCATTGTCCATGGAGAGCTATAAATCATTATAGTAATCCAGAATTGGGGTGCTGGCTTTGGGCATCCCCAACGCTTACTCCCCTTCCCCTTATTCTACCTCTCTTTCCCATCCTCTGTGCACATCCTTCCTTTCTCTTCCCTTTTTTCTTATTTCCTTGTTGCAGATTTTGTTGTTGATTCATATTTGACGTCTGGACCTGCTTATTGTTTTGCAGCCTGTAGAGATATTACCTGGCTCATCGATACTCTAACTTACAAGTTTTGTTTTATTGTATTTTTATGCTATTTATATTGTTGGATGTTTTTTCATTCTCGGCAGCTACATTCTAGCTGTCTACTATCTTCTTGACAATTTCAAAAATTTCTCATATACCATGTTTTGTATCTTTACATTTTTTAAATAAAATTCTATTGAAAGAGAAAGAAAAGTAATAGAGGGGAAGTCTTCCAATGGGGACACTAGTTCTGGTGACCTCGGGGTTCTCAAGGAATTCTCAAGGAATTCCCTCAATTGGCAGGAACTTCCTCTCACTTCCGGTTTGGCTATGGGACAGGAAGTGAAGGTAAATATCCGCAATGGGACACAGAATGTGAAAAAAATCTGACAGGGGTTATAGCCCTCTCTTGCCCTATCCAAAATGAAAAGGTTTTGCCTATAGTTCTACTTAAAATAAGAAACATAGAAGAGTGTTGGCAGAAAAAGGACCAAGGGGTCCAGTAAGTCTGCTCCATTTTTGTATGCAGTTATCTATGATTTTTTTTTTTTTGTATTGAGTATTGATCTATATTTGTCCAAAGCATGTTTGAATCCACTTACTGTTGACCGACTCACTACCTCTGCTACAAGTTTATTCCAAGCATCAACTACCCTTTCAGTAAAATAAAACTTTCTAAGATTAGTTTTGAACTTTTCTCCAGTTAGTTGGAGGTCATGTCCCTGTGTTCTTGATTTTGGCTTCATATTGAAAATACCGCCTTTCTATACTTTATATACCCATCTTGATGTAGTTAAAGGTTTCAATCATGTCTCCCCTTTCCCTTCTTTCATGATGAATGTACATATTAAGTTCATGGATTCTCTCCTGATATGTTATATCTCTTTTACCATTTTTGTTGCCCACCTCTGGACTAGTTCTGCATTATACAGGAGGGATTTGGCTGCAAAGGAGAGACAGTCCCTCCAAATGAGGGACAGCTGAAAGCTATGGTTTGGATGGAGTAAGAGAATGGTTAGGACCTCCCCCAAAAGCTTTATACCATAATCTACGCACAGCATATTGGCACATTATGGTAGACTTACCTTCCAATCGATCCCCTACAGCACTGCAGTGTCAGTGCTCTCGGCTGTCATGGGCACTTCTATCTTCTCCTGGTCTTCCTGCAGGGATCCGAGGATGTAAACTCAGAATTTTTCTTTTTTTACTTTTCCCTGCAAAGTAAAGTCAAAATGTGCTAGTATGCATCACATACTAGCACATTATGTGACACTTACTTGCAAACAAAGCCCGCGTCGTCCCTGCTGCAGGCCGCATCCATCTTTGCACTGTCTTCCTTGCGGGGCCACGAACTCCGGCTGTGTGACTGGCTGGAGACGCGTGATGTCACTCCTGCGCATGCACGTGGGAGCCACCGGTCGCGGCACACGCTACTGAAGAAACGGCACGCCTTTCCTTCAGAGCTCATGCACCGATGACATAATCAGCGCAATGTACAGTAAATATCTCCAAAACGTGCACTGTTTAGAAGATTTTTACAGTACCTATAGGTATGCCTTATTCTAGGCTTACCTATAGTTACAAAGTATATAGGAGGGTATACAACCTCTTTAAGTCACTTGATTGGCTGATTTGTGATGTTGTCACTTGCATGCATGCACACGGGAGTCACATCATCACCGCACAGAGAGGTGGGGTAAATGTACGCTGAGCTGCACATGCGGGCTCAGCGTACATTAACAAATAGCTATCACAGAAGAGACAATAAGGAGAGAGGAAAAAATCCTACCTGATAGTGTTTTTTTCTTTTTTTTTTTTGTTCAGTTCAGCTTTAACAGAGGAAACCTCATAAAAATTAGGGGAACTCTTATTTGTGACGGCTATCACTGAAACCACTGCCAACATTGGAAGACTTTCCTTTTTCTTTCTGGTCCAGGGATGACTGTAATCGTTTAAATTTGGATAAAAGGAAATGATGTGCTGTTCAAAAAAGTAAAAATGTAAAATAAAGAAAAAAAGAATAAAAAATGAACCCCTTGATAGTATATATTATATTATACTAGCTAGTGCCATATGTAAACAGCAAATAACTAATTACCGTATTTATCGGCGTATAACACGCACAGGCTTATAACACGCACATTAATTTTAAGAGGGAAGTTTCAGAAAAAAAAAATGTCATTTAAAAAAAGGAACTTTGAAGCAAAATAAGGGTCAGTGCCCATCTGCAGCCTTACCATTGCCATCAATGCAGCCTGATCAATGTCCATCTGCATCCTCACAAGTACCATCAATGCAACCTCATCAGTCCACATCAATGCAGCCTCAACACTGCCTTCAATGCAGCAGCCTCACCATTGCCATCAGTGCAGCCTGATCGGTGCCCATCTGCAGCCTAGAGGGGACAGGGAGGGGGGCGGGATGAGCGCCCGCAGATTACATACAGTGAGACTCTCCTATGATAGACAGAACAGTGGTCCAATGGCGGCCCAGGAGACAGAACTTACTATTACAGAGACCGCCAAGTAAACAGGAGATTCTCACTGTATGTAATATGATGGCGCTCGTCCCGCCTCCCTCCCCGTCCCTTCCGAGGCAGCTAAAATTGAAGTATTGGCGTATAACACGCACACGCTATTTGCACCCAATTTTCATAGTGAAAAAGTGAGTGTTATATGCCAATAAATACAGTAGTTAATAGTAGGGTATCTTTTTTTTAGTCACGTTTATTGGTTATTAAGGCACCTTAGAAAATGTTGTGCTCTATAAAATGCACATATGATCAGTGTGTGAGTCAAACTGAATCATTTTCATGTTCCTCCCACTGTGGTGACATCACACAGTGAATGTGACTGCTATAAGATTTTATACTATTGGTCTGGTGTGCCTTCAATCTGATAAACTGATGAGGACAAAACAGCAGTTTTTAATACCCTTCCCATTTCAGGAAGACTTTTGAAACTTTTGTGCTGTGTAAGAGTGAATCAACTTTCTGTGAAACTCACACCACAGCACATGCTTACTCCGGCATACTGAAACAAAAAGCAGTCACATTCATTGTGTGATGTCACCACAGGGGGAGGAACATGAATGAACATGATTCAGTTTGACTCACAGACTGATCACATGTGCATTTTATAGAACACAGTATTTTCTAAGGTGCCTTAATAACAAAATGATGCTTCGGGTTCTGACAAATCATTCTGATGTAGTGTAATGCCTCTTTGTAGACTGCAGGTGTCACTATCACTTATGCTGTTTGCACAGAGATCACAGAAGGCATGGCTTCAAGGAAACCTGGTCAGAGAGGAGTATCCATTGGGCATGCATTTCTATAAACTTTTAAACAATTTTGCTTGTTAATATAATTAAACGTGACTAAAAGAGCACCCTATCATTAACTAATTTGATCAACTGGCAAACTCCATTCGACATTACAGATTGAAATTGATTTTTAAGACAAAAAGAATAACTGCAGTCGGAATGAAATCTATCAAAAATAGGATGCTCGCCAAGCAATCTTCCTCAATGTTTTATCTGGGTTTATTGAACTCAATTGCTCAGTGACTGATGCAAAATTACGATTTTTTAATACCTTACATACATGTTCATATTTGATGGAAAATCAAATTGATATTGAGATCAAATGATTGGATTGTTATATGTATAGCTAGCGGTAAAACTGTGGCCAGGCAATGGAAAGGTTAAATATTTCCATATTCTCAAGTGGTTTACAAGCTTTAAGACAAGTCAACAGTGACCTCTGTAGCTGCAGTTACTGTGGAGTAATTCATCTTCAAAGTTCATAGCTGAAAAACTTTCAGTTTAATTTCAATAGTTTAGCTCACCTTGCTTTTCCAGCAGTGACATGGCAGCCTGCCAGCCTCCTCATCTATAATGTAAACAAATAGCAGGTGCACAGGAAGAAGAGTGCTACCCAACTTGTAGGACTTCACTGCCTTTCTTTTTTTTTTTTTGTGAAATTTTAGGATGAATTGCTACACAGTGCATGTAGCTACAGAGGTTAGTGAGAGGTTATTTTAAATCTCATTTACTGCTTGTTACAAATATATAAATATTTAAATGTCTATAGCCCAACCACAGTTCTACTTTAAGGGTTCTATCAATATTGCTGCCTTTCTACACTTTTAGTTTATTTGCTGATGTGGCAAGGGAAGCCAGAGCAAAGTCAGAACTCTTAATCTGCATACTTATTGAATGTCAGTCCCTAAGAAATTATGGAAGCCCACAAAGCCAATGCAATAAATCAGCATGGCAGCCAGGCAACTTTCATTTGTAGAAAGAGAAGTCAGAAAAGGTAGCTCCACATTTCTCTCAGTACAGGTTTCCTATTAACTTCCAATAGAGTTGTGAAGGATGCTTGCAGGTCCCATCCAGCCCCAAGGGCAAGCTTTTACAGCACTCCATAAATT